>CM060393.1:80715828-81082828 GCA_030545235.1 Helianthus tuberosus | reverse complement strand
AAGTCTATTGCCCTAACCCACTGATCATCAGAAAGTTCCGTATTAAAGTTATAAAGGCTCTCTTCAAGGTTTTGATAAATTCGTGGAGCACCATATAGCTGCAAAATAAAAGATGATCATAAATGAAACATCAAAATGGGGACTAAAATCCAAAAGGATAGAAAACTGATGGTTCTCTATGTAAACACTTTGAAGGGTGGCAATAGCGTCTGTATGTTTCTCTCGCAAAGCAATATATACTAGCTGTCGTGTGTGTATTGTAAGATTAAATATATTACGTATTAATATTTAATCTAGTAGCCATATAATCATTTACATTATATAGATCAAAATATATAACAATCCTATTAAATAA
The DNA here is from genome assembly GCA_030545235.1 of Helianthus tuberosus. Lineage (NCBI taxonomy): Eukaryota > Viridiplantae > Streptophyta > Magnoliopsida > Asterales > Asteraceae > Helianthus > Helianthus tuberosus. The sequence goes on along the minus strand of CM060393.1, from coordinate 81,082,473 downwards.
TTAGTTGGTAATTGTTGATGGACCATATTACCCTTATTAACTAATTAGGGTTTCCTCCTGGGTGCTTATATAAGGAGAATTATGTGGAGGTTAAAGGGTTACTCAGTTTCATAATCAGACAAACCCCATAAGCCTAACATCAATTCGACCTCCATCTCCAATACCGATTCCCTTATCGGTTTCTGAGTCACCATCATCAGTCAGCACCCTAAGGAGGAACCAGACCAAGATGACAATCATGTCAACCTTAATGGCTGCGCCTTAACTGGATTCTCTGCTGGTTTATGCTGATGCAATCAAAGGTATGTTTTCATGTTTTCCTTTATGTTCAAACAGAACTGAACCAACATGTGGTATCAGAGCATATGTTGATTAGTCAGTTCTGTTTTCGTATCCATAATTCTGGGATTGAAACTTGGAAAACGGAATTTTTTCTTTGAATAATCTTATGAACAGCCGATTTTGGGTCTTAGACCGAAATCATTATTTTCGAAATCTGAATTAATTATATGCTTTATGTTTTAACCGAAATCTGGGTTAAAATTCATCTGGGTTATGTTTTAACCGAAATCTGTTTAGAAAAAACTATTAAAATTCAGGTTTCGGGTTCCAGAATTTATGTTTTATGTTTTTAGGGTTCATAATGTTCTTAGTTAAAATTCGAATTTCCCTTATGTTTTGGAATGTTTTAGGATTAATGAATGTTTTTCCATGTTTGATCCAATTTTAACTTTTAAGTTTATTTCGAAAACTGTTAAGAGATATACAGTTATAATATTTCGAAATATTTTGATAATATTGGATCATCTTAAAACAGGAAACATATCTCATAATCCCTTAATTTTCGAATTTTTATTATGTTATCACAAATAAATAGCCTTATCAGTGGTTTCGAAATCTTTAATGTTCATAATCGCACAAGTCCCTTAATATTCGCACAAGATCAGATCTCGAAAAAAAAAAAAAAAAAAAAGATCTGATCGCACAAGGCATAATGGATCGCACAAGGCATTATGGATCGCACAAGTTTACTTGGGCCTTATGGATCGCACAAGTTTACTTGGGCCTTATGGATCGCACAAGTTCACTTGGGCCTTATGGATCGCACAAATCTACTTGGGCCTTATGGATCGCACAAGTTTACTTGGGCCTTATGGATCGCACAAGCTTACTTGGACTTTAATGATCGCATAAGACTTGGGCATTACTGATCGCACAAGACTGATCCGCGCTAACGGGTGGTTTGCTATTAAATAAATGGTTTTGTAATTTACTTAGTTAATTAATAAGGATCAAATAATGTTTTACAAAACCAAAATGGCTTTACTTGAATGAGCTTTTGATATATCATTTCTGGCCAAAGCTGACTTGATACATCTAATTATCATTCAAGTATTACGAAAAGCTATGTTGTGTGTGCATCATAAGCATGAATGTCTTAATTTCTGGCCAAAGCTGATTTAATTCATTCATAGATGGCATACTCAACAAGTGCATAACTAAAGTGATTGTTTCAATTCTGGCCAAAGCTGATTTGTTACAACCACTTTGCACATATGCTTAAATGATTACACTTCTGGCCAAAGCTGTTTTGTCTTCGTTTAAGTAGAATTTTTTAGCTAAGTCTATTATTTTGATGTTAGTAATAGACATATCACAATCTCTTCACATAATGATCCTTAGCTTAATGATCCTTAATTAGTTTTTTATGATCATTTCGTCTGCCTTGTTCTTATTACCCATAATGTTACTCACTATAATTTTTCTTCTTTATATCAATATCTCATCCACTCTAAATTTTTTAAACCTAAAATGTTTGCTTTATTTAAAGTATTTAAAGTTTCTATTAGATTTAGCTCTTAAATTAAATCCTTGATTATTTCCTAAGACACGATAATCCTATTGCTCTCTTCTGATAAAGATTATAAAGAAGAAAGTTAGAGCATGATGAATAGGACAAATCGAATATGATGTCTATTATGATAATCAAGAACTCTCTAACGTAAATGCTATCACTAAAGTTATTCCAGATTAAGTCTTTTCCTAAGACTAATCTTTATTTATGGAATAATCACTAGAACTCCTAAGATGCATGCCTTAATTTGAAACTCTAAACTATAAAGTTAAGTGGTATATGTGAATACATTATAATGTACAAAACCATGACCCATAAAGTTAAGGGCTTACGCATGGAAATAAGTACATTTTTCCAGTACATTACATACTAAGATTTTCACTTGTACAATTTGATGCATTATAAATCAACTACAACACTCTAAAGTACCAAAGTACAATGAGTGTGTTGATAAGCAACATATGTACAAAGAAATACATGTTTAAAAGCTGGAAAATAAGTTGTTATTCACCTTACAACCACTAATAGTTTAAAAGATGATTGTTCTAAGGTCCATAGACAAATTACAAGTGCTAATTCCAATTTTAAGGTTCTTCAAGGGAAAATCTCACTGCATAATTATGTCATTAGGCTAGACATAAGCAACGAGACTATCCATTATTCTAAAGAACAGTTGGGTAAATTAATTAGATAGTCACTTACTAATGATATTTAAGTCTGATAATTCTTTAATATTCCAATTAACACATGATTAGTTGACTCTAGTTCTATACGTTTCCTTACCAGAACTCGACAAATAACTAACACGAGAGTTAGTGACAAAATTAAATGTTACGACTATAGGAACCATAATAATCAGTCTTCTAACAACGCCTTTCGATACCTTATATATTCTGAAGATTAATCAGAATATGGTATCATAATTAAGCAATGTTATGAAGGTTGTGAGGTTTGCATAGTCAACATAAAGTCACACTTATTTTCAACTCTCATCTTATTTGTTCTAACTATCTGGATAGAAACATTATTAAAATGAAACTAGATGATACCTTACATTTTCACAACTTTTGTTATCATGCAAATGAGAACTTGACAAAAGGAAAATGAGACTTATACATTTCATCCATTATAACCGAAATTCATGAGACATCATGACTTTCTTAATGAGGATGATTATTCAACTAATCTCATTCTAAGTGATTTTAAATCATGACGTTAAAGCCCTAAATATGACTTGGCTTAAGGAATAAGTATGGGTCCATCATAAGTCATTCTTTGACATTCGTGGAACTTATTCCAAATGGAATATTCAGACATAATTCATTTATCATTTAAAAGACTATCAACTTGTATCTAAATTTTGTCGCATATGGCACACGTTCTTAGAAGAAATCTATTCATATATATATACTTAATAAGATTTCTATTAGATATGTTCCTAAAGTTTCTTATGATATTTGGACATTAAAGAAATCAAATAAAGTCTAACGTATATATGATAAGTTCCCACGTCACGTGCCTCATTGAAACTTCTCTTGTAGCATTCTAGAGATATTAAAGATCAGTGGGAGCATTAAGTGTCTTATTAATAACTTGCAATAGTTGCAAGAGGTGGGGAGTGAAAATTTTACATTACCTCAGTTTGCACCTCTTGTACAAGACACCGCTCCATCACGACACTGTTCTATCAATATTTGTCTCCTTAAAATCTAATGCTACTCTTACAAAAGTTTCATAGTTGCTTAATTGTGGGCATACTTAGATTTCTTACCTAAGCTAACATAATCCTCAACAAGAGAAATCACAACGACCCTAAGCATGCTGAGTTCCTAAAGATTCCTAAGGTTAGTGGGAGCAGTAAAAGTCCTTATTATGATTTGCAAGGAATACAAGAGGCAGGGGGAAGAATGTCATTAAATTTCACTTCGAATTTAACTCCCATTACACCTCTTGTACACCATACTGCACCAACTCTTACAAACTTAGAATGAAAATGATAGCAACCTAACCAAGAGCTAATCCATAAAACTGAAACTTCTAATGAACCCAATAATCAACTCAGGAGGTCATCTAGGTTTAAAAACCTACTAACTTTGATGATTACATAACCTCCCTAACTGAAGTTGAAATGGATTTTGGAAATGTTTACTGATCCTATCTCTTAAAATTAAGCCATTAGTGTCAATCAATATTCTTAATGAAATAAAACAGTTTTCTAGTAAAACTGATTTTATGTGTTCGTATAACGTTTGAGATTTGATTGAATTACCTAAGAGTGTTCATAACTAAATCAAATCCTAATATAAGCGTTAAGACACGAAGAAGCATGTTTGATTGTCAAAGGTTATACTCAGGAAGAGATAAATTATGAAAGAGTCTTTCTTACCTATCTTACAAAAGATTTCTTTAAGGATCATCACTGTTCTAGTAGCTTATAATAGTTTAAAGCTACATTAGATGAACATTATAAACAATTTTCCATAACAAATGGCTGACACATTTATATGTTCATTAGATAACAACCTAAAGTTTCAAACTGAAGGTTAAAGAACACTTTATTTCTAAGCCAATAAAATCCATGTATGGGTTAATGCAAACATTATAATGTGATGAAATCTTAACGTAATTATTTTCATCAAGAATCAAGTGGATTAATGTACCTACCTCAAGATGAGTGGGAGCAACTAAGATAAACTTGTCTATATAGATGATATTCTTTTGACAAGTATATGTTACATAAGTCAAAGCATTGTTAACACAAACTTTGATATAATAAATCTCAGAGACATCTCTTACGTAATTGATATCATAACATACTGAGATAGACCCAATGGGATTTTAGTTCTGTTCCATAAGTTTAACCTTAAATGGGTCCTAACATATGTAACAAACAATACTGCTCTCCTTTAGAGGATAATAGGATAAGTGAGATTATTTATATACGCTTCATTAATTGGAAGCCTTATGTAAGTTTAAGTCTATACTCGTTTAGATATTACTCACATTGCAACACGCTAGATATGTCTAGATTATTGTGAAGCATCTAATGGAGTATTACAATATCTTTAAAGAAACGAGAGGCTATAATTTGAAGAAGAAGTGGGAATTAAAACCGGTTTATTACTATAACTTTGAGATATTCAAAGATGACAAAGTGTAATTTCGGGTATATCTTTATGTTAGCAGACAAAACATATCTCATGGAGGAGTCATAATGCACTGATATTAACAACCTAAGTTATAACGACATTATATAGTCACTAAATGTTGTTGGAAATATATCAGTAGACTCATAAGTTTATTAACTCCATATAATTAATGTTTTGAAGACTTAGTGTGATAAAGTCAGTTACCATGACTCCTTGAACAGTAACAGTTCAAGAGGTGCTGCATTAAATTTCGATACGTAATTAATTATTCGTTTATGAACGAATTGAGGAAACTAAGTTTGTATCGAATTCATTCATGATATGCTTAAGGATCCTATAACTGAAGGGCTATTACCCATAAGTCTTATTAAGAGAGCTCATAGACGGGTATTAGTTAATGGCCATGCGCAACTGCATATCGTACTATGAATGACTAAGTATTAGTTAATTTTCCTCATCAGTTTGATTTTGTACGTCTCTAAGAATATGTCAAGTCGACATAATGGCATATAAGACAAATAAAGTTACAAATCAAACAAAGGGCTTATGCGTATTTTGATCATGACGATTAGGTTTTAAATTAAGGCTATAGTATGATTAATGGGGGTCCTGAGTCGCATAATGATTCAACGGCTGTATTTTTCTGCTATAGTACTTGTTTAAGGCTAAAATGAGTGTTAACTCCTGATCAGGCTTATCTAATACTCATAGTAAATGATTACTCGGCTAAGTGGGAGAATGTAAGATTAAATATATTACGTATTAATATTTAATCTAGTAGCCATATAATCATTTACATTATATAGATCAAAATATATAACAATCCTATTAAATAATTAGTTGGTAATTGTTGATGGACCATATTACCCTTATTAACTAATTAGGGTTTCCTCCTGGGTGCTTATATAAGGAGAATTATGTGGAGGTTAAAGGGTTACTCAGTTTCACAATCAGACAAACCCCATAAGCCTAACATCAATTCGACCTCCATCTCCAATACCGATTCCCTTATCGGTTTCTTAGTCACCATCATCAGTCAGCACCCTAAGGAGGAACCAGACCAAGATGACAATCATGTCAACCTTAATGGCTGCGCCTTAACTGGATTCTCTGCTGGTTTATGCTGATGCAATCAAATGTATGTTTTCATGTTTTCCTTTATGTTCAAACAGAACTGAACCAACATGTATATAATCTGACTAATTAAAAAATCATTACTTTAATTTGAAAGCAACATCAAAGTAGGCGTTCTTAGTAGAGAACAAAAATAAAAGAAACACATTTGAATCGAGATTACTGAGACAACTTATATTGGATCACGTTATGTATTAATCAAACTTCTACTGTTTTCAAATAATGTTTTTATTCTTTCACCAAAACCACACTACTAATACTGTCAAGTACAAAGTAGCTCAATCGAACTAACCTGAATAACAAGAAACCTTGCACCAACGCCACGTGGGCAATGTAGCTGAACTTGCCAAATATTTTCATACGAGAGTTGCAGCTTGTAACTCGTCATAAAATCCGAAACACCAAAGTATAACTTTCTTAATCGAAATCCAAATTTCACTGATGCATTTTCCATTTCACAGAGCACTGACAAGCTCGTTTTTGACACCTGGCAACCAAAATGAAGAGTTGCACCTTCCATTTCAAATGCAAATTGCCTAGGCTTCTGTACAAGATCAATATCCTTTTTCCAAGCCTTTAAATAAGATCTACCATACCATAACTGCCTACTGTTAGCCAGGTTTAATATACATTCCATATGATCTTTTGTTGTAAATTGGACTCTAGCATAAGCTCTATCCCCTGGCTTCTTTTGTCTAACCTCTAAAACCTCAATACTCCCTACTACACCAATATATCCCTCCAAGACTGTTTTAACTACATCTGCAGATACTAAATAGGGGAATCCGTAAACATCAACCGTCTTACCCATCCAACCGAGCTGTTTTCAACTGCAATTTCACATCATACATCATATAAATTAATTTAAGCAAAAATGTTCGCATATCTATCAATTTCCAATTAAGTCGAAAATTTTATACAAATAGGCAATATTCAATTTAGTGGTCATCTAATTAGAAGAAAATTTTTGACTTTACTATCATTTTACTACTAGTGTGTTTATTCTATATATAAAGATAAAAATTATAATCACTGCAAACCAACAACAGATAAATAGATTGTTTTGATAGGAACCTAACAAAATAAAAAACCTGTTACCTCCTTCAATGATATATATTCCCAATTTTGTAAATAAATCCAGGTAATTATTTGCCAAAAACTTAAAGCAAAAACTAATATCACATTATCTCCACAAATAACCAAAAAAAGCTTTTGGTAAATTTCAAAGTAATTTTGTAAACTTAACCTTCTAGTGATATTAGCAAATGCTCTTAACAGCGGAAGTCAGTGATGCTTCTATCATCGTAAGCATCATCATCGTCATCGTATCTGTGTTCGTGTGTTTGTGTACGTACAGAGAATAGATAAACATACATATACGGATATTATTGAAATATCTTGGTGTCGGCAAAGGTTGCCGGCAAATGTCTATTTATACACGAAGAGGTGTCGGTTGATATGGTGGTTATTCTTTAGCGGGAATAACTGCCGGTTTGAACCGTTATTCATCAACCGTTATACCTCTTCTCTTATTTGCTACATATATACATAACATAAGTTTAATTATCCTAAGTACATAAAACATACATAATTAAGTTTATAATCTAACATACTCCCCTAAACTTAATTATGTTTAGAAGCATGTATGAGGACACTCTGGGTCGTTTTGCCTGCATCGTCTTCATCCCTTCCCAGTCATTACCGGAAAACAAAGCATAGTGTTCTCCTTTATGTTCAGCAGCATTGTCACTCCTTCTGTTCCTCTCTGTTTGATCCGCAATAGTGCCTTGGATTTCATCATCTTGACTTCGGCTTTTTTCAGATCCATCACCTTCTTCACTATCTCTTTCTCATGCACTCTTGTCTGAGTATATTTAAACTTATAGTAATAAACTAAAACATTTAAATATGTTGCATACATCAGCCTCATAAATTCCCATTTCATTGATAATCGTCCTTCTGTCGTGTAAAATCCTTCTTCTGTCACTAAAGCCTTCCTTTCTTTGTCGCTAAAGTGTATCACTGATTCTCTATTTCTTTTCTGTCGATGCATGAATCCATTCTCTAAAACAGAGACTTGCAATTCATGATTGTTTTCTTCAGTTTCTTGTTCTCTAATTCTTGATTCATCTTCCTTCGAACGAACGTCTTCTTCATCATCTGCACGTGTTGCGAATTTCATACTTGGTATTTCATCTTTTCCCCGTATGATACTCTTGAATTGTTCCCCGTCTGCGTGAATACTACGGCCCATACCATAGCCGTCTTCAACCCTTTCCGATCTTCGTCTTTCATTCACTTCATCGGAACAACGTTTGCAAGGCATCGTTTCCTGCTTCATTCTTGCAAACATTCGTGAACGCGGAGTCGTGCGATCGGGATTGGATTCTTGTCCGTCTTCATATCCCCTGTTTTCCTTCTTCATTCGGGTGTGCCCGAAATCGTATAATATCGATCGATCTTCATCGATTTCCCACCATGGCTCTGATACCACTTTCTTAACAGCGGAAGTCGGTGATGCTTCTATCATCGTAAGCCTCATCATCGTCATCGTATCTGTGTTCGTGTGTTTGTGTACGTACAGAGAATAGATAAACATACATATACGGATATTATTGAAATATCTTGGTGTCGGCAAAGGTTGCCGGCAAATGTCTATTTATACACGAAGAGGTGTCGGTTGATATGGTGGTTATTCTTTGGCGGGAATAACTGCCGGTTTGAACCGTTATTCATCAACCGTTATACCTCTTCTGTTATTTGCTACATATATACATAACATAAGTTTAATTATCCTAAGTACATAAAACATACATAATTAAGTTTATAATCTAACAAATGCATTGCAATGTGATAGCAAAGCATGAAGCTTCTGCAACAGAATCTAAAGAAAATTACCAGATACTGGAGATGAATGCGATGACGATTAACAGCTTATGCTTTATTTACGGAGGGAGGTTTATGAGAACTTTATCGTCAATGCTAAGTCAAGTCGTTACAAGATTCCAAATACTTTGCGGAAATCAAATACCTCAATAATGCGATACCAAGGACAATCACTCAATAATGCGTTACCAAGGACAATCACGTGAATATACAATTGCCTAACTTTTTTTTTTCTTTTTTTTTTTCCAATGAGGTAGCGGTGGAGTAATTGGAAAAACACTTGGTGTTTCTTGTTACCCAGGTTCGACTTCCACTCTCTTCATTATTTTCTGCGGCATCTAGGTGAAATGCGAACACAGGTGGGGTAGGTGAAAGGCGAACACAGGTGGCGTCGGTTTGTCTTGGATGGGAGGCGAGGTTTTACCGATTATTCCATTGTCGTGCCTTCGGGCGGGTAGAGGTTAGGTTTCCGCGCATCTGGGAGAGCCAAGGGGCTGGCGACGGTCGAATAGTCAACCTTGGCCACAGCACCCGGTGTCACGATGATGAAACATTATTCTTTGCCGATCAAAAAAAGAACCTAATCTTTGTTTTCAAATATTAAAAGTACGCTTTATTCTTCTTTTTAAAAGCAATCCACCAAACATAGTTTTAGATTCTTTTTTGTTTTTTTTATTTATATTTACGGTTGTTCCGGTCAGGGGCGGATCTATAGAGGACCAAGAGATAGCCTCCGCTACCGCTTGGTCGGAAAATTTTTGATGTTTTTAGTGTAAATTTTGGAAAAATTTGACGTTTTTTCGATTTCGTTACCACCTATTTATAAAACGTTCCCGCTTGGTCGGAATCCTAGATCCGCCACTGGTTCCGGTCATCATCATACTTAGCAAATCTCACCTATTGCGAAACTAAGGTAGAGGTAAGACTGTCTACATCTTACCGTCCTCAGACCATACCTTAGCTCTACTATTGGTGGGATTTACTGAGTATGATGATGATGATAGTTGTTTCAGTCATTTTACAGACAAGGTTGTTACTACCAGTCTAGGGGAGCTGGTATAGTAATCCGGTTTCTGGTTAATCAGGTTGGATTTACGGGTTTCAAAATCGTAACCCATTATTGACGTAAATAAGCTTGGTTTGATCGATATTTAGGTTAGTCGAGTATTGGTGTTGATAATTAGGTTGCTTTTTAAACGGGGCTAGTGAACAACTAATTGCTTTCGTGTTCTTTAGTTTTTATATCCAGAACTTCGGATCGACATTATTAAAGCCGTATGTACAATGTATGTATGTATGTATGTAAGCCAACAGTAGGACTACTACTCGCTTTCATGTTCATGAGTCTTCGGCATCACTGAAGTTATATGTATGTATGTAATCCAATAATTGTTTTCATGTTCATTATTACTAATTGCTTTCGTGTTCATCACCTAGAAAAAATGGGCATATTTTATAAAAATTAGTTAACCTGATTCTTCCTAAACATGAACCGTATACCAACCCAAATACTAAAGGTTGGGTTCGGGTGTATACATTATTCAAGTTGGGTGATTCGGGTTACCAGAGGCGGAACTATTGTTTTAGGAGCCGTAGCACGGGCTACGGTTCAACCCCGAATTCGTAGCATTTTTTTTTCCAGTTTTATAAGAAGGATATCCCTAAAAAATACGAGGGTACCCTTATAACCAAAAAATAGGATACTTGATATTTCTAAAATCCCATTTTTTTTATAAGCCCAAACATGTTACAACCCGAAAACTTGTAGAATAATTAAGCCCGAATGATAAAATAAGCCCAAATTTAAAAAAAAATAGAATTGAAATGAGACCCTAACTATAATTGATAAAGTTAGCCGAAGACCTAAACAATAATCTATTAAGTATTTGTTTTACATTATTTATTATCGTTTTTTTGTATAATTGCACGGTAAAAAAATTTGGGATACCCCTAAATTAATAGGCTAGCTCCGCCACTGCGGGTTACACATTAGTTGGGTTCTGTACTGATTGAGGTATCGGGTTTCGGCTAAAAATCCACCCTTAATTAGTACGGAGCCAGTATCGGTACCAAAAATAGCAAAATCGAAATGAGTGAAAACACAAACTGAATACCGTATCATTATGGTGGTATGGTACCGGTAATCCAAAAATAACGAAAATACTATAACCGACTAGTACCAAAACCGAAAATCATAAAAACGAATATGTCTGTACAAATGTTGTTTGGTACAATACGCCACTGGTACAAAGTTAAAAAAAGGTATTTTACATTGAGTAATGCTAAAAGTTAATAGACATGAACTTCAAAGACTATCCATTACGTTTTAATAAACTGTTGGAGTATAGATTTAATGAAATAAAGTTTAAAACGAAAATAGCAATATTGTCATCGTACGTAACTGAACGTATAATTAATTCTTAAAATTAGGTTAATTATAGATAAATCCTTTAAGGTTAATTATAGATAAATCCTTTAAATTAGATTTTTTTTGAACTACAACAACTCTATATATATGAATATATATGAAGCGAATGTGGCCAATTATCAAAGCGGACGAGGTAAAGGTAAAGGCCGCGGCCCCAGCAGAGGTAGTGGTCGTGGTCGAGGACGGGGATATACATGGCGTTGGGAGTCCCAGAACACTAAACATAGCGGTGGTGAATCGAGTCGACACAATATGGGGGTGACCTTCGAAAGGGAAAAGTAGCGGGAACCAAAGCAACATTTGTTATAAATGTGGGATGTCAAATCATTGGTCCCGCACATGTCACACCCCTAAACACCTCGTTGAGGCATATCAATGCATGATGAAAGAAAAAGGAAATAATGCTGAAACTAATCTGATTAAGAATGCACCTTCAGCCACGATATTAGACGTTCATTTGGATGCATGTGATTTCATTGAAAATGTTCGTGATGTTTAAACATATTTAACGTACCTTTTATGTTTTACTTTTCATACTGTGACCTTGGTATTTGGTTTGGTTTGAAACTCTTGCAATGTTTTATTTTTACTTCTTTGCATTAACTTTTATTTATTTTTTATTTATTTCCTGAAGAAATATGCATGCTAGCTCCAGTAGAGCTATTATTGGTGATAAATGTCTGGTAGATAGCGGTAGTACTAACACTATTCTCAAAGATATGAATTTTTTCTCTGAGTTGTCTCCGGCAGAGACACCGATTAGTACTATATATGGTGTCAGTAACCTTATCGAAGGCTCCGGCAGAACACACATAATATTATCTTCGGGTACCAAATTAACTATTGATAATGCATTATATTCTAGTAAATCCAGAAGAAATTTACTTAGCTTTAAAGATATTCGAAAAAATGGTTACCACCTAACAACAATATCTGAAAAAAAATATTGAATATCTTCAAATTACTTCAAACAAAAATGCCCAAGAAACAATTGTTGAACTATTAGAAGCCTTATCCTCTGGATTATATTGTACTAATATCAATCCTATCGAATCATACATGGTGAGTAACCAAAAGTTGTTAGATAAAGACACATTCAATATATGGCATGACAGTCTAGGTCACCCTGGTAGCATAATGATAAGACGAATAATCAAAAGTGCAACTGGGCACCCTCTCAAAAACTTAAAAGTTTTGCTACCACAAGACTTATCATATGCAGCATGCTCTCTCGGCAAACTTATAACTCCGCCCTCACAAACTAAATTGATACATGAAACCCCATCATTTTTAGAAAGAACCCAAGGGGATATTTGTGGGCCACTTCATCCTCCGTGTGGACCATTCCGCTATTTCTTGGTCTTACTAGACGCATCCTCAAGGTGGTCACATGTGAGCCTTTTAGCTACTCGAAATGTAGCATTTGACCGACTTTTAGCTCAAATCATACAATTGAGAGCCAATTTCCCCGATAATCAAATTAAAAACATCTGGATGGATAATGCGGGAGAGTTCACATCTCAATCTTTTAATGACTATTGTATGTCAATTGGGATCAATGTTGAACATTCAGTACCTCATGTTCACACACAAAACGGTTTAGCTGAATCTCTGATTAAACGATTACAAATAATCGCTAGACCACTCTTAATGAGATGTAAATTACCATCTTCTGCATGGGGTCATGCTATTTTGCATGCCGCTGCACTGATTAGATTGAGACCAATTGTTGATCAAGAATACTCCCCATTGCAACTGGTCTCCGGACGAGAACCAAGTTTGTCCCACCTTAGAATTTTTGGTTGTGCGGTATATGTACCAATACCGCCACCACAATGTACTACAATGGGACCCCAAAGAAGACTGGGTATCTATATTAGTTTTAAGTCCCCGTCCATAATTAAATATTTATAACCAATGACGGGAGACATGTTTACAGCACGGTATGCTGACTGTCATTTTGGTGAAACAATGTTCCCAGTCTTAGGGGGAGATAAGGACAAAGAAAGACTGGTAACACAAGAAATAACGTGGAATGCATCATCGCTATCAAATCTCGACCCCCGAAGTGGTCAATGTGAATATGAAGTCCAAAAGATTATACATTTGCAAAGAATAGCGAATGAATTACCAGATGCATTCACAGACACGAATAGAGTGACAAAGTCACATGTACCAGCATCAAATGCACCTGCCCGAATTGAAGTAATCCCAGAAGCGATTACTATACAACAAAAGCGTGGGAGACCAATCGGTTCCAAAGACAAAAACCCACGGAAACGAAAAGAGCAAAGTAACGCAGTTGGTGAAAACTCACAAAAGATTATAAATGAAACCCCGATAGAGGTAAATGTCCCAGAAGAGACAACTATGAATCCGGAGGAAAATGAAGTTTCAGAAGAAACACCGGTACCGAACGAAAATGAGATCTCTATTAATTATATACAAGATAGTACAATGTGGAACCGGAATAAAACACGTGTTGATGATATATTCGCATATGCTATAGCAACGGATGTAATCAATGAAAATGATTACGTACCTAAAACTTTAGAAGAGTGCATGCACAAAAATGATTGGCCAAGATGGCAAGAAGCCATAAACGCCGAATTGAATTCGCTCGAAAAGCGACATGTTTTCGGACCTGTAGTCCGAACACATATAGACGTCAAACCAGTAGGTTATAAATGGGTGTTTGCAATAAAAATAAATAAAAAGAATGAGATTGTACGATATAAGGCTCGACTTGTAGTACATGGGTTTTCCCAAATCCCAGTAGTTGATTATGAGGAAACGTATTCCCCTGTAGTGGATGCGATAACCCTTAGGTTCCTAATCGGCCTCACAATCTCTGAAGGACTTCATATGAGACTAATGGATGTCGTCACCGCATACTTATACGGGACACTTGAAAATAACATCTACATGAAAATCCCTAAAGAATTAAAATTGTCTGAAGCATTAAAATCAACACCTCGAGAAATGTGTTCTATAAAGCTCCAAAGATCTTTATATGGTCTCAAACAATCTGGTCGTATGTGGTACAATCGACTTAGTGAATATCTCGAAAAAGAATGATACAAGTCTAATGTAATCAGTCCATGTGTCTTTATAAAACGATCACTCTCAAATTTCACTATAATAGCGGTCTATGTTGACTCCTGAAGAGATAGAGAAAGCTGCTCAGTTGTTAAAGAAGGAATTTGAGATGAAAGATCTTGGTATGACAAAAGTATGCATCGGACTACAATTTGAGTATCTGTGCAATGGCACATTTGTCCATCAATCAAACTACATCCATAAGATGTTAGACGTTTCAATATGGATTAAGCACATCCGTTTAGCGTACGTATGGTTGTCCGACCGCTAGATCCACATAAGGATCCTTATCGTCCTAAAGAAGAAGGCGAATATGTACTTGTTCCAGAAGTATCATACTTAAACGCGATCGGTGCCCTTATGTATCTCGCAAATAACACAAGATCTGACATTGCATTTGTAGTATATGTACTAGCGAGATACAGTTCGAATCCAACACGTAGGCACTGGAATGGTGTAAAACATATATTTCGGTACGTTTGTGGGTCACAAGACTTAGGTCTTTTCTATCAGAAAGATCAAAAGTCTCAGCTTGTTGGGTATGCTGATGCCGGATAATTATCAGATCCTCACAAAGCAAAATCTCAGACAGGTTATGTATTCACATACGATGGCACATCAATTTCTTGGAAGTCAACTAAGATCTAATGAGATTAAAGAAATAAGTTTCTATTCCTAAGGGTGGATAATCCTGACACGAGACCAAGACCAACACGAATATAATCAGGTTTTTGGTTGGCTAGTAAACAAACAAACAAACGTACCCATTAAAATCTCACTCATAGCAAGCTATTGGTAGGGTCCGGGATGGGTAAAATGGGGCAAACCTTTCCTCTATCCCATAGCAAGCTCCCGGTGAGACTTAGCTTGGCCAATCTTAACCCATTTAAGTTAATATTTAAATTTTTGTATGTGTTAACTTGTGTTTAAAAAATGGGTTGTGTTTGGATTGTACTAAAACTAAACAGGCTGACCAGACAACCAGTTTAAAATTAGAAGTTAGAAAGATGAAAAATATATAATTTATAGGTTCAACCCGCCAACCAGTTTATTACAACCCATTTAAGACCCCCATAACCTGTTTACAGTTTTATCACAACCCGTCAACCTGTTTTGACTTGCAAACTCGTTTGACCATTCAGATAAATAAGTTACATATGTGTTGTCTTTGAGATACATGTTTTCAAGCGTGTCTGTGTTAGGGTTGATGTCTTTAACACGAATAAAATATCTCACGTTATGGTTCATCAATTTGAACTCGCCAACCAGTGGCGGACCCAAGAATTTTTCCATGAGGGTGCGGAACATTTTTAAAAATTTTAGGCCCCAAGGTATATAAATAAAAAATCGGTTCGTATCGGATCGGTTCGGGTCGAGTCGGGTCATGTAAAACAAAAGAACTAAATTTATATAATCATCAAAAACACGTCAAACCTTGTTACAAACATAATTAAAACGTCGACATACGGGTTTTCATTCTTTGAAATCTATTCAAAACATCATCTAAACCTACTTTCTTAAGCAAGTTTTTCTCAATGTAACATATACAACCTTCACTTAAATTCTCATCGCCAATCCGATTACGCAAGTATCCACATCAACGAATCCGGAAGATGTATCAACTTTCCTCTTGAGAAAACACGCCATAACGTCCCTCCTCATTGTTCCTATCGGCTATCACAAACAAATTGATCTATGAGTTCATGGCTCCATAACATATTACATAATGTATCAACTATTCAAGCCCTAAATATCATAACGAAAATCACCCTAAAAATCATCTAAACAACATATACACAATAAAAAAAAAAAAAAAAACCAAACGTTCTTCACTAAAAAAGCCAAACATATTGTGGTATGCGGCTATAAAAAAGCCAAAATATCATCACTAACAAAAATATAACCCACCATAACATAATGAAAACAAAACGAAGCACATGTCTACTATGGTTAGTATGCGGCTATAATAGGCTGCTGGAGGTGGATAATATCAACAAAATCATCAAAAATAACAAAGAAACTTACCCGTGTTTGATCGGCGGTGGTATGGAGGCTGATTACGGTGGTATGCGGTTGCTGACTGTTCACTGTTGTCGCTGTTGATGTTCTGATTGTTGGCGCGCAAGGACGATAAAGAGAGCAGGATAGAATATGTAAGGGTTTTGAGCTTGTTTATTTTATTTTAGTTTGAAATATTGTTGATTTGTTGGGTTTGTTTATTAGGCTAAGACTTAGTAGTGGGCTAGTTAAATGTATTGGGTATTTGGGTTTAGTTATTTAGGTATTAAAAGTAATATAATTTAGGTAGTATTTTTTATAAAATAAGAGTTTACTAAAGAGTATTTTTAAAATATAAATTAATAACACTTTTTCCCTAAGGGGTGCGGATGAAAAATTCCAAGGTGTGCGGACAGAAAATTCCATGGGGTGCGGACGAAAAATTCCAAGGGGTGCGAACGGGATTTTCGACGGAACTTAGCACTAAATTTTTTTTCCGGGGGTGCGCCCGCCCACCTTGGGCTGGGCTTAGGTCCGCCCCTGTCGCCAACCCGAACGTGCCAACTACTTGACTTGTCGACCCACACAATCGCCACCCCTATTATCAATCTTCTGAAGTAGTAAATGTAACGGTTCAAAACTAAAAGGGGTAACTTTGTAGAATAGTAACCAAGTTTTAAAAGTGTTTCAATTAAGTCACTGAAGTTTCAAAAGTGTTCCAATCAGGTCACTCAACATTCATTTTTCATTAAAATTAAGGGTTTTTTCATCCATTTCATAAGTAACCATGGTGATGTGGATTTTTGTTTCTTTTTTTCCATTTATTTGATGCTAACTTTGAGTGATGACGTGAATTGTAAAATGTTTATTTTTTATTTTTAATGTAATTAAAGTGTTTTTATTTTTAATAAATATAATTTCATATATTAAAATAATCCGACCCCAACATCTTATTCTTCATTTTTACTGACACATAGAAAAAAGGACATGACTCGATTTGAATGTTAAGTTATCTAATTGGGACAAAAACGATACGAGTGACATAATTAGAACACTTTTGAAACTTGGTTACTATTCTGTGACATATTCACAAACTAAAACTGATAATTTGCTTTAAACAATTGTTGTGACAAATACAGTTTTAGGGTTGGATGCATTAAAAGTACTCTTTAGGAAGTATTTGACTAGTTTGACCCAGTCTTTTTAGCATATTTTACCTTTTTACTTGTTTTATCCACTAAGGACAATATATAACCCAAATCGACCAGTTCAGAAATATATGAAATTTACCAATGCATTTATACCTCTATAGTAACATCATGATCGAGTTGCATAGATCGAGCTGGGGTATAATCCATTGGTTCGAGCAGCATAGATGGAATAAGCTCAGGGTCCCAACAGACAAAGTATATATCTCCATCCAAATCGCTTCCTGAACATTCGTTTGGATGAGGCCTATAGTGTAAAAAATATGTATGTTAGCACAAGCCAAGCCAAACCTGATCATACAAAATCACCACAGTAGATTCTGTAAAAAATTTAATAAGAAAGAAATTTGCAATATATTTACCTTTTTCCTTTCTGTGGAAAAACAACACAATCCACCATATGGTGTAATGCTGGAACATTAACAGCCTTCAAGACTCGTGCATCACCAGTATGCAAACATGGGTTTTTAGCAACCACCACATACCCCTTAACAATTCGGGACCTATACGAGCCAATTTCATTATAATCACCATCCAATGGCCTTCTTCCTGCACTAGAATATTGAACAAAAACTTCACCATATTCAAGTGTTCGGGTTTCATCCAAACATCCCATCATTGATCTTCCATTAGGAACAAAAATCTTCATTTTAGTTCTCAATTCTAGTAACCTTGTTGCACGAAAAACTTGCAACATCATTGAAAGAAACGGTTCAACATTCGGCTTATATCCACACGAAAGCATACCCTTCATGACGTTGGCGTTTTCTCCTGGTGACATTAAATCTATTGCCTCTCCTGCCTTCATTGGCTCCACTAAAATGGCATCTAGTAAGCATACTGCTTCTCTTTGCATCTTTTCAAAGATGTGATCAGAAACCCCGAGGGTAGAAAGAAGGGTGATGAACTGGCGGTTCAAATAGCACGGCCGATATTTGCTAACCGCAAGAATATCCAACTTTGTGTTGTCAGATTCAAATTTTAACATGCTTTGCCTCAAGGATAATTTCATGAACGAGTTAGGGTCCACAGCCACGACACCTTTGAACCCAGCGTATCGGATTTGAAAAGCGGATGGAATGAAATCATAGCCACATTTTCTTGAAACTCTTTCAGCAAGTTCAGCAGATATTTTCCCAATTCCATCAGAAAAAACATATGTAGTACCATTTCTTACAATTTTTATATCAGGAATTTCTTCAACTTCAAACCTTGCAACACTTAAACTTTCTTTTGATGAACCAAAGCATTGACCAAGTCTAGCAGCATATTTTGCAACATTTTTAATGCTACGAAAATCACCCATCCAATTTCTTATTTCAGCAGCATTTACTCTTCCAGATGATGCAAACATCCATGCGGAATTATCCCGTAACTGGCTCGATGAGAAAGCAAGAAATTCAAATTTCTTATTGCCAATTACTATCCCATTCTTAAGAATTGACAAAATTCTCCTATAAATTTCGGTTCTGCTTACCCCATTATGACCTACTCTTGGGGATAAATCTGTTGAATAAAGTTTCTCTAATTCCTCATCAACAAACGAAACACGAAGAAAATTATCAATATAATACGCAGTGGCGTAGAACCCAATTGGACATAATGACCTCTGGCCCCCAGAAGTACACCTTTGATGGTGTAATTTGAACTCTCCTCACGTATACAAGACCATTCTCCAATGAGATAGCAGGCGACCTTAACCTTTTGTTTTTTCGATATTCTTCGATTATTAAGCTAACCGGATCATAACAACAAACTTTTGACAAATAAAGTTTCTCCATGACATATTCAATTGATTCAATGTCACGTCTTCGAGGATCCAACAACGCATAGAAATCAGCATAAAGGACAGGTCCTGGAATGCAACCATGTTGAACCAAGGCGCAGATCTTAAAAACTATATTAAACGGCAGATTATAATAACCTTCGCTGGGACCCACAATCGGAACTAGCTCTATATTTTTAGACAATCTATGACCAGTCACCAAGTTAAATGGATGGTTACTTTCTTCATAATACGGAAATTAGCAACCAAGATCTGGTAGTTCAACATCATGTGGAAGTTCTATGCATAGATGAGATGATTGTCCAATGGCAAAAGATGGAGTGAAGTCTATTGCCCTAACCCACTGATCATCAGAAAGTTCCGTATTAAAGTTTTTGATAAATTCGTGGAGCACCATATAGCTGCAAAATAAAAGATGATCATAAATGAAACATCAAAATGGGGACTAAAATCTAAAAGGATAGAAAACTGATGGTTCTCTATGTAAACACTTTGAAGGGTGGCAATAGCGTCTGTATGTTTCTCTCACAAAGCAATATAGACTAGCTGTCGTGTGTGTATGTAATCTGACTAATTAAAAAATCGAGATTACTGAGACAACTTAAATTGGATCAGGTTATGTATTAATCAAACTTCTAATGTTTTTAAATAATGTTTTTATTCTTTCACAAAAACCACACTACTAATACTGTCAAGTACATAGTAGCTCAATCGAACTAACCTGAATAACAAGAAACCTTGCACCAATGCCACGTGGGCAATGTAGCTGAACTTGCCAAATATTTTCATACGAGAGTTGCAGCTTGTAACTCGTCATGAAATCCGAAACACCAAAGTATAACTTTCTTAATCGAAATCCAAATTTCACTGATACATTTTCCCTTTCACAGAGCACTGACAAACTCGTTTTTGACACCTGGCAACCAAAATGAAGAGTTGCACTTTCCATTTCTAATGCAAATTGCCTAGGCTTCTGTACAAGATCAATATCCTTTTTCCAAGCCTTTAAATAAGATCTACCATACCGTAACTGCCTACTGTTAGCCAGGTTTAATATACATTCCATATGATCTTTTGTTGTAAATTGGACTCTAGCATAAGCTCTATCCCCTGGCTTCTTTTGTCTAACCTCTAAAGCCTCAATACTCCCTACTACACCAATATATCCCTCCAAGACTGCTTTAACTACATCTGCAGATACTAAATAGGGGAATCCGTAAACATCAACCGTCTTACCCATCCAACCGAGCTGTTTTCAACTGCAATTTCACATCATACATCATATAAATTAATTTAAGCAAAAATGTTTACATATCTATCAATTTCCGATTAAGTCACAAATGTTATACAAATAGTTAATATTCAATTTAGTTATACTACTAATGTGTTTATTCTATATATAAAGATAAAAATTATAATCACTGCAAACCAACAACAGATAAATAGATTGTTTTGATAGGAACCTAACAATATAAAAAACCTGTTACCTCCTTCAGTGATATATATTCCCAATTTTGTAAATAAATCCAAGTAATTATTTGCCAAAAACTTTAAGCAATTATCACAAATTAAAAATGGAACCTCCCTCATTTAGATATTTCCCAACAAAACTAAATTTTGTTGTTACTTAGACTAAGATCACATTATCTCCACAAATAACCAAAAAAACCCTTTTGGTAAATTTCAAAGTAATTTTGTAAAACTTAACCTGCTAGTGGTATTAGCAAATGCGTTGCAATATAGCAAAGCATGAAGTTTCTGCAACAGAATCTAAAGAAAATTACCAGATACCGAAGATGATTGAGATGATGATTGGTGATGGTGAACAGTTGTGCTATATGTGTGGACGGTTACGGGGGAATATATCGTCATTGGCAACTCTAACCGTCACAATTCTACCTGCTTTGTAGAGATCGTAGTACCTCAATAATGCGTTGGCCCACTAGAGTAGAAAGCTTGGGCTTGTTTTTAAAATTAATAATAACTTATTTAAATTTGGCTCCATTTAAATGTTTAGTGAGACGCTTGTGAGTAGCTAAAAGTTATATTAGCTCACTATAAATAGAGAAAAATACTCGGATAGTCCCTATGGTTTGCCCATTTTCACCTTTAGTCCCTAACTTTCTAAAATTACACCTATAGTCCCTAAGTTTTTGAATTTCGTTCCGGAATAGTCCCTGGCGTGGATGGTGGTTAGTTTTTTGTGTTAGGTGCGTGTGAAATCTCAAAAATACCCTTACTGTCAAATTAATAACTAAAAAGTTAAAAGAAATATAATTAATATTTTACAATTTATGTGGGATCCACCACCCACCCTACCCACTTCATCTTCCCCACTTCACACCACCACCACCATCTCCACCTTCAACCACCACCACCATCTACCCCCTCCCCCTTCACCATAACCACCACTGCCACAACCACCACCGCCGCCATGGTTTTTGATAATCCAGGGATGTTGTATTACTATCGCAAACAAATGAGCAGACCCTCTGTAAAAAGAGTCTATTAAACTTGGTACAAACCTGAATTTTGGCCATGGCTCTGGTCCTGGTACGGTTACTGGTGGAAACCCTGGTGCATCTGCCATGTTAACTGCTGCTATTGTGGCTAGCTGAGGTGGCCCAGGAATCATTTCTAGTTCTCTGTTGCCGATTGATGTTTCATTTGTTCTTCATGGCCCATATTGGATTCGGATATATCAAAAATATTTAAGGCCATGGTCAAAGAAGTAATGATTTGGGCTAAGCATTTAGTGTGTAGTCCTCGTGTTATAGAAAGTGATGCTGAAACATTAAGAATGCGACTTGTTTTTCGGAAATATGTTTTGGACCTCGGGTGGGTTGTCAAACTGTCAAGCAATTACGTTTCCTTTTGTTCACAAAAACCGGCGGTGGATTCTCCTGTTATGGGTTATGTAACGTCACTTATTGATTTGTTGCATGCTTCTGTTGAAATGGGAGAAAAGGATCTTTCTGATGCGTGCAGGAACAACTTTGATCATGGTGTGTTGCTTACAGAGGGTCTGCTCATTTGTTTGCGATAGTAATATAACATCCCTCGATTATCAAAAACCATGGCGGCGGTGGTTGTGGCGGGGATGGTTGTGGCAGTGGTGGTTACGGTGAGGGGGGGGGGGGGGGTAGACGGTGGTGGTTGAAGGTGGGGATGGTGGTGGTGGTGGTGGTGGTGTGGAGTGGGGAAGATGAAGTTGGTAGGGTGGCTAGTGGGTCCCACATAAATTGTAAAATATTAATTATATTTCTTTTAATTTTTTAGTTATTAATTTGACAGTAAGGGTATTTTTGTCATTTCACACGCACCTAACACCAAAAACTAACCCCCATCCACGCCAGGGACTATCCGGGAACGAAATTCAAAAACTTGAGGACTATAGGTGTAATTTTAGAAAGTTAGGGACTAAAGGTGAAATACGAGCAAACCACAGGGACTATCCGAGCATTTTTCTCCTATAAATAATTCATTAAATTAGATTAATTTATTTTTGGCTATTAATTAATACACTTGCCAATACGAGCCCGGTTGTAAGGGTGTTCATGAAACCGATCCGATCGAGGGTCTGCTCATGCTCGGATTGAATTACAACCGATCCGATCCGTTCGGATCGAATTTGCAAAACCGAGCACAAAAGTGATGCTCATGCTCGGATTGAATTTGAATCGATCGGATCATTTTCGCTCGGTTTTTATCAAATCCTAACTAAAATCGAGCGGATCGTTTTCGTTCGGTTTCGCTCGATTGAATTATAAGGCTGCGTTCAATAAAAACAAATCCTAACTTAATTAAAACATGTCCAACACTTTACTAACAAAATTAATACATAACTAAAATCATGATTCTAAATATGTTCTTAACAATATCAAGAACCACAAAATAAAGTTGGAAATACAAATTGTCATTTAGTTCAAAAGCCATAAACTTTTTTTTAAGCTTGATCATCTCAATCCACAAAATTCAACTTTAAATCAACATATAACCTATAAACACAAGCATTAATTATTAATAAAAATAATTCAAGCGAAACCGAGCGATCGACGAGCGAGCGGACCTTTGCTCATGCTTGGATTGAATTTGAATCGAACCAATCCGAGCGACTCATTTACAAACTGAGCGGGAATCGAACGAGCATTTTTCGAGCGATCGTCGAGCGATCCTCGATCGTTGAGCAGTTTGGACAGCCCTACCCGGTTGGTAAGGAGGTTTTTCACTAAGTGGTTTCCTCCTGGGATAGTGGCGGATCTAGACTAAAATTTAGGGGTAACGTTCAATTTTTTTTGTTATCATACTTCATACAATGTAAACGTAATAAAAATAGAAACACAATAATAAAAACGTTTCCGACCACTAGAATAGTTTTTCCATTTAAAATAAACCAATATTTTTTAACCGTAGGCCACTAATAAAACTTTCCCGACCACTAAAATAGACCAATTTTTACCATACTTTATCAAACCATTAGAATAGTTTATCTTTAAAAAGTCATGACCTCATGGGTAAAAAACATATTTATTAGGGGTGTAAACGAGTCAGGCCGAGCCCGACTAGGCTCGAGTTCGGCTCGTCATAATTTTAAGCTCGAGGTCAGCTCGGTTCGAGCCTACTTATTTGAGCTCAAGCTCGTCTCGCAGGTAAAACCCAAAGCTCGAGGTCGGCTCGACAACCTCAAACGGGATAAAAGCTTGGCCTGAGTTCGTTTCAATATCGCTTAAACGAGCCAAAGCTCGGCTCGTCAATGTTATTATCACTATTATTATTATTATTATTAATTTTATTATTATTATTATTATTATTGTTATTATTATTATTATTATACACAAAAAAAAACCTTAAATTTTGTTTGGGCTCATCTAGTCTTGTGTGCCTAAATGAGCTTTGTATTCCAGGCTCAAGCTCGGACTCGAAAACTAAAGGAGCTCTGTTTCAGGCTCGAGCCGGGGCTCGTAAAAGCTCTCGAGCCTTTTGGCTTGTTTACATCCCTACTATTTATCAAGATACGCCTTCCTAACGGGTTATATGTATGTTAACCATTAAAAACGATCAATGTTCATTCTAAAATATATACATTAAAGAAATGATAAGTAAAAGTGAAAAATGTGTATGCTCTGCAACAAAGCAGGTGTTGTCAAAAATCTGTTCCTATCTTATACTCTATATTAGAAAATACAATAAGACAAAAATAATGATTAAAAGTGAAAAATGTAGGAATAGTGGGAGTCTAAATAAATTAATTTTGAACTAAGTTTTTGACTTTACAGTCATCTTCTTCAAGAAAAAAACATGTGTTAACGTTTGTCGACCGGAAAATGAAATAAGTGTAGGAACCGTCCGAGTAATTAAATAAATTAAAACAAATTTTATTAGAAGATTACAATACAGAAATAAGAAAGCTGAAAAACTATTACAATTACAACTGAAATAAATTGAAATACAAGAAATGAAGATGAAGAAGTAAGACTGAGGCACGTGTTCAACACGCTTCCCTTAAAACAAATTCCGAGTCTCCCAGGAGTACTCATTTGTTTTCCAGGGTACAACAGACGGAGCAGAAGTACTGCCGGAATTGGCCTACAACCCGAAGGCTACCTAGAAATGAGCAGGAAGAAGATCAGAAGATTGTAGAGAAAAATTTGCATCGACTGTGTAGTTGCTGGTGTGTTCTGCAGCTGGGTATGGAGCTGTATTTATACAGCTCCTAAATCGAAACAGTCAAAAAGAATTAAAGGAGAGGTTTAAATTGCATTAAATGTCTTCAATGCAATTTAATACGTCATTTAATTCGCAGTTAAAACCGTTTGACTCGGCGGTTTCAAAGTTGAACTGTAACTGCACTGTCATTCAATGCGAGCGTACGCCACACTGACTCAGGTCCATGCGCGCGTGCGCCACATCACCTGTGAGCCTCTACGAGCACGCCACACAGTCGCGTCGTTTTTGCTCACTCTGGTGCTTTACCCACGTCACATCAGGGCCCATGCTCCATGCCACATGTACTCGCGTGCGGGCTGCCACGTCACGCGCCTCTAATCTGCATGCCACTTCAACCACTTGGTCCTTGCAGCCCCTGTGATCCACCACGCGCACGTGGTCAAAAATACAAAGGCGGCTCTCAAGCGGCTCGCGGCGATGCGATCATGCGAAGTGCAAAGTGCGCCATCAAAGCGCCACATTGCGCCTCATCGCCCATGCCACGCGCGCGCGCGTGTGCGAGTTAGGGTGCTCCGCACCCTTCGCGAGTACACTTAGTGTGTGATTCCATGAAACAATAAGAATGGAGAGTTCCCACTTAAATACCCATTTAAGTTTCATCTCTCCTCCTATGTGGGACCAGGTGCAACTTTCCCTTTTGTTTCAGCATTCAATGTTTCAAACACCCAACTTTGAGCATCGATATCTCATTTCATCTTAGCTCCGTTTTGGACGTGGTTTAGTTCGTTGCGAAGCTCTTCCAACATAGACCACAAACCCACAAATAAATATGTAAAACCCGCTCATTTTATTATATTTATTTCTAGTCCAAAATAGGAAAAAATCATTTTCCTATATTTGTGAAAAATGCTATTTTCACCAATTTTCCAACAATCCCCCACATGAAAAATGTTATTTTCATCAAATTTCCAACAATCCCTCACATGTATGGAAATCGATCTTTCCTTACACTTTTCAACGATAAACTTCGACAGTTGAGTATTGCAAGATAGGTAGGTTGTTACCTTTGAACCTTCTTTTGTGAAGCATACTTAGCTTACTAGCGGTTTGTAGACGCGATGTCCTTGAACATACCCCATTTGTGTAAACGACAATACACTTCACACAATACTCTCCCTGGTCTGGCCAACCCCTCATTGTCGTGTCCTATTATGGTCCTGGAACACTAGCCTGGTTCTGCGAGAGCTCTAGGATTGCGCACCCCACAAAGCCATTCGAAGCGACCCTACTTCTCTCTCACATAGGTGATTCCCATGAATCATAAAAAGCATCATGGTTAGTTGATTTCCCAAAATCGTTAACCTTAATATGCTTAACCTCACTTCAATGTCACTGATTGGAATGGACTAGGAAGTACATAACTCCCTTTTATTTGGTTTAGGGTACTCCCCCACAATGACTCCGTTTTGGTAATATGATTAAGTTTTCCTATTGAACTTAGATCTTGGGATCTCCGGTCAACTAAGTTAGGTTTCCCTTATATTCCCATTTATCACGGGATTTAGTCCCATTCCTCTTGATGACGTTTCCACTAACTCTCTGCTTAAGCCTTTTGTTAAGGGGTCCGCAATGTTATCCTTTGATCTCACATAATCAATTGTGATAACACCCATTGAGAGTAGTTGTCGTATCGTGTTATGTCTACGTCGCATGTGCCTTGATCTGCCATTGTACATTAAGCTTTGAGCTCTACCAATCGCTGATTGGCTATCATAATGTATACATATGGCTGGCAAAGGCATTGGCCATCTTAGAATATATTCCACGAATTGACGTAGCCATTCCGCCTCCTCTCCTGACTTATCCAAGGCGATAAATTCGGATTCCATTGTGGATCTTGCTAAGACCGTTTGCTTAGAAAACTTCCAAGCAATAGCAGCTCCTCTAAGTGTAAACACATAACCACTTGTTGATTTGGAATCTTTATTATCCGATATCCAGTTTGCATCAGTGTATCCTTCGATCACTGCTAGTTGTCGGGTATAATGCAGTCCATAATCTCTTGTGTATCTTATGTATCTAAGCACCCTCGTGATAGCTTTCCAATGATCTACGCACGGATTGCTGGTGTATCTACTTAGCCTACTCACCGCGTAAGCCAAGTCGGGTCTAGTACATGTCATTAGATACATTAGACTGCCAATAATTCTTGAGTACTCTAACTAAGCAACTCCATCTCCTTTATTTTTCTTGAGATGTTGGGAGGTATCAACTGGAGTTCGAGCTACACTCGTATCTCCTGAGTTGAACTTTTCAAGAATTTTATCCACATAGTGAGATTGACTTAACACAAGACCATCTTGGGTTCTTATGATCTTTACTCCAAGAATCACATCCACCAAACCCATGTCTTTCATCTCAAATCTCGTTTTCAACATGCTTTTAGTAGCTTTAATAATTTTATCATTACTCCCAATGATAAGCATATCGTCTACATAAAGGCATAAGATCACATAACCTTCATTTGTGTCTTTGAAATAAACACATTTATCGCACTCATTTATTTTGAAACCATTGTCAATCATGACATGATCAAACTTTTGGTGCCATTGTTTTGGTTCTTGCTTCAAGCTATACAAAGACTTGACGAGTTTACATACTTTACCCTCTTGACCTGGGGTGGAGAAACCTTCAGGTTGCTCCATGTAAATCTCTTCTTCTAAATCGCCATTTAGAAATGCGGTTTTAACGTCCATTTGGTGAACTTCCAAATTTCTTAAAGCCGCTATAGCAAGAACCAATCTAATCGAGGTTATGTGCGTCACATGCGAGTAGGTATCAAAGTAATCTAGACCTTCCTTTTGTCTAAATCCTTTAATCACCAACCTAGCCTTGTATTTATCAATACTTCCATCAGTTTTCATCTTCCTTTTGAATATCCAACGATATCCAAGTGGTTTGCAACCAGGTGGAAGATCTACTAACTCCCAAGTATGATTTTGCAATATCGAATCGATCTCATTCTTTATTGCTTCTTTCCATTGAGGTCCTTCTGAAGAGGAAACCGCTTCGCAATATCTATTGGGCTCGCCCTCAACCATATAGCTAACGAAGTC
This sequence comes from Helianthus tuberosus, assembly GCA_030545235.1. Lineage (NCBI taxonomy): Eukaryota > Viridiplantae > Streptophyta > Magnoliopsida > Asterales > Asteraceae > Helianthus > Helianthus tuberosus. Next base: position 81,054,147 of record CM060393.1, on the reverse strand, counting down.
TGGACCGAAGGATTTCTCAACCCTTTGGCTTTTGCTTCGCCTACGATCACCTTCGTCAACCTCAGGTCGTTCATGTGTCATATCATGAACTACCTCATCAAGTGGTGTAGATGAGCTTTCACCTACTTTAAAATTAGGTGTTGATGACGTTGCATGTGTTTGTCTTCTAAAAGGAAACACATTTTCAAAGTAAGACACAACGTTAGGATTCACCTCCATGATAGTGTTTATGTGTACATCTGGATTCTTGAACTCATGTACAAGAAAACGATGTGCACTACTTTGATGTGCATACCCAATGAATATGCAATCAACAGTTTTGGGTCATATCCTAAGAGCCTTAGGAGGTGGTATAATCACCTTTGCTAGGTACCCCCACACTGTCAAGTATTTGTATGAAGGCTTATTCTATTCCATAACTCATATGGAGCTTCGTCTCTCTTTTTGAGGTATCTTGTTCAAAAGATAATTAGCCGAGAGAATGGCTTCCCCCCACATTTCCTGGCTCACCCCAGAACTTATCAACATGGCGTTCATCATTTATTTCAATGTACGGTTCTTTCGTTCCGCCACGCCATTTGATTGTGGAGAATAAGGAGGTGTACACTCATCTACAATGCCACTTTTTTGCGCATAAATCGGCAAAAGGTGCAACATATTCGCCTCCTCGGTCGCTTCGCAAAGCTTTTATCTTCTTTTGAAGTTGATTCTCAACTTCATTTTTATACAAGTTAAATTTACTTATTGCTTCATCTTTACTTTTTAGTAAATATACATAGCAATATTTAGTACTATCATCAATGAACGTGATGAAGTACTTATTTCCACCTCTTGTGGGTACCGCTTTTAAATCACAAATATCCGTGTGAATTGAATCAAGGGGTTCGGTTATTCGTTCAACCATTTTCGATGATGATCTTGTAAGTTTGGACTCTACGCATGTTTCACATTTCGAATGTGAATCAATATGGAATGTTGGTATACATTTTAAATTGATTAAACGGCGTATTGAATTAAAATTAACATGACCTAATCTACCATGCCATTTATTCGATTCAGAAAACTCAAGCATATAAGTAGAAGTAGTAGCAATTTTATTCATATTCTTTTTGACAGCCATTACATTCAATTTGAACATACCATTTTGGGCATAGCCCTTGCCAACATACATACCTCGTTTAGTAAGTACAAACTGATCGCTCTAAAAAACTAAACGAAATCCAAACTTATTAAGAAACCATCCCGAGACTAGGCTCTTGCGCAAGTCTGGAACGTATAACACGTTGCTTAAAGTGAGCTCCTTCCCTGAAGTCCACTTCAAAATCACTGTTCCTTCACCCTTGATGTCTGCGGTGGCTGTATTTCCCATGTACAGCTTCTCATCTCCCACAAGCTCTTTGAAGGTGGTAAAGAGGCTCCTGCCTGGGCACACATGACGGGTCGCTCCCGTATCAACCCATCATCCTTTTGGAGTGTTGGTCACAGAATTGACCTCATCCAACATTGCGGTTTTGTCGGAGATCATTGCCACCAAAGGCATTCCGTCTTCATCCACCATGTGCGCGCACTCACGCTTTGGTTTCTTGCATTGGTTAGCCCGATGCCCCGGCTCATCACAGTTGTAACAAGTCCCTTGGAACGTTTGAGGTTTCTTTTTCACAACCCTTTTCTTTGGTCCAAGTTTGCTAGCCTTTGCTTTCTCTTTGTCCTTTTTCCCCTTGCCCTTATTGCCCTTAGAGGATTGCCCATGCTCAACCAAATTTGCGCTAGCAGACGTTTGCGCATGGGTGCCTTTTAGGGCAATTCTATTGTCCTCTTCAATCCGAAGACGAACAATAAGATCCTCTATAGTCATCTCCTTTCGTTTGTGTTTAAGAAAATTCTTAAAATCCACCCAACCAGGAGGTAACTTTTCAATCATCGCTGCCACTTGGAATGTCTCGGTAAGTGTCATGCCTTCCGTTAGGATGTCATGTAGTATAATTTTCAATTCTTGGACTTGATTCATAACTGTTTTTGAATCAACCATTTTGAATTCCAAAAAATGGCTACCACAAATTTCTTTGTGCCAGCATCCTCCGTTTTGTACTTCTTGTCCAAAGCATCCCAAAGGTCTTTGGAAGTCTTGACGTTGTAGTACACATTATACAACACATCCGACAGGCCGTTTAACACATAGCCACGACATATGAAATCCGAATGCTTCCACGTATCTACCGCGCACTGTCTTTGTGCGTCGGTCTCCCCTTCCACAGGTTGTGGAGCGGTTTCCGTTAAGAACCTCACAAGGTTCATGGTGGTCAGGTAGAAGAACATTTTATGCTGCCACCTCTTAAAATGTAGACCCGAGAACTTCTCGGGTTGTTCAGCGTGATTAGCCACTGTGGACGCTCCCACAGTGGTGGCGTTCAGGGGGGTTCCCGTTACAACATTCGTGTTGTTAACGTTGATGTTTTCGTTCGACATTCTGAAAAATAAAATTACCAAAATTAGTTTAAAAAATTCTGTTTTACCCAAGTAAAAACAGAAGTAACCAATTAATTTTATTTTTACCACAAATTTACTGTTTCGGCTTCTAAGTCCAACTTTGAAGACCAAAAACAGAAAATTTATAATTTTAGAACTTACTGTTTGGCTTCTAAGTCCAACTTTGAAGACCAAGACAGAAAGTTTTTAGCAATTTTAGGATAAAACTGAAGGTAACCAAAGTCGCTCCTTTGAAGATGAAAACAAAAAAAAAATCTGTTTTTAAAACACAAACTGAGTGAAACAAAACTGGTTTGAATCACAAAACAGAATGGTTTTGATTACACGAACGGTGTTTTAAAATTTGTTTTAAGATTGTAGGAACCGTTCGCGTAATTAAATAAAATAAAACAAATTTTATTAGAAGATTATAATACAGAAATAAGAAAGCTGAAAAACTATTACAATTACAACTGAAATAAATTGAAATACAAGAAATAAAGATGAAGAAGTAAGACTGAGGCACGGGTTCAACACGCTTCCCTTAAAACAAATTCTGAGTCTCCCAGGAGTACTCGTTTTGTTTCCCAGGGTACAACAGCCGGAGCAGAAGTACTGCCGGAATTGGCCTACAACCTGAAGGCTACCTAGAAATGAGCAGGAAGAAGATCAGAAGATTGCAGAGAAAACTTTGCATAGGCTGTGTAGTTGCTGGTGTGTTTTGCAGCTGGGTATGGAGCTGTATTTATACAGCTCATAAATCAAAACAGTAAAAAAGAATTAAAGGAGAGGTTTAAATTGCATTAAACGTCTTCAATGCAATTTAATACGTCATTTAATTCGTAGTTAAAACCGTTTGACTCGGTGGTTTCAAAGATGAACTGTAACTGCACTGTCATTCAATGCTGGAAGCTTCTGCGGGCGCATGCAGGTCTACACGCTCATGCGCGCGTGCGCCATTTTGGATCACTGCCATGCGCGCGTACCCCACACTGACTCAGGTCCATGCACGCCTGCGCGCGTGCGCCACGTCACCTGTGAGCCTCTACGAGCACGCCACACAGTCGTGCCGTTTTGGCTCACTCTGGTGTGCTGCGCACGTCACATGAACTCGCGCGCGGGCTGCCACGTCATGCGCCTCTAACCCGCATGCCACTTCAACCACTTGGTCCTTGTAGCCCCTATGGTCAAAAATACAAAGGTGGCTCTCAAGCGGGCGAAGTGCAAAGTGCGCCATCAAAGCGCCACATTGCGCCTCATCGCCCATGCCACGCGCGCAACAGCCAACCCTAACATCTGAACTTGCGCATTCCACCAAGTCAGCGCAATGCCTTCTAGAGTACCAGTGGCGTACTTCACCCTGCGAGCCTCAGGGCATTCACACATTTCAAATACGGACTCGAGTTTTTCAAACCAATGGAGGAGTCCAACCGCTCCTTCCGTGCCACTAAAAGTAGTAGGACGACAATCCATGAAAGTTTTGAAGGTGCAAACAGGTGGTTGACCTCCTGCTTGTGCGGCTGCAACTGCCGCAGCAACTTGTTCGTTAATAAGAGCCGTCAACTGGGCTTGTGTCATGTTGATACGTCCAGACATGATCTTCATAGCAAAGATAGCATAAGTGAGAAAGGTTCGCGAGTAGTGCGATGACAGAAGAGAGTGAGCAAACAAGTATTCTCATGCAATAGTGTTACGTTTATCTAAGCATACCCTGAGCAAAGTTCTATGCAATTCTAGCAAGTAGGTAATAAAACAGGTACCATATTACCTAGGATGTTGAGTCTTGCACGTGGAGCGAGGCGTCGTTGTGGATCGCTGAGCACTGTTTCGGTTATAGTCTGGTTTTAATAAAAACGTTTTCCCCTTATTAAAACCGAGTTCTCTATAACCAATGGCTCTGATACCAATCTGTCACACCCCCAAAATCCACACGCGGAGTACCATCGCTTGGAGGCGTGACATGACCAGGATCAAGCCACCAATCATATTGAACATAAGTAAATAGTAAAAGTCATTTATCAATACGATAGGTGTTTTCAAACCAAACATAAAACAAGTGTGTAGCGGAAGCAATAATGTAAGACCCAACATAAGTTTAAGTACAAAATGTCATAATGTTTAACAACACATTCACGATCCATGTCCATAACGACCGTGCCTCCCGTGCAAGCTCCAAAAGTACCTAAGGTCCTGCAAGGCATGTAACAGAGAGTCAACAACTAGTTGAGCGAGTTCACAGTAGGTTATTTAGTTATAATGTTCGTATCGTAAATCGTATGTTCGTTTAGAAATCATGTATCGTATGTAATAGCATCGCGGCCCTCTAGGCATGTTTGCGAAGTTTAGTGGGGGTTTCCCATGTTTTCTAGACTAGTTATATTTGTATCGCGGCCCTCCAGGCATGTTTGCGAAGATTATAGTATAGTTGGCGGCCATTCCAGGCATGTTTGCGAAGATTGTTCTAGTATACTTCGCGGCCATTCCAGGCATGTTTGCGAAGATTGTTCTAGTATCGCGGCCGATCCCGGCATGTGTGCGAAGAGAAGTATATGTATCACTAGTCTAGTAGTATCTACCATTGACCTTCCTCTCCCGAGGCCAATGGTATGTAATTCCGATAACTCTTAAGCATAAATAATCAATCAACCCATTCCCAACCCCGGGAATCCCATGCCTTGGTAGAAGTGTGAACTCACCTTGTTTGCTCGGTATGCTAAGTTAAGTGCTCACAATTAATCAGTCAAGTCCTATAGTGCACGTATGTTCAGTCAGTACATGTTTGTAAGATTTTTGCATGAAATCACTATCACAGAAATATCACAGAGTGTGTCTAGCAATTTGCATTCTTGTATCATGTAAACAGTTACTCATGTTCAAACCATTCATGTAAATTCATCTTCCTCATAATAGCCTTCTCAATAATTCTAACATAGTTAACCAACATCACAGTTAATAAAGCTAGTATGCTTAACTGAATTAGCATATATAAACAGGGGTATACGGTTAACAGAATTAACATTTAACAGAACTGGTAACTAACTGTGTCACATGTTTTACTTAACTAAGTTACATATTTAATAGAATGTCATCCATGAATCTTACATAGTGAGTAAAGTTAACTGAGTTAATGAACTTAACTCAGTTAGTAGGCTAAATATGGTTACATAACTATCAGAGTTATTATATGTAATTTAATAAGTTAACAACTTAATAAATTTAACCAGTTAACAGATTTAATGAAATGAAATCAGTTAAGTGGTGAAATCCATGTTTGGCCGAAATCCCTTCTAGTGCCGAAATCACCTGAGTGGCGAAATCACCATGTGCCGAAAACACTTAAATGGACGAAATCCCTATATGGGTTTAATACACACATTGGGCTGGAACCTGTTTGGGCCGAAATCACATAGTGATTTCGTCCAGTTGTTAGTGGGGGGTGTTTTCGTTAATGGGGGGTGATTTCGTTGGGTCTCATCATCATCATCAGTAACACAAGAACCCAGCAATTCAGATCTCATTTACATTTATATGATTAAGCTCGTAAATTAATCAATATATATAACAAACACACATGGTCGATCATATCATCACATACACTTAACAGTTTGTAAACATCCATATATTTATCAATCATTATATATATCAGCAGTTTATAAACAGTACATATATATATATACGCATATATATATATCGATCATTCAGTCTCCCAGTCCAAAAATAATCACATATATAAATAATGATTAAACCTCCAAAATCATACAATAAGCATCTTAAACAAATGAACATGAAGATCACTAACCGTAGATTAAACAGGGGTTTGGCTTCAAAAGAAGAATTCTGTTTGTGGGTTTTAGATGTAGAGAGAGAGAGCAAAGTGATAAGGTTTGGTAAGTGGGTAACGTCTCGGAGAAGATTTGTGATTAAATAAATATATAATATCTAATATCTCATGACTGGGCCATGGGCCAAAGCCCATCTCTGTTTTCGCCAAACATAGCTGGACGAAAACACTAAAGTGTTTTCATCACAGAAGGGTGTTTTCATGGGTATTGTTTTCAGTAAGAGTTCATCTTTATTTAACATATGTTAATTAATACAACACCTTATTAACATACAATCACATATAAAAATATATTATGGATCCCAAGTATAAAATATCAATCGAAATACGATATAACGTATTACAAAGGTAAGCGTTGTGAAACAACGAGTCGTGTAACAAGCAACATATAAAAAAATTAACGTGCACTAAATGCGAAGATGGAAATCTTGGAAACTCGAGTTGTCACATTATCCCCAACTTGGAAGAAATTTCGTCCCGAAATTTAGTATGTGGTTACTGAGGAAGCTAGGCAAGTTATCGTTTACTGGTTTTCCTGGGGTGACACATCATCCCCCCGTTGATTTGGAATTTCTTCCCGAAATTCTGTAGTAGCTTCAGCCTCAGTAGTAGTTGTATTGTTTTCGAACAACTGGGGATATTTGAGTTCCATTTGGTCTTCGCGTTCCCAGGTATACTCTGGGCCACGACGGGAGTTCCAACGAACTCGAACAAGAGGTATCCTGGTGTTCTTGAGGACCTTAACATCCCGGTCCGTGATTTCAACTGGTTCTTCGACGAAATGCAACCGTTCGTCGATAGTGAGCTCCTTCAGAGGAACTATGTGGGTCTCATCTGACAGACACTTCTTCAGATTCGACACGTGAAAGACGTTGTGAACTGCACTGAGTTCAGCTGGTAAGTTCAGTCTGTAGGCCACTTTGCCTATTTTCTCAATGACTTCAAATGGTCCAACGTATCGTGGATTGAGCTTGCCTCGTTTGCCAAAACGAACAACACCCTTCCAGGGTGAAACTTTGAGTAGTGCTCGATCCCCAACCTGGAGCTCGAGCAGTTTCCTGTCTTTATCGGCGTATGCTTTCTGACGGTCATGAGCTGCCGCCATGCGTTGTCGTATTTGAGCAATCTTTTCAGTAGTATCAACTACCATTTCTGGACCTGTGATCTGACTGTCACCCACCTCTGCCCAACAAAGAGGGGATCGGCATTTACGCCCGTATAATGCCTCAAATGGAGCAGCTTTAATGCTGGTGTGGTAACTGTTGTTGTACGAAAATTCCACAAGTGGCAGATGCTTTTCCCAGCCCTTGCCAAAGTCAATTACGCACGCCCGAAGCATGTCTTCTAGAGTTTGAATAGTGCGCTCAGACTGCCCATCTGTCTGAGGATGATAAGCTGTGCTCATGTCTAAACGAGAGCCAAAAGATTTGTGCATTGCTTGCCACAGTTCTGAAGTAAAACGTGCGTCACGATCAGAGATAATAGATGTGGGCACTCCATGCCTCGAGACAACTTCTTTAAGGTATACGTCTGCTAGAGTGGAGAACTTATCCGTTTCCTTGATAGCCAAGAAGTGAGCAGACTTTGTGAGTCGATCTACGATCACCCAAATAGTATCATTTCCGCGCTGAGATCTAGGTAGGCCAGTAACAAAATCCATGGAAATTTGCTCCCATTTCCATTATGGTATCTCAGGTTGCTGGAGTGGGCCTGATGGTTTCTGATATTCCGCTTTGACTCTCGCACAAGTCAAACACTTGCTAACGTAAGTTGCTATGTGGGCTCTCATGCTAGGCCACCAATATGTAGTTCTGAGGTCATGGTACATCTTATCCGAACCAGGATGTACAGAGTAGCGAGACTTATGAGCTTCATCCATTACAAGCTCGCGTAGGTTGCCATAGAGTGGGACCCAGATGCGTCCTGTTACATAGTAGGCGCCGTCTGCCCTTTGTTCTAACCGTTGCCTTGAGCCGCGTAGGGCTTCAGCCCTGACGTTTTCTGGTTTCAATGCTTCTACCTGAGCATCTCGTATCTGTGAAGGAAGACTAGACTGAATAGTGAGTTGCAACGCTCGTACACGCCTAGGTGTAGTATCCTTTCGACTGAGGGCGTCGGCCACCACATTGGCTTTGCCCGGATGGTACTTTATAGCACATTCGTAATCGTTCAGTAGTTCAACCCATCTACGTTGTCGCATGTTCAATTCTTTCTGCTTGAAGATATGCTCAAGACTCCTGTGATCGGTGTAGATGGTGCACTTGGTGCCATACAGATAATGTCTCCATATCTTGAGTGCAAAGACAACAGCTCCAAGTTCTAAATCGTGTGTAGTGTAATTTCGTTCGTGAATCTTAAGTTGGCGTGAAGCATAAGCAATAACTTTATCCCGTTGCATCAACACACATCCAAGACCTTGGATGGATGCGTCGCAGTAAACTACAAAATCATCCATGCCTTCAGGCAATGAGAGGATAGGTGCGCTACAAAGTCTATCCTTTAAGTGCTGAAATGCTGTTTCCTGTGTATCACTCCAATGGTAAGCAACACCCTTCTGTGTCAGTAATGTAAGCGGCTGTGCAATCTTTGAGAAGTCTTTGATGAACCGTCTGTAATAACCCGCCAAACCCAAGAATTGACGTATTTCGGTTGGTGTGCGAGGTGCAGGCCAGTTCTTGATCGAATCTACCTTGGATGGATCAACATGAATCCCATCCTTGTTTACCACGTGGCCTAGAAAGTGAACTTCACGAAGCCAGAAGTCGCATTTTGAAAACTTAGCGTACAGCTGTTCCATTCGAAGGAGTTCCAGAATAAGTCGTAAATGCTGCTCATGTTCCTCCCGATTCTTCGAATAGATCAGGATGTCATCAATGAAAACAATAACAAACTTGTCAAGATAAGGTTTGCACACCCTGTTCATAAGATCCATGAAAACCGCAGGCGCGTTCGTTAGCCCGAATGGCATGACCAAAAACTCGTAATGGCCGTAGCGAGTTCTGAATGCTGTTATGGAGACGTCCTCATCCCGGACTCTCAATTGATGGTAACCTGACCTCAGGTCAATCTTCGAGTAATAGCTCGACCCTTGCAACTGGTCGAATAAGTCGTCGATGCGTGGAAGAGGATAGCGATTCTTCACAGTCACCTTGTTCAGTTCGCGGTAATCTATGCACATACGAAAGGTACCGTCTTTCTTCTTCACAAATAATACTGGAGCTCCCCAGGGCGAAGAGCTAGGACGTATGAAACCCTTTTCCAAAAGTTCTTGCAATTGCTTAGACAATTCTTCCAGTTCAGTTGGAGCTAAGCGATAAGGCGCTCGAGCTATGGGTGCTGCTCCTGGAGCTAGCTCGATCTGAAATTCGACCTGGCGATGAGGCGGTAGCCCAGGTAACTCTTCAGGAAACACTTGAGGAAAATCACGTACAACTGGAATATCCCCAATCATTTTCTCTGTCGTCGATGTATCAGTAACGAGTGCTAAAATAGCTATGTGGCCCTTTCGCAGACACTTCTGAGCCTTCAAGAAGGAGATGATGCCACTCACGACACCACTCTTGTCGCCTTGAACTTCGAGAGGTTCTTTGCCAGATCGAGGAATACGAATGATCTTCTCTTTGCATAGGATCTCTGCTTGTTGTTGGGATAACCAATCCATACCAATGACGACATCAAAACTACTCAGAGTTATAGGAATGAGATCGATAGAGAAAGTCTGACCAGCGAGGATAAGATTACAACCCTGAACTATGTGTGTGGCTTCTAGACTTTTACCGTTAGCTAACTCTACGACATGTTTGGTGTTCAACAATGTTGGTGCACGTTTAAGCATTTGACTAACTTTCAGAGACATATAACTGGTATCCGCACCCGAATCAAATAGTACAGTAACATAAAAGTCGTCGAGAAGAAACTTACCCATAACCACATGAGGATCGTTCCTTGCGTCACTCTGACCAATCACAAATACACGACCCTTTGCACCATTGTTGTTGTTGTTTCCCCCATTGTTGTTCCCACTGCCCTGATTATTGTTGTTGTTATTCTGATTCTGGTTTAACTGGGGACAGTTCCGCTTGAAGTGGCCTTCAGCCCCACACTGAAAGCATGCCTTATTTCCTTGCTGTTGTTGCTGTGACTGGTTTCGTGGAACTGGCGGCTGTTGTTGCTGGTTCTGATTCGCAGGCCTTGAGCTCCTGCAATCTTTAGCTTCATGACCTACCCTTAGACATCTCTGACAGCGGCCTTTACGACACTGACCACTGTGGTGTTTGTTGCACCTGTTACACAGTGGATGAGTTCCCCGATATCCACTCTGCCCCTGACCACCAGACGATTGCTGACTCGGGCTCTGGAAATCACTAGTCTTGCGCTGCTGCTGTGCTTGAGACTGTACAGTAGCTGAACCCCTGCTGGAATCCCCTTCCCATTTCCGCTTGTTGTCACTGGGATTAGCAGGAGTAGCTGGAGTGGTAGCGGTAGTAGTAGCGTTGATACGTTTAGGCAGCCTGTTCTGTTCCACTGCCTGATCGGTGAGGCGATGAGCTAGCTTGACGATCTGTTGAATGGTGCCAAGATTCGCTGAAGTTACGTGACTTTGAATCTCCGGCACCAGTCCATTGAGATACAGTTCGATACGCTTAATGGGAGGGTCTACCATAGTAGGACACAGAATAGCCAACTCATTCGATCTTCTGGTGTACGCTTCAATTTCTGACCCCGTCATTTTCAAGTGGTAAAACTCTACCTCCAGCTTATGAATATCATCACGGCTACAGTATTCCTCTTTGATCAACTCCTTGAAATCATTCCAGGGTGTGGCGTTAGCAACAGCCAACCCTAACATCTGAACTTGCGCATTCCACCAAGTCAGCGCAATGCCTTCTAGAGTACCAGTGGCGTACTTCACCCTGCGAGCCTCAGGGCATTCACACATTTCAAATACGGACTCGAGTTTTTCAAACCAATGGAGGAGTCCAACCGCTCCTTCCGTGCCACTAAAAGTAGTAGGACGACAATCCATGAAAGTTTTGAAGGTGCAAACAGGTGGTTGACCTCCTGCTTGTGCGGCTGCAACTGCCGCAGCAACTTGTTCGTTAATAAGAGCCGTCAACTGGGCTTGTGTCATGTTGATACGTCCAGACATGATCTTCATAGCAAAGATAGCATAAGTGAGAAAGGTTCGCGAGTAGTGCGATGACAGAAGAGAGTGAGCAAACAAGTATTCTCATGCAATAGTGTTACGTTTATCTAAGCATACCCTGAGCAAAGTTCTATGCAATTCTAGCAAGTAGGTAATAAAACAGGTACCATATTACCTAGGATGTTGAGTCTTGCACGTGGAGCGAGGCGTCGTTGTGGATCGTTGAGCACTGTTTCGGTTATAGTCTGGTTTTAATAAAAACGTTTTCCCCTTATTAAAACCGAGTTCTCTATAACCAATGGCTCTGATACCAATCTGTCACACCCCCAAAATCCACACGCGGAGTACCACCGCTTGGAGGCGTGACATGACCAGGATCAAGCCACCAATCATATTGAACATAAGTAAATAGTAAAAGTCATTTATCAATACGATAGGTGTTTTCAAACCAAACATAAAACAAGTGTGTAGCGGAAGCAATAATGTAAGACCCAACATAAGTTTAAGTACAAAATGTCATAATGTTTAACAACACATTCACGATCCATGTCCACAACGACCGTGCCTCCCGTGCAAGCTCCAAAAGTACCTAAGGTCCTGCAAGGCATGTAACAGAGAGTCAACAACTAGTTGAGCGAGTTCACAGTAGGTTATTTAGTTATAATGTTCGTATCGTAAATCGTATGTTCGTTTAGAAATCATGTATCGTATGTAATAGCATCGCGGCCCTCTAGGCATGTTTGCGAAGTTTAGTGGGGGTTTCCCATGTTTTCTAGACTAGTTATATTTGTATCGCGGCCCTCCAGGCATGTTTGCGAAGATTATAGTATAGTTCGCGGCCATTCCAGGCATGTTTGCGAAGATTGTTCTAGTATACTTCGCGGTCATTCCAGGCATGTTTGCGAAGATTGTTCTAGTATCGCGGCCGATCCCGGCATGTGTGCGAAGAGAAGTATATGTATCACTAGTCTAGTAGTATCTACCATTGACCTTCCTCTCCCGAGGCCAATGGTATGTAATTCCGATAACTCTTAAGCATAAATAATCAATCAACCCATTCCCAACCCCGGGAATCCCATGCCTTGGTAGAAGTGTGAACTCACCTTGTTTGCTCGGTATGCTAAGTTAAGTGCTCACAATTAATCAGTCAAGTCCTATAGTGCACGTATGTTCAGTCAGTACATGTTTGTAAGATTTTTGCATGAAATCACTATCATAGAAATATCACAGAGTGTGTCTAGCAATTTGCATTCTTGTATCATGTAAACAGTTACTCATGTTCAAACCATTCATGTAAATTCATCTTCCTCATAATAGCCTTCTCAATAATTCTAACATAGTTAACCAACATCACAGTTAATAAAGCTAGTATGCTTAACTGAATTAGCATATATAAACAGGGGTATACGGTTAACAGAATTAACATTTAACAGAACTGGTAACTAACTGTGTCACATGTTTTACTTAACTAAGTTACATATTTAATAGAATGTCATCCATGAATCTTACATAGTGAGTAAAGTTAACTGAGTTAATGAACTTAACTCAGTTAGTAGGCTAAATATGGTTACATAACTATCAGAGTTATTATATGTAATTTAATAAGTTAACAACTTAATAAATTTAACCAGTTAACAGATTTAATGAAATGAAATCAGTTAAGTGGTGAAATCCATGTTTGGCCGAAATCCCTTCTAGTGCCGAAATCACCTGAGTGGCGAAATCACCATGTGCCGAAAACACTTAAATGGACGAAATCCCTATATGGGTTTAATACACACATTGGGCTGGAACCTGTTTGGGCCGAAATCACATAGTGATTTCGTCCAGTTGTTAGTGGGGGGTGTTTTCGTTAATGGGGGGTGATTTCGTTGGGTCTCATCATCATCATCAGTAACACAAGAACCCAGCAATTCAGATCTCATTTACATTTATATGATTAAGCTCGTAAATTAATCAATATATATAACAAACACACATGGTCGATCATATCATCACATACACTTAACAGTTTGTAAACATCCATATATTTATCAATCATTATATATATCAGCAGTTTATAAACAGTACATATATATATATATATATACGCATATATATATCGATCATTCAATCTCCCAGTCCAAAAATAATCACATATATAAATAATGATTAAACCTCCAAAATCATACAATAAGCATCTTAAACAAATGAACATGAAGATCACTAACCGTAGATTAAACAGGGGTTTGGCTTCAAAAGAAGAATTCTGTTTGTGGGTTTTAGATGTAGAGAGAGAGAGCAAAGTGATAAGGTTTGGTAAGTGGGTAACGTCTCGGAGAAGATTTGTGATTAAATAAATATATAATATCTAATATCTCATGACTGGGCCATGGGCCAAAGCCCATCTCTGTTTTCGCCAAACATAGCTGGACGAAAACACTAAAGTGTTTTCATCACAGAAGGGTGTTTTCATGGGTATTGTTTTCAGTAAGAGTTCATCTTTATTTAACATATGTTAATTAATACAACACCTTATTAACATACAATCACATATAAAAATATATTATGGATCCCAAGTATAAAATATCAATCGAAATACGATATAACGTATTACAAAGGTAAGCGTTGTGAAACAACGAGTCGTGTAACAAGCAACATATAAAAAAATTAACGTGCACTAAATGCGAAGATGGAAATCTTGGAAACTCGAGTTGTCACATTGATATATGTTCAGAAAATGACCCCTAACAATTGTCCCCAAAATATATCTGTTGGTATACCAATCCAACGGATATATTTTAAAACCTTATCTCACAAACCGAGGCAATTAAAACGAGGTGACGTTTGAGATGACATTGTGCAACTTCCCATGCTACTTTACTCTTCGCCCCCTATATCCAGCCTATATTAATCGAAGGACTTCTCATTAAGGTCATCTCTATCTTCAAGCGATTTCAGATATTCTTTCTCTCTCTCTTCTCTACTTTCTCTGTTTAAATCCTCTATTTTCCGGTTGTGATTCTCCATGACTACTCGCACTAGATCCCAAACGGCGGACTCTGTTTCCCCCTTTCACAGAAAAAACCTACTCAAGGAACCCACAAAAGAGGTTTTCTCTTTTGATAATGCCGATATTACGGCTTTACGAGCCTCCGGTGCCTTTCCCGCCGGGACAATTTTCCGTCCATTCGACCGAGAGGTTCGATCGGATTTTTGTTCCGACGAGTGGGTATGCTTTTTTGCTTATCCTTTCTCCATAGGGCTCCAATATCCATTTTCTCCCGTCATTTCTCGCTTCTTTGAGCTTACCGGTCTTAGCTTCGCCCAAATCATGCCCATGGTTTAGCGTGTGTTAGTCACCCTGGAGCGGATCAAGGCTCGTCATATGCCCGATCTGTGCATCGAAGATCTTCCGATGGCCTACTGTTTAAGATCGCATGGTTCCAGCCGGTTTCTTCTTTTTTCTATTTCCAGAGATCCTCTCATTGTTAAGGCCACCAAGAACGAGGATAAATGGACAAGAAAATTCTTCTTTGTAAAAAGGGACTCCATTGATAGAGGTTCTGACCTTCCTACGAGATGGTTAACTTCTGGTAGGATTTAGGGTTTTAGGAATATCCCCAATCATATCCCGAGACTTCATCCTGAACCGATATCCTGATATATTTATTCTTTTTTTGCAGCAAACTTCAAGGAATTAGCTCCCCTAAGTGCCGAATCGGAAAGAAGGATAAAAGAAATCTACAAGCTTCCAGAAAGTGAAAGGTCCTTTACCCTGCTACTCACAAGTCAAAGTCAAAGATCAAGTTCTAACATGTCTAGTAAGCATATTCTCAAAAGTTATCTTTATTTATTAATCTGATTATTTTTCAGAAGTATTTTAAGTCTGAAAATATCTTTCCTTACGCAGTGCCAGTTATCAACCTCGAAGGCTTCCAACTCGATGAGTTGGACATTTACTCCTGCCTTGAACCTGTCAAGCAAGAATCTAACCCGAAGTCATTCGTCACACCAAAACCTACCAGTTCGAAGACTACCACTGCTCCCAAAGCTCCTCCAGCATCCAGGACCCGGGCCTCTAGCTCCCGGAAGAGAAAGGAAGTTGAGCCCCCCGCTACACCTCATGTGTTCCCATTCGAGAACCACGGGTTTATGGAATCCAACACATTCATAACCGGCTTCCTCAATTAGGTTGGTATCCCCACCCATATCCTGCAACATATGCTAGTTAATAAAGTCAACTAAAGTCAATACTTGATTTCTTCGCAGGGTCTCGAACGCCTGGTGAAAGACTATTGAAGTCCAAGCTGATCAGGGAAGTCAAATTTCCCAAGTGGCTAGCAAATGTGGTCATGGTTCAAAATAAGAATGGGAAATGGAGAGTTTGTGTAGATTACACAGACTTGAACAAAGCATGTCCTAAAGACCCATTCCCTCTGCCTCATATAGACTCGATGGTGGATGCCACTGCTGGTCATGAGATGTTAACCTTCATGGATGCATCCTCAGGATTCCAGCAGATCCAAATGCAACCTTCAGACCAGGAGGATACTGCTTTCATGACACCAACAGGTATTTACTGTTATACTGCTATGCCTTTTGGTTTGAAAAATGCAGGTGCAACGTACCAGAGATTGGTGAACATGATGTTTAAAGACAAACTGGGGGACACCATGGAGGTGTACATTGACGATATGGTAGTCAAATCCAAGAAGGTTAAGGATAATCTCCAGGATATTAAAGGAGCATTTGATATCCTGGACCAGTATAATATGAAACTAAATCCTGCCAAGTGCCATTTTGGAGTGGGGGCAGGAAAATTTTTAGGATACATGGTGACTAAAAGGGTTATAGAGGCAAGCCCGGAGCAGATTAAAGCTATCTTGGATATCAAATCACCTTCCAACATGAAAGATGTACAAAGACTGATGGGGCGAGTAGCGGCACTAAACAGATTTATCTCAAGATCCTCAGAAGAATGTAAAAAATTCTACGATATCCTGAAGAAGAATAAGAGGTTTGAGTGGGGTAAAAAGCATGAAGCAGCCTTACAGGAATTAAAGCAATATCTTTCAACCGCACCTCTGATGATGAAGCCCGAGGATGGTGAACTATTATCCATGTGTCTTGTAGTACCAGGGAATGCAGTAAGTGCTGTTTTGGTTAAGGCTCACGAAGGTCAGCAGTATCCTGTCTATTATGTTAGTAAAAGTTTATTAGATGCTGAAACTAGATATTCTCATTTAGAAAAATTAATATTAGCCCTAGTTATGGCGTCAACAAAACTTAGACATTATTTTGAAACACATAGGATTCATGTTAAAACCAACTATCCTGTTAAAAATGTGCTTAGGAAACCCGAGATGTCAGGTAGGATGGCTAAGTGGTTAGTAAAATTAAGTGCCTATGATTTAATATATGAACCTAGAAATGCCATAAAGTCTCAGGCCTTAGTCGACTTTGTGGCTGATTTCAGTAGTGATATTCAAAATGAAGTAGACCTAGAAGTGCAACAACTAGGAGAAAATATAGAATCTTGGACACTATATACTGATGGTGCATCTAATGTAAGAGGTGTAGGTTTGGGTATACAACTAAAATCGCCACAGGGGGATATATTACCCCAGGCTATTAAATGTGAATTTCCTGCCACTAATAATGAAGCAGAATATGAAGCTCTGATAGCAGGATTAGAATTAGCTAAAAATATGAATATTAGATATTTACAAGTATATGTTGATTCCCTGTTGGTTACTAACCATTTCAATGGATCTTATGCAATAAAAGGCGAAAAGTTAGCTGAATATCTTGAAATTGTTAAAAAATTAGCAGGATATTTCGAAATTTTTATACTTGAACAGGTACCAAGAGAAAAGAATGCTGAAGCT
Organism: Helianthus tuberosus; assembly: GCA_030545235.1. Lineage (NCBI taxonomy): Eukaryota > Viridiplantae > Streptophyta > Magnoliopsida > Asterales > Asteraceae > Helianthus > Helianthus tuberosus. The sequence continues at coordinate 81,036,824 of CM060393.1, read as the reverse complement.
GACGCTCTAGCAAACTTAGGATCTACTGTCAGGATACCGGAGGGAACTCAGATACCAATAGTGCACATCTTATATCCTGCAATGGAACATTTCAAATCTCAGGATAAAGAAGTAGCATGTATCCAGGATCCTGGTGATCGATATCCTGAGAAGGATCCTGAATCCTGGATGACTCCAATTGTGAAGTATCTTCAAGAAGGAGATATCCCAAAGGATGCAAATCCTAAGGCTTTTAGGATGAATGTATCTCGTTTTACTATTATAAATAATATTTTGTATAAGAAATCCCTTGCAGGTCCGTACCTAAGGTGCTTGGAAGATCCTGAAACCAAGGAGGTACTTCAGGATATACACGAAGGAGACTGTGGCAACCATACTGGGGGCAGATCTCTGTTCTCGAAGGTGTTGAGAACATGATATTACTGGCCGACCATGAGAAAGGATGCCGCGGAGTATGCTCGGAAATGCGATGCATGTCAAAGACACGGCAACATCCTGCATCAGCCTGCAGAACCATTATATCCTATCATATCCCCTTGGCCGTTTATGAAATGGGGAATGGACATAGTGGGAAAACTTCCAAAGGCTCCAGGAGGAAAGGTTTTTATGCTGGAAATGATAGATTATTTCTCCAAGTGGGTCGAAGCCGAGGCCTTTGTTCAAGTCAGGGATCAAGAAGTGGTATCCTTCATAAAGAGGAATATCTTGACCAGATTTGGAGTACCAGCTGAGATAGTTTGTGACAATGGCTCTCAGTTCATCAGCAAAAGAACTACTGATTTTTGCAAAAGTTGGGGAATTAAAATGATCACATCTACACCGGTACATCCTCAAGCAAATGGACAAGCAGAATCCTCAAACAAGATAATTGTCAACAATTTGAAGAAAAGACTTGGAGCTAAGAAGAGAAGATGGGCAGAAGAACTACCATTTGTCCTATAGGCTGACAGGACAACTGTGAAGAATGCTACTGGGCAAACCCCATTTTCCATAGTATTTGGAGCAGAGGCAGTAATCCCGACAGAGATGATGATACCTGCAGCAAGATCCAACCTCCGGGATCCTGAGAAGAATCCTGAAGCCCTATGACAAGAATTGGATACTATTGATGAGACAAGGGATGCTGCAAAGTTGAGAATGGCAGCATATCAACAGAGGATATCCAGAGCATATAACAAGAATCTAAGGACTAGAAGGTTTCAAGTTGGATATTGGGTACTAAGGAAGGCTTTTCAGAATACTATTAATCCTGCTGATGGAAAGTTAGCTCCTAAGTGGGAAGGACCTTATGAGATTGAATCGGAATCCGGAAAAGGAGCATACCGGCTTAAGAATATGGAAGGGGATATACTACCGAAATCCTGGAATGCTATACATCTAAAGCTCTATTTTAAGTGAGTTTAGAATTTAATTTCTAACTCAGGATGGTATGAGTTCTATCTCTTTTAATTTAATATTGTTTATTCTTTTGAACCCATTGCTGACTTAAGCATCGGAGGGGTGTTAGCCAGACTAACACCCACCTTAGTTTGAAGGTGTTTTGCAGAATATGCTTCGGGATATAGCTCCAGGATACACACTCAGGATACTTCGAAATATTAGAGGATTGGCCCCCTCTCTCACGCTCAAGGGATCCTGATCCCTTCACAGGTTTAAAGGTATTCACCTATCTCACGAATTGGGTTTAAACACCCCGCCTGGAGCGCAAGTTATCCAGGGATAGTTCAAGGTGGCGGGACCAGTCCATGTAAAAGTGGCTGACAATTTCGTTACTGTTGGCTATACCCTGGATCCTCAAGGTATATGAGGATTGATCACCCTCTCTCGCGAAAGGGTATTTTCATACTCTCTAAGGTTTAAAGGTTTTCACCTTTCTAAGTCTTGGAGTTTATACACTCCTGCTTGTAGCGCACGAAAATTTGGGATTTTCCCCAGGATGCAAAGGGTTTATCCCCAGTATATTAAGGGTTTATCCCTAGTGAAACTAAACTTTTTGACAAAGTTCCAAAGATATGGTAAACTACGATTGTGTTTACACACGTTCTTCTGTTGGTAAAAAGTTACGAAGTTTAATCACTAAGTGAAGAGATACTCAAGTGTGTCATATATTGATGCAATATCCTGCACAGACAGGGGACATCCATGCCGGGGACATTACAAAGTATTCAAAGGTTGAGGATGGAAATTAATGCCTAAGTGTTTCTGGTATGATTTATTATTTTTTCTAGTCTTGAAAACCTTATCTAAATGATCTAACTTTTCTAAAAAGTCATATTCAACCAAACTTTGTCTAACATTTTGATAAACAAAAGTATTGCACATTTCACTAGTATCCTGACCAGGATATTTGATCAGGATATTCAAAACATACCTTTCAAAATAAACAACAAATAAGGCTAAAAGGTTAGTTTATTATTAATGGTCCAAAAGATTGTATTCTTTATTTCATCTCAAAAAGAGACCCATCCATCGAGGACACAATTAAGTTTTTAAAGCATATTTACATAAACAGTTGAAGGCTTCGTCCTGAAAACACAGGATCCCTCCACCTTCAACTGTCAAACTATTCTACTTGCAGGAAATTAAAATTGTTCTAAGTGCAGGACGACCGGATGATTTAGACCCTACAAAATACAGGTATCATTAAAGACAGACTAACCAGGATACAGGTTCAGTATATGTGTACGGGATACAAGATCTGGATACTTACCTTATTAGGGAAGGAGGTCATGGGCTCGATAGATTTTGTGAAGCCAAGGTCATCATAAGAGAAACCTTCGACAGCAGCAACAGATGGCTCCTTTTTCACCAGGACAGGCTTGGGATAGCTGTCAAGCTTCTCAAGATGGAAGACAACATATATCCTTGCCAGACATGTTAGAATGACTAAAAAATATATCCGTTGGAATCATGATATCCAATAATTATATTTTTTGGGACAATTGTTATGGGTGAAATTCTGAGCCCATATCCTGACTTTGTATCTTGATTTTTTATTAGTTGTATATGATCAGGATACCGGATCAGGATACCGGACCAGGATATTGGTAACATCCTGAGGCAGTATCCTGACTATTACTAACAATTTGCTTGTAAACGTTGGCTACAAGGGACTAACGTTCATGAAGACCAAGTCATCCTAAAGACCCGCTCAAATTGGTTAGGATTAGGACGTTGATGGTGGAAAAATAGCTCTTGTAACGATCAGCATTGAAGATTGGCATGTTTTATGGGAAGTTACGAACGCTGGTCAAAGATATTAATGTTGTAACGGTTATGGAAGCTTAAATCCCGGAGTTATAGTTAGTAAGCGCCTAGAAAACGAGTTGAAACAGCCTTGCAACGTTCAGAAAGGAAATAATCTCAGTATCCTAGATTTTTAGCATAATATCCCGGATTGTTAGCATAATTAGTTAATTCTTGTAACTATATAAAGGAGATGCCAGATCCATAGGTGACGGACACTCTCGAATTCACCAACTCATTCACTCTCTTTTCTAGCAACAATCACTCACTAACACTCATCACTTGCAATCATTGTAACACTTAGTATAGATCTGAGCATTATCCGGCACTGTATCCTGGTTATTCAAGTAATAAGAAGAACAAGGCAGCCGATGATTGTCAGCTCCCGAGGTTTTATGCCAGAGATCTAGATTGATCAAGGGCTTTCCTCGTACATCACGTGTCAACCTTTACATTTTTGCTCATTGTTTGATTATAGATACAGCTCGATATCCTGAGCCGTATCCTGATAACTGTTTTTGCAAACTAACAAACCAACATATTTTTCACAAAGTATTACTAGCACACTACCTCACAAAACTAATTTGATCACTTAATTGCTTAGGTAATTTTTGACCAAAACACCAAGTATGGCTTTAACCGATGTCCATTCACTGTTTTTTGCTTATTGGTTTACTCATCTTGAATATCCACATCACCAAACCTACCGACTCGCCGAATGACACATGGGCCCATCCATTTGCTTTTTAATTTGCCCGCAAACAACTTTAATCGCGAGTTGTACAACCACACCTTTTGACCCACTTCAAAGGTCTTCTTTCTCAACTTTGCATCATGAACCTTTTTTAGTTTATCCTTGTAAGCCGATGCACACTCGTAAGCTTCGTCTCGAATTTCTTCTATCTCACATAATTGCAACTTCCGCATCTTCCACCCTTCATCATAATCAGCATTCACTATTTTGATTGCCCAATGCGCCCGATGACAACCCTTTACATACACCATCCGGTATGGTTTTGTACCAATTGGAGTCTTGTATGCCGTTCGGTATGCCCACAACGCATCATCAAGTTTACTTGACCAATCCTTCCTATCTGTTTGAACCGTTTTCATAAGAATTTCTTTAATTTGACGGTTGGACACTTCGACTTGTCCACTCATTTGCGGATGGTACGGTGTAGCAATCCGGTGGTTCACGTTGTACCACTTCAACAGTTTTCCAAAATTGAAATTCTTGAAGTGTGACCCATCATCACTAATGATAACTCTTGGAATACCAAAACGGGCAAAAATTTTGGATTAAACAAATTTACAAACAACCGAATGATCATTTGTTCTTGTTGCAATAGCTTCAATCCACTTCGAGACATAATCCACCGCCACTAAAATATATAAGAACCCATTGGAATTCGGGAAGGGACCCATAAAGTCAATGCCCCATACATCAAATATCTCAATAACCAAAATTGGTTGCAAAGGCATTTTGTCCCTCTTTGAAATACTCCCCATCTTTTGGCAATTGACACAATTCCTTGCGAACTCACATGCATCTTTGAAAATTGTGGGCCAATAAAACCCACACGAAAGAACCCAGTAACCCATTTTGTGACCGCTAAAATGACCTCCACAAGCGGATGAGTGGGCATGAGTCAATATCTCTAACACCTCTATTTCAGGCACACACCTCCGAATGACTTGATCGGGCCCAATCGTGAAATGGTCCGGCTCATCCCAAATATATTGCTTCACTTGGACCATAAATTGTTGTCTTCTTTTCTTGGTCCAATTATTTGGGATGGCACCCGTGGCTAAGTAATTCACATAGTGGGCATACCACGGTGCAACAAAAGTAGACACGACTAGTAGTTGCCCATTGGGAAACCTTTCATTTATCTCGCTCAAATCATCAATTCCTTCCATCGGAATTCGAGACAAGTGATCCGCCACTACGTTTTCACTTCCTTTCTTGTCTCGAATTTCTAAATCGAATTCTTATAGTAACAACACCTAACGGATCAAACGGGGCTTCGCATCTTTTTTCTCCATCAAATACCGGACCGCACTATGATCTGAATATACAACCACTTTGCTCCCCCAAATGTAAGAACATAACTTATCCAAAGCATACACCACCGTTAATAACTCCTTTTCGGTTGTGGTGTAATTCAGTTGCGCTTCGAACAACGTCTTGCTTGCGTAGTAAATCACCACCGGCTTTTTATCAATTCTTTGACCCAAAACTGCACCAATTGTAGTGTCGCTTGCGTCACACATGATTTCAAATGGCTTTGACCAATCCGGCGGTTGCAAGATGGGAGCTTTCACCAAGTGTTCCTTCAAAACATTAAATGCTTACAAACACTCGTTAGTAAAACCAAATGGAACATCCTTTAACAACAAATTACATAAAGGTTTAGTGATAACACTAAAACCTTTAATGAAACGTCTATAAAATCCCGCGTGTCCCAAAAATGATCTCACCCCTTTCACATTTTTCGGTGGAGGCAAAGATGATATTACTCGTATTTTTGCCTTGTCCACCTCCATACCCCTCTTCGAAATCACGTGGCCTAACACAATGCCCTCTTGCACCATGAAATGACTTTTCTCCCAACTAAGCACCAACTTTTTCTCAACACATCTTTTTAAAACTTTTTGTAACTCGCTGAGACAAGATTCAAAGCTAGTGCCAAAAATTGAAAAGTCATCCATAAAAACTTCAAGCGACTCTCCAACCATGTCCGAGAAAATACTCATCATACATCGTTTGAAAGTTGTCGGTGCATTGCACAAGCCAAACGACATTCGCCTAAAGGCAAAAGTGTCGTATGGACAAGTGAAGGTGGTCTTGTGTTGGTCATCCGGGTGTATTGCGATTTGATTGTAACCCGAATACCTTTCCAAAAAGCAGTAATATTTTTGACCCGATAATTTTTCAATGATTTGGTCAATAAAAGATAGCGGGAAATGGTCCTTAGAAGTGGCGGCATTCAATTTGTGGTAATCAATACACACACGCCACCCGGTGACCGGTCAGGTGGCTATTTGTTCACCATTTTCGTCCTTGATTACTTGAATGCCGGCCTTCTTAGGCACAAATTGGGTAGGACTTACCCAAGCACTATCCGAAATACGATAGATAATTCTCGCATCCAACCATTTAATTACCTCTTTCTTTACTACCTCCCTTAGGTTTGGATTCAATATTCGTTGTGCTTCCCTTGTTGGTTTTGCCTCTTCGGTGGTAATGATTTTGTGCATGACGATTGATGGACTAATTCCTTTTAAATCTGAAATCGTCCGTCCAATAGCTCCTTTGTTTTCTTTCAAGACTTACAATAGAGCTTGTTCTTGTGGCAACTCTAAATTAGAGGCAATAATGACCGGTAGAGTGTCATTATCCCCTAAAAATGCATACTTCAAATGGCTTGGTAAGTCTTTGAGCTCCAACTTTGGTGGTTCTTGCAATGATGGTTTGGTACCCGAATTTATTTCCACCAGCAAGCTTTCAAATTGGTGGGTCCATGGCGGTCGACCCTCCTTCAATGCCATAGCATCCTGTTTCTCCTCTTCAACCCTTAGTGCACAAGCATGTACCTGTTCAGAAAAAATCATAAACACACATATCCATACTATCCTCCTCGTACTCATGCGGGTTGCATCCGTTGACTAAATCTGCCATGAAACACTCATCAACACCATTAGAGTTAGAATTGTTAGTAAAACACTCAATCTCATTTTTCGATTTCCAAAAGTCATATCGACTGTACCAAATCTACAATCGATCACAGCATGCGCGGTGCTAAAAAATGGCCGACCTAAAATAACATTTTGTTGTTGTTTTGGGTCCGCGGATGAGTAGTCTAAGGCTAAAAAGTCAACCGGGTAGTAAAACTCATCAATTTTCACTATCACATCTTGAACCATCCTCTGGGGTAACTTATGAGATAAATCAGCTAACACAACCGCTGTCTCTACCCTTGCTAATGGACCAAAGTCGTATTGGTCATATAAGCCCCCCGGTAAAATGCTAACTCCGGCTCCAAGATCTAATAACGCCTTTGACATTTGAAAATTACCAACTTGAATATTTATTAATGGCGTCCCCGGATCTTGAAGCTTAGGAGGAAGCTCCCCATTCAATACCGCACTAACTTGTCCGGTTAAATCTACCCGCTTAGGCATCTTTTTCTTTTGTTGCTTTTTTTGTGTGCACAATTCTTTTGAAAATTTAGCATAGGCGGGTACTTGTTTTATTGCATCAAGTAGTGGAAGGTTAACTTTAACTTGTTTGAAAATGTCCCATAATTCTTCTTTTTGGAGACCCCTTGATGAAATAAAATTTTTCTTACCCGGGTCAAGTAAAGCCGATGGAAACGGGACTTGACTCGGCACCCCTTCATCTTTTTTATCTTTTTCATTTTCATCCAACCCCGGTTTTTTAACATTTGATTCTTTAGACACAACCGGTGACACTTTGTCATCTTCACTTTCATTACCCGTTACATCCTCAACCACCCCTTCCACTAAACCCGGTGACAAATTGGCTTTAAATTCTTTGCCATTTCTTTACACACTAACATGATTAATATTAACATTATTACCTCGTGACGAACTATGGGAAGGATTTACCTTGGTGTCACTAGGAAGTTGACCCTTGTTCTTCTTCAACTCCGCCACGTCGGTTGCTAATTGACCCATTTAAGTTGTTAGTGTTTGAATACTCTTGTCACGAACTTCATCTTTTTGCATCCGGACTTCATTGAGTTGATTCCATTTTTGCATGTCTTGTTGCATTGCCTGAAGCATATCCATAACTTCATTCACGGTTGATGAATTTTGACCCAAACCACTTTGACCTGTTTGTTGAAATTGCCCTTGATAGCCATAATTATTTCCACCCTGATAGTTCCCTTGATTGTATTGTTGGCGAGGTGCGAAATTACCTTGATCTCCTTGAAAATTTGGGTTAGCTTGGTTCGCCGGGTTCCCGTAACGGAAGTTATGGTGATTTCGTAACCCGGGGTGGTATGTGTTCGAATTCATGTTAAAATTTCGACCACCCCCTTGAATAGCGTTCACCTCTTCTACTTGCTCTTCAACCACTACTACTAAATAAACTTCAGCCGTGTGGCCTATTTCATTGCAATTAGTGCACACATTGTACTCTTGATTCGGGGTTTGAACGCCTCCACTCTCTACTCCATGCACTTGTGGCCTTGCTATCACATGCCTTGCTCGTCTTGAGGATTGAGCCTTCCTTTTTGAAGTCACATCCATTTGTTCTAAAAATGCCCAATCATCTTGTTCAAAGTTTGTATCGAATGTACCGTTAGTGATCGACATCAAGTCACGAGCATCCTCCGAACTTAACCCTTCGTGAAACGCGTTCAACAACTCCCAAAGTTGGATACCGTGATGAGGGCAATTCCGTAGCATCATATTAAACCTTTCAAAAGCCTCATGGAACATTTCCCTCGATTGTTGTTGAAAGCTTCTCAAACCTCTCCTTGCATCGTTGGTCTTTTGAGAAGTGTAGAACTAATCCAAGAAAATCTGTTGCATGTCGGCCCATGTAAAAATCGACGCGGAGGGTAGAGTGTGAAACCATCTTTTCGCCTTATCTTCCAAAGAGAATTGGAAGAGAACCAACTTGACATCATCCGACGAAAACCCTTGACCTCCAATGGTATTGCAAATGGAGTCATATGTCTCCAAATGAAAGTAAGGTTCTTCCGTTGCTAACCCCTTGAACTTTGGTAAACATTGGAGGGCGGTTGTTCTAACTTCAAAAGTCTCCCGTCCGCATGATGAGGAATGACTACCGGTGAAGGATTGTTAGTGAAAATAGGTCGGAAATGAGCTTCAATTCCCCGTACTACCTCCCGGTGATGTCTTCGAGGGGCACCCAAAGGTGCTCTTGGTTGACCCATTTGCCCTTGCATAGTCCCTTGAGGTGCAAATGGGGGCTGAAATTGGTATTGATGCATTGGCGGTTGTTGTTGAATCAGCCTTTGAAATTGAGGTTGTGTATTTTGTGGACGCACTTGATGTAGCGGCATAGGACGTTGCAATTGCGGCCCTTGTGGTCTAATATGTTGTACCCCAACCGGTAATCTACCCGTTTCTTGAAATTGTTGTAGCGGTTGACTTTGTTGACCCGCTCCTTCTTGAGGTCCCAAATAACCTCCATCACCCTCATAATAAAATCCTTCTTCTTCATACCCTCTAAAATCTTCTTCATAACCATCATCATATCCATCCCCTTGAATACCCGAAGATTGCCCGAATGGAAAGGATGAATATTGAAAACCCGGTTGGTTCGGTGGTCGGTATGTAGATGTAGTGTGAATGACAGTTGAGCTTTATGGTAGTGGGTAGGTGGAATATGATTGACCCATAGTTGGAAAAAAATGTGAAAGTGGTGAAATTGTGGTAGAGGGATTATAAGTAAGAGTGGGTTCAACTTGGGTAGTAATAGGTGATGTGGTATTGTTGGTTGGTGTAACATCATGTGGTGGAGTAAGTTCGGTAGCGGAATTAGGCATGGTGGTATTTAGTGAAGGTTGTGTGGATGTAGGAATGAAAGTTGAGGTCGTTTGACCCATTGTGGGTGGGATTTGTGAATCAGACATAATGTTTCTTGGTGTAATGGGTGAAGTAGGTGAACCAACAATTTTGTTTTCTCTTAACAAAACTCTGTTTTGACGCAAAGTTCTTTCAATTTCCGGATCAAATGATAGCGGTGATGACTTGTGAGAGCCCATAGTATGCATACACTTGAAGTACCTGCACACTAAACACAACTAGCGTAAACCCGAAAATAACAAACAAAACTATTAAACTAACACACGTTGCGCACTACTCCCCGGCAACGGCGCCAAAATTTGACGTGCTGTCGTAGTCACACGCAAATTTAATCCAAATTACAACTAGTAGATAGTAGCCAATGGGTATCGAACACAGGGAGTTTGTGGAAGTGTGTTGATTCTATAACTTGTGAATTAACTACAATTAAACTAATTTGCAAAAATTAAAATGCAAGAGTTTAGATTGTTTGATTTAAGAACTAAATTATTAACTAATTGCAAATCAAAATTGGATTGTTTATCAGATTATGAGAAAATAACCATCTTAGGTTTCGGTTTCCTTTAACAATTGTGCATAATCCTACTAGAAAGAGTTACATAGACATAACTCGTGCATAAACATTTGTTGTGATAAAAGGTGTTTTGGTCAAAAATCAAGCAATGATAATACAACCAAACTTTCTGTTGTGAGGTATGATGCTTGAATCAATGAACAATACTAAGGATCACTCAGAAATGTAATGAACAAGTGACACAAAGATTTATACGAGGAAAAAGCCCTTGATCAATGAATGATCTCCGGCATAAAAAACCACGGGTGATGGAAACTACCGATCACCAACTCAGATTAAACAAAAAATGTGTTACAACTTCGGATGATAGCGAGCTAATTACAAGGATCACTATAGTGTAATGTGTAAAAAAGTATGTAATCACCAAGTGAATTGTAGAGAGCTGGTGAGAGCAGTTGCGAGAGTGTGTGTTAAGCTAAAAATAGCCAAGTGTTTTCTATTTAACTCGTTATCCCTTTTAAAAATGGAAAATATCTAAGCTAACAAACATTCCGCATTTGTTGCAAGTCCTCCACGACCTCCATAACATCTATTTCAGCCATGCACGTGCGGAATAAATATGTAATATGCTCCAGGAATATCGCCAAGACCAAGTCCAAGCTCGTACTCCTGCAAAACAACATCATATTCAAAGCAGACAATCGTTAGTATAAGGATCCTTATGATGATCCATGATCTTGATCCTGCAATACTTCTGAGGATCACTAATTCAAACAGAAGTGAGGATCACTAAGCCTAACAGTAATTGAGGATCACTGATCATTGGAAAATCCTCCCCTAACAATTGCCCCCAAAATATAAGGAGTAATTTGTAAATAAACGAGTTATATTTTCTGTTCTTATCCGTAACGAATCAATGGATAACTAGCCGTTGTAATCGGACTAGCCGTTACCATCCTGACTTCACTGAAGTGACTACCCTGCAAGATCATCATTATAAATTGAAGTTAGAGATAAGGGTTAGAGAGCATTTAAATTCGTGTGTTTCCTCTTTAAATCCTCATTCGAAGACTTGATCAGGTATTTCTCTTTCCTTTCTCTCTTCATCTTCTCACTCTGTTTCTTCTTCTTCACCACCGTCATAATCGAGATGATGCTAAGATCCTCACCGGCTAAGGATCACAAGAAGGACAACCCCTTGAAAAGCCAAGGGATCATAAAAGATTATGCAAAAGAACGATACTGCTTCACTGATCCACAGATAGACAGAATCCGCCATTGTTTTCCGGCAAACACCGATTTCAAACCATTTGATCCCACCGTTCTAAGTGATTATATTTCTGAAACCTGGGTAGCCTTTCCGGTCACACCATTTATAATAGGATACTCGTTCCATTTTCCAGATTTCACCCAATCTTTCTTTTCTCTCACCGGCCTCCCCTACATCCAAGCGATGCCAATGATGTGGAGGGTCTTGTATACCCTTGAAAGAATCATTGAGCATGAGGGCATTAATCTTGGAATGTCGGAATTAGCAGAATTGTACGACCTTGTCAGCTATGGATCCCATCGATATCTTTTCAAACACAAACCCGGTGAAGAACATCCCATCTGAAAGTCACCAAGAATGACACCAACTGGAAACGGCGATTCTTCTTTGTCAGAAGGGATTCCATCCCTGATGGGAAGGATCTTCCAAGAAAATGGGTTACTCATGGTAGGATAGGATCCTTATAGAAGGATCATAGGATACCCTGTCTTCCTGAGGATCACTAATATCCTTTTGTTTCTTTTATGCAGCTATTACTGTCACACGCCTCATCACAACACCTGCAACACAGGAAAGGCTTGCCGCTTTCCGGAGACTTGATCCTGCAAGAAGATCATTTAAAACAAATACCCAGGATTCTCAAGAAGTATCCTCAGGTTCTGTCACTATGTCGAGTAAGTATCCTGTTTTTTTTTTTTTTGCATAATTAAATGTTTAAATAAATAGTTAAATAGAAATGGGATAAGGATACTTATCTGTTTTGGATGTGTAGGTGCTGGAAAATCTTTAAGATCTGCCTCCAAATTCAGTGTCACTGACCTTGACACTGTCCGATCCTCAAAGAAGAAGCTTGCTGCCAGCCCAGCTGTCACGATCCCCAAGGCAACCACTTCAAAGGGAAGAGGTGGAAAGAAAATGAAGACCTCTGAAGCTGACAATCTAGAAGGCTTGCCTCTGATCCGCCATCAGTTCCTCGAGTACTTTGCTGAGGTAAGGATCACTGACTTAGCTTAATTATCCTGCCCACTTGAGGATCACGTGATCCTGAGCTTTGCATTGTCTTCTTTGCAGAAATTTGCTGAAATCGAGGACTATGTTGGGAACATCAAAGATATTGAGGAGAAATACTCTGACATCCAAAAAGTGGCGGTGCTCAAGGATCACAAGATTGCCTCCCTCGAAAAGGACCTCAATGATGCCAAAACTCAGGCGGTTGCAGCTCAGATCAATGCTGACTATGAGAAGCACGAGATCACGGAAGATGCCAAAGTCTCCGCTGCCATTGCCATGTACAAAACCAAGTTGCAGATGGCCCAAGAAACTCAGGATCCTAATTTTGACAGGAGCAACTGGGACATGGAGGGCTGGAAGGCTAGGCTGGCTGAGTTGGAGGACGAAGAAGAGGCTGATGAGGTTCTGGCGATCGAGGCTGGTGGCAGTGGCAAGGATCAGGGCGGAGAAGCAGGTGGACCTGGTGAAGGTGATGCAGCGAAGGTGTAAGCTGCATGAATGGGCGATGATGGACACTTCTAGACATAGTCGGAGCCCATTTTTTTTAAGTTTGGTTGTTTGGTTATGATGTTTTTTGTTGAACAATGATGGGTTGTAATAACTTTAGACAATAGTTTCTTGGGTGAAGGATCATGGATCCTTGAACAATAGGCAGGATAATGGGTGGTGGATGGATCCTCTGTTTCGAGGATGAAGCCACTCGTTATCCTTCCGTCTTTTATTTCATGCACTACAAAGACCCGTAAACAATGGACACCCTTTGCCAACCCATGTGGACGGGCCACGTTTTGCTGGTAGAAACGTGGGTTGGCAATTTTGACAACCTTAAAGGGTTTGACGTTTTGTGAATAAAATAACTTTAACTTTTTGGCTATCTCCCGTGTTGTTATCCTTGTTAGTACTTTACTTTTCAATTGTTGTGATATTCATTTTGTCTGAATTTATAAATATCTTCAAAAAGTTTAGAATATAATCAAGGATCATATATCCTTTAGTCATTAAGTTCTGAAAAGTAATATAGTTTAAGGATCATAAGTTCAGTTGTCAAAGGATAAGGGTCACTCAAATGAGTAATGAATAAAATCAAAATAGTTAAGGATCATACCTGAGAATCCAAGTTAGGATCCTAACCTTCAACACTTATAATCAGGATAACCAAAAGACAAACCTTAGTAAAAGGTAAGGATCAAGGATCCTTGGTCGTTTAGCTTCATAAACCTGAAATAGGATACAACTTGGGACTAAGCCAATATAAGATAAAAGTTAGCAACTGGGGACAAGCCCAATAATTATGGGGACAAGCCCAATATACTGGGGACAAGCCCAAAGGATAACTTGGGACAAGCCCAAGGATAACTGGGGACAAGCCCAAGGATAACTGGGGACAAGCCCAAAGGATAACTGGGGACAAGCCCAAAGGATCGCGTGTAAATTGGAGTATGGCCCTCACTGGCGACTATCCAAACTTAGTGACATGAAAATGCCAAAACCTTAGCTAACGTGAAAACGTTAGAAACCTTAGGAACGGATGTATGGTACATCTACCATTATACGTAGGATCCTGAATATAGCCAGTACAATGAAATTGTCAGCCCCTATAGCGAGTACTGGTCCCATTGCCATGAACTATACCAGGATCATCGTGCGCTACTGGCGAAACTAGGGACAGGCCCAAACTGGGGTCAAGCCTAAATAACTGGGGTCAAGCCCAAATAACTGGGGTCAAGCCCAAATAACTGAGGTCAAGCCCAAATAACTGGGGTTAAGCCCAAATAACTGGGGTCAAGCCCAAATGACTGGATACTTCTGTGGATAATCAGTCCTTTGTTAAGGATACCTGAACCTTCAAAACTCAGAATCAAGTGAAAGGAGGATAGAGGATGCAGGATCCTTATCCTTATATAAGATAATTAAAGAATGAAATAGTTTGAGATTAGAATATTACTAAAATGAGGATCATTCGTCCTGTGAGGATCCTTCAAGGATACTTGTCAGGTAAGGATCATGGATCCTTGTCACATGAAATATTTCTTCAAGTGGACAGCATTCCAAGCTCTTGGTAGCAAATCACCTTCCATTGTTAGCAATCTATATGCCCCCTTTCCGGCCTCAGCTTCAATCAAGTAAGGGCCTTCCCATTTTGGTGCCAACTTTCCATTAGCAGGATTGGTGGTATTCTGAAATGCTTTCCTTAATACCATATCACCAACTTGGAATTTCCTGATCCTGACATTTTTGTTGTAAGCTCCAGCCATCTTTTGTTGATAACTGGCCATCCTTATCCTTGCCAAATCCCTGAGTTCTTCTATAGTATCCAAGTCTTGAACCAAGTTTTCAGCATTTTCTTCAAGATCACGAATGCTTGTTCTTGCAGTAGGAACCACCATCTCTGTAGGGATCACTGATTCTGCTCCAAATACCAAAGAGAATGGAGTTTGGCCAGTAGCGTTCTTGGGAGTTGTCCTATCAGCCCAAAGTACATAAGGTAGTTCTTCTGCCCATTTTCCCTTCTTGGATCCAAGCTTTTTCTTCAAATTGTTGATGATGATCTTGTTGGATGATTCTGCCTGGCCATTAGCTTGTGGGTGGACTGGTGTTGATGTTATCATCTTAATCCCCCAGCTGTCACAAAAGTTAGTAGTTCTACTCCCAATAAATTTGGATCCATTATCACAAACAATTTCGGAAGGGATACCAAATCTAGTAATAATGTTTCTTTTAATAAAGGATATAACTTCCTTTTCTCTGACTTGAGGAAAGGCTTCAGCCTCTATCCACTTGGAGAAGTAATCAGTCATAGCAAGCATGAATACTTTTCCACCAGGTGCCTTATGAAGCTTACCAACTATATCCATTCCCCATCTCATAAATGGCCAAGAAGAGGATATAGGATGTAAAAGTTCTGCTGGTTGGTGAAGGATATTACTATGTCTCTGACAAGGATCACACTTCTTGGCATATTCCACAGCATCCTTCTTCATAGTTGGCTAATAGTATCGTGTCCTCAGGATCCTTGAGAATAATGCCCTGCCCCCAGTGTGGTTTCCACAATCTCCTTCATGGAAATCCTTTAGGACTTCTTGGATTTCAGGATCCTCAATGCATCTTAGATATGGTCCTGCAAGAGATCGTTTATACAACATATTATTCAATATTGTAAATTGAGATACCTTAATTTTGAAAGCCCTAGGGTTTTCTCCTGTAGGAATCTCTCCATATTGTATGTATCTCATGATTGGGAGGATCCATGATCCTGAATGAGATTGAGTATCATCACTAGGGATGATTGCAGAATCTTCTCCGATCTCCATAGCTACATGATCCTCGATAGCAGGGGTCAGGATATGGATAATAGGGATCCTTATATCCTCCGGGATCTTCAAGGATAATCCTAGATTGGTTAATGCATCAGCCTCTGCATTCTCTTCCCTTGGTACCTGTGTCAAACTAAAGGAGACAAAAGAGAGTGCCAATTCTTTGACTATCTCTAAATATTTGATTAGCTTTTCACCTTTAACAGCATAGGATCCATTAAAGTGATTAGTGATTAATAATGAATCTACATGTACCTCAAGATACCTGATCCTCATATGCTTAGCAATTTGCAAACCAGCTATCAAGGCTTCATACTCAGCCTCATTGTTGGTAGTTTGAAATTCACAAGCTATGGAGTGGGGTATTATGTCCCCCTGTGGCGATTTTAGTAGTATTCCAAGCCCTGTTCCTTTAACATTAGAAGCACCATCAGTGAAGAGTATCCAAGGATCCTTAGTTTCTTCTAGCTATTGGACCTCCAACTCAGCTTCCTTTTGCAAGTCACTACTAAAATCTGCCACAAAGTCAGCTAAGGCTTGGGATTTAATGGCAGTCCTTGGTTCATATCTTATATCATAAGCACTAAGCTTCACTGCCCACTTAGCCATCCTTCTTGACATTTCAGGTTTCCTGAGAACATTCTTAATTGGAAAATTAGTCTTGACAACAATAGCATGAGTTTCAAAATAATGTCTTAATTTAGTATATGCCATAATTAATGCAAGGATAAGTTTCTCTAAGTGTGAATACCTGGATTCAGCATCAAGTAAACTCTTACTTATATAATAAACAGGATGTTGTGTACCTTGGTGATCCTTAACAAGGACCGCACTTACTGCATTTGAGGATACTGTTAAGTATAAGGATAATATATCCCCTTTTTCTGGTTTCATATTGGCCGGGGCTGAGGATAGGTAATCCTTAAGAGCTTTGAGGGCACTTTCATGCTTCTCAGTCCATTCAAATTTCTTGTTCTTCCTCAGGATGTCATAGAATTCCTTGCACTTTTCTGAGGATTTGGATATGAACCTGTTCAAGGCTGCGATCCTGCCTGTCAATCTTTGCACATCCTTAGCATTGGCAGGAGATTTGATATTCACAATAGCCTTGATTTGCTCTGGACTTGCTTCAATGCCCCTCTTTGTCACCATATAGCCTAAGAATTTACCTGCCTTAACACCAAAATGACACTTGGAAGGATTTAGTTTCATATTAAATTTATCAACTATATTGAATGCTTCCTCCAAGTCTTTAAGGTGATCCTCATCTTTCTTGGACTTAACCACCATGTCATCAATATAGACTTCCATAGTGTGTCCAATTTGTTCCTTGAACATCATTTTGACTAGCCTTTGATAAGTAGCACCTGCATTCCTTAGTCCAAATGGCATAGCAATATAACAATATATACCAGTTGGGGTCATAAAGGCTGTATCCTCTTGATCAGATGGTTCCATCTGAATTTGTTGAAATCCAGATGAAGCATCCATAAAAGTCAACAACTCATGACCCGCTGTAGCATCCACCATGGAGTCAATGTGGGGTAATGGGAAAGGATCCTTGGGACATGCCTTGTTTAAATCAGTAAAATCGACACATACCCTCCACTTTCCATTTTTCTTTTGAACAACAACCACATTGGCTAACCATCTTGGATACTTAACCTCTCTTATCATACCTGCCCGAAGTAGTTTATCTACCTCTTCCTGGATAATAGCATTCTTTTCAGGTGCAAACTTCCTCCTCTTTTGATGTATAGGCTTGAATGACCTGTCAATGCCAAGCTTATGAGTAATTGTATCCTTAGATATACCTGTCATGTCTTCATATTTCCAGGCAAAGGTGGATTTTCTCCTCTTAAGGAAGGATACTAGATCCTGCTCAATGCTGCTAAGGATCCCTGATCCTATGAAGATTATGGATTCAGGATCATGAGGATCCATGAGGATTTCTTTTACATCCTGCTCTCTTGCCTCCAAGACATCTCTTGAAGGATACTTTAATTGCTATTGCTCCCTTGGTCTTGAGGCTGGCTTCATTGATGATGTATAACAATTCTTAGCCTCTTGTTGATCACTCTCAATTTTCACCACTCCCCACGGACTTGGAAGCTTTACACACTGATGATAGGTGGATGGGACTGCCTTCATATCATGTATCCATGGCCTGCCAAGGATAACATTGCAACAAGATAAGCAATCTATAACACAAAATTTTTGATAAGAATGCAATCCTTCAATATAGATAGGGAGTTTGATGTCCCCCAATGTATTCTTAGTTTCTCCACTGAATCCCACAAGCACTGAGGATCTTGGGACAATATCAGACTCCGGGATATTCATCTTGTTGAGGACATCAAGCTGAATGATGTTCACAGAGCTTCCTCCATCTATAAGGATCCTGTGAAAATGAAGTACCACAAATGTCTGATCCACCGGATATGAAGTTTATAACTTGTGCATCTGCTGGAGAAGCAGGAGCCTTTTCCGGGATCCTTTCAGGATCCTGGATCCTTGACTTCTTTCGTCCCAAAAGCTCTTTCAAATGCCCCTTGCTTAACAAGTAACCGATTTCCTTTCTAAGTGCAATGCACTCTTCAGTGAGATGCCCGAAATCCTCATGATATGCACACCACTTGGACTTATCCTTTGTAGCAGCTGGTTTATCACTCTTTCTCGGCCACCTAGCTTTCTCACCTAGATTCTGCATTGCAAGGATTAGTTCATTGTTATCAACAGAAAAACAGTATTCAGAAATAGGAGGATAATCCTCATCATCCTCTTCTTGTTCCACTGCATGCACGTTCTGGTTATCAGATTTGTTATAGGTTTTTGATTTGTTGTTCCTGAAGTAGGATCCTTGCTTTTCCTATTTTGAGGATCCTGTTAATCTCTCCTGGATCCTTTTGTCATCCTCTAGACGGATGAACCTAAGGGCCCTGGTTCTTACTTCATCAAGATTCCTGCATGGGGTCATAACAAGATCATTATAGAACAATGAATCCCTAAGCAACCCCATTTTAAAGGCTTCTACAGCCGTAGCAATATCCAAGTTAGGAATATCTAAGGATTCTTTACTAAACTTAGTGATGTAATCTCTAAGTGATTCATTTTGACCTTGTGTTACCCTATATAGATCACTAGTTAATCGTTCAAACTTTCTACTACAAGAGAATTGACTATTAAACACATTAACTAGATTAGCAAATGAAGTAATAGAGTAAGGGGGAAGACTTAGCAGCCATTTAAGAGCAGATCCTGTGAGTGTGGATCCAAATCCCTTGCATGGACATGCTTCTTTTAACCTCTCAGGAATTGGGTTGATCTCCATCCTCTCCCTGTATTGAGCTACATGCTCCTCTGGATCCGTTGAACCATCATACAGCTTCATGGATGGTATCCGGAATCTCTTGGGTATCTTAGCATCACAAATAGGTGGTGCAAAGCGAGATATCCTATGGCTACCATCTGCAATTTCAGGAATGGGTTTGACCACTCCTGGTACACTGGATATCATGTCCTTGAGCTTCTGTAACTCCCTGGCCATAGCCTGATTGATACCTGTATCCTGCATAGAGCCATGGTTAGTGTTATATGAATTATTAAAAGTGTTACCTCCCACATGTTTGGAATTCCAGATGTGAATCCATATTGACGAGACTCTGGTATGATTGAAGGACCAGAGGAAGCAATGGTTTGCATTGGTATGAAGTCTCCTTGATGAACATCCGAGCTCGGGGGCTTCATACTTCTCGGGAATCCTTGATCCTGAAAGATGTTGGATCCTTGAGGCTGCGATGATCCTTGAACCTGGGAGGATCCTTGGACCGGGTGCATTCCTAAATATCCTCCTGAGCTGATGAAGGATCCCTGATGCTGAAAAGAGGATCCCGATGGCTGAGAGCAGGATCCTTGAGGTTGGAAGTGGGAGCCAAATGCCTGACTCATAGTTGCTGTTCCATAACGCCTTTCTGATGGACCACTTTGATACTGGATGCCCGGAACTGCCGATTGTAGGGTAGTTACAACTAGAGTGTCAAAATTCAATGACCTTGGCATCAGAGGAGAGTGATTCTCCACTGATTTCTTCTGTTTCTTGATATCACCAATCTCTTGGAGGATCCGTTCATTGGTTTTGTCCTGCTCTTGCATGCGATCCCTCATCTGCAAAATCAGATTAAAAAGGTCATTAGTAGTAGGATTAGTGGAAACAGAAGAAGTTGGTGGTTTTTGGAAAATGGGGGTTTGTCTCTTCGCAGCATTTTCAGCATTCTTCTGGGATCCAGAAGGTGGTGGAGGCAAAGGAGGAACGCCTTGTGAAGAACTGATCGCCGACATAGAGCTTGATGTGTTCTTTGCTGAGGAAGCCATTTGCTTGATTGTAACGAACCGAAATGATCACCAGAATAATAATTTCTCAAGAACGAAGCACCAATTGCCCCACGGTGGGCGCCAAACTGTTTTGGTCAAAAATCAAGCAATGATAATGCAACCAAACTTTCTGTTGTGAGGTATGATGCTTGAATCAATGAACAATACTAAGGATCACTTAGAAATGTAATGAACAAGTGACACAAAGATTTATACGAGGAAAAAGCCCTTGATCAATGAATGATCTCCGGCATAAAAACCTCGGGTGATGGAAACTACCGATCACCAACTCAGATTAAACAAAAAATGTGTTACAACTTCGGATGATAGCGAGCTAATTACAAGGATCACTATAGTGTAATGTGTAAAAAAGTATGTAATCGCCAAGTGAATTGTAGAGAGCTGGTGAGAGCAGTTGCGAGTGTGTGTGTTAAGCTAAAAATAGCCAAGTGTTTTCTATTTAGCTCGCTATCCCTTTTAAAAATGGAAAATATCTAAGCTAACAAACATTCCGCATTTGTTGCAAGTCCTCCACGACCTCCATAACGTCCATTTCAGCTATGCACGTGCGGAATAAATATGGAATATGCTCCAGGAATATCGCCAAGACTAAGTCCAAGCTCGTACTCCTGCAAAACAACATCATATTCAAAGCAGACAATCGTTAGTATAAGGATCCTTACGATGATCCATGATCCTGATCCTGCAATACTTCTGAGGATCACTAATTCAAACAGAAGTGAGGATCACTAAGCCCAACAGTAATTGAGGATCACTGATCATTGGAAAATCCTCCCCTAACAAAAGGGAACAAAGTACTTGGATTATATAAATGCGAGGTTGTTACCTGATGATCAATTAATCAATATCCAACCCTAAACCTACCCGTGATATCTCGATTGTCAACAACACCAAGAACGTGCGATTTAGACTAGAATCAAAACATCAATTAACAAGCTACAATCAAATATTCATACACCATGATAAGCATAGCAAACATACCAAATTTATCATTCTAGAAATAAAGGAAAACACACAAGAGTCATAATAGAAACCTTCACCTAAGATGATCATCGAAAGTTTAGTCGGACATTGTTTGGTGGATCATCATAACATCAAGATTAAAGTTCATACGAATTGAAAGATAAACCGGAATGTTAGATATTGTTCACAAACACTATTCATGAGTGACATCAAAAGACACATGAAAACAGTTTAATTGGACAGTTACGCTTTTCCTCGCTGGCTCTACCGTAATTTACGGTACCTACCGTACATTACGGTAGACTTCATATTGATACGCTGCACCCCTACTGCCTTACGGTGGAAACTGGATGGATTCAGGGGCTACCGTAAATTACGGTAGCCACCGTAATTTACGGTAGGCTCCTGGATGTCCTCTTTTGTTTCTTCTTTGAAACCTTGTGTATCCCGCTCCATTCCATTCCATCCAAAGCAGCATATTTCCTCGTTTTTAAGCTCTAAACGTACCTGCAACAAAAGCAACTGTAGTCATCTAATTCAAGACAATTACATGATTAAATGAGGGACTAACACGTCTTTTAACACTATTAAGGGTTGTCCTATGGACCACCCGTCAATTTGCACACACTTCTAAGTTTATTAAGAAAAGAAAAGCTTTATGCTAAGTTTTCGAAGTGTGAATTTTGGTTAGAACAGGTACAGTTTCTTGGACATTTAGTTAATCATGAAGGAATTCATGTGGATCCCACCAAGATCGAGGCGATTACTAAATGGAAAACCCCTGAATCACCAACCGAGGTTAGAAGTTTCTTAGGATTGGCCGGTTATTATAGAAGATTTATTCGAGATTTTTCTAGAATAGTCATTCTCTTAACTAAGCTAACCTGTAAATCTGTTAAGTTTGAATGGGGACCAAAACAAGAAGAAGCCTTTATAATTATTAAGAAAAGACTAACCAATGCACCCATACTAGCGTTACCAGAAGGAACTGAAAACTTTGTAGTTTATTGTGACGCTTCTAAGTTAGGTTATGGATGTGTGTTAATGCAACGCCAAAAGGTTATTGCTTACGCATCTAGACAACTTAAGAATCATGAAGAGAATTATTCAACCCATGATTTAGAGTTAGGAGCTATAATTTTTTCCCTGAAAATATGGAGACATTACCTTTACGGTAGTAAGTTTACCATTTTTACAGATCATAAGAGTTTAAGGTATGTTTTCGGGCAAAAGGAGTTGGATATGAGACAGGGACGCTGGATGGAAATTCTTAGCGATTATGATTGTAATATCCAGTATCATACAGGAAAAGAAAATGTAGTTGCTGATGCTTTAAGTCGAAAGTATCATGAAAAGACAAAAAGAGTACGTTCTCTTAAATTAAATCTACAAGTAGATTTGAATGAACAAATCAGGAAAGCACAAAAATCAGTAATCAAGGATGATACTGAATAATTGAAAGGAGTGATTAAGGAATTAGAACAAGGAACAGATGGAATTTGGAGATTCCATAAGAAAAGAATGTGGATACCTAAATAGGAAACCTACTCCATCGTATATTCGAAGAAGCCTATAAATCTAAGTATACGATGCATCCTGGAAGTGATAAAATGTATCAGGATTTAAGAAAGAATTTTTGGTGGATAGGAATGAAAAAGGATATAGCAGCATATGTTGCAAAGTGTTTAACCTGTTCACAAGTCAAGGCTGAACATCAGAAACCCTCAGGTTTGTTACAACAATTAGAAATGCCAGTTTGGAAATGGGAATTAATAACAATGGATTTTGTTACTAAGTTGCCCAAAACAAGAAAGGGTAATGATAGAATCTGGGTGATTGTAGACAGGTTAACTAAGTCAGCTCATTTCCTACCAATGAAAGAAACTTTTAGTATGGAACAATTAGCTAAATTATATGTAAATGAAATAGTTTCTTTACATGGAATTCCTCTATCAATTGTTTCTGACAGAGATAGTCGTTTTTTCCTCTCATTTTTGGACAAGTTTCCAAAAAGCAATGGGAACCAAGTTTAATCTAAGCACCGCTTATCATCCTCAAACGGACGGACAAACCGAAAGGATAATTCAGACAATGGAGGACATGCTTAGAGCTTGTGCAATTGATTTCGGAGGTAATTGGGATAATCATTTACCATTGATAGAATTTTCTTATTATAACAGTTATCACACAAGTATCAATGCTGCACCATTCGAAGCACTTTATAGACGAAAGTGCCGAACACCAGTCGGTTAGGAAAAAATTGGAGAAAAGCAACTATCTGGACCTGAGATAGTACAAGAAACAACAGGAAAGATCATTCAAGTCAAGGAACGACTGAGAGCAGCACGTGGTCGACAAAAGAGTTATGCAGATAACAGACGAAAGCCGTTGGAATTTCAGGTAGGAGATAAAGTGTTATCTGGACCTGGGGAAAGCTAAGCCCCAGGTACGTTGGACCTTTTGAGATTATTAGAAGAATAGGACTTGTAGCCTATCAGCTACAACTGCCAGAGGAAATGGCAGGAATACATGATGTATTTCATGTATGAAATCTCAAAAAGTGCTTAGCTGATGAATCACTAATAGTGCCTCTTAAGGATATAGAGGTAAATGAACAGTTAAAATTTGTAGAAAGGCCTCTACAGATTGAAGACAGGAAAGTTAAGAACCTCAAGCACAAGAGATTAGTTCTGGTCAAAGTAAAATGGGACTCCAAAAGAGGACCAGAATACACATGGGAGCTTGAATCGGAAATGCAAAGGAAATATCCACACTTGTTCCAGTAGATCTCAAAGACGAGCTCTAAAACAAAGTGGGGAGGATATAACAACCCTTCAAAATATTCTGACACTCCTAATATATTTATAATACCCCTAAATGTCCCTATATGTCCTAAATTATGCCCCGTATACGTAAACGGGCCCTGAATACCTTTATTTTATTAAAATTAAATAAAAAACCAGATTTAATGGTCTCTCGCGGGGCGCGTAGCCCTTGGCTACCACCTACACGGGTTGTGACAACAAGGAGTCAGGGCGAGCCCCTAAGCCGCCACGTGTACCAATCGTGTTGTGCCTAGTGGTCGATTCAGCAAGCCTAAGGCCTACCCTTGGGAGCCTCGTGGGCCGCGTAGACCCTGGCCGAGGCTTACGCGGGGCGCGGCGAAGTCTATTTGCAGCCCTATAAATTGAGGGCAACGGCCTTCAGTCCAGATCGCTCACATTTTCTTTCTCTCTCGACTTTCTACATAATTAAAGCTATTTCCGGGTATAATACCCCCTAATTAACGAAGTTCTACTCTGTTGTAAGTATCATAACCCCGGTAATGTATTAGATACGCTGCCCGATTGATCCAGGGTTTCGTAATGGCTGTCGTGGTTCTGCCCAACGTAGCCGTTGGAATGCCGTCTCGCGGAGGGTATTGCTAATGTAAATATTGGGTTATTATAATAACGCTTGTGCATTTGTGTAATTTATAGATAATCACCGGGAAATCCTTAAGGAAAACCTAAGACAGCAATGTGAGTAATCTCCTTTTTGTAAATTGTTTTTACAAAACCTTAAATATTTTACAATATGATTAAGCAGTGATTGAGTCTTTGTAATTCTTCAATTACTGCCGATATGTTAGGGTTTTGTATACAAAATGTGAGACACGTTACCGTTGGACAAAGAGTTAGCCAATGTGTAATATGACCCACCAGTCAGGATTAACAGTACTGAATGAGTAATTGTGTAGATGTAAACATTGTAATTGCTCTCAACACTGTGAAAATTGATAAAAAATCTTCTTGATTAAATGGGGATTCATTCACCAGTCTTTCCCACTGACAAAATGTTTTTAAACGTGTTTCAGATAACAAAATATGAAAGCCAACTAGAAGCTAGCTAGACAGCACTGAAGGCTTGGAAAAAGTGTCTATAAAATTTACCTAAAATAAAAGAAGATGTTTTATTCAATAAAATAGGGATTTATCCCTATGAAAATGTGTGTAATTAAAACTTGAGTTTTATCCCAATATATTTATAAATTGTGGTATTTACTCTGATAAAATATTTCATAACTACGGTCCTGATGAAATTTCCGCTGCCAAAATGATAAACACCGATACCACCAAAACTGGTCTCGCGGCCGTCCGTTCCCGGGACAGATAGGGGCGGGGTTTGCGACAAGAATCAAGGTAAAAGGAAACGCATGCACCTGATTTTTGTCGCTAGATGCTCATGTCTTCTTCTTCTCTTCACAAAAATGGTCGTCCCTCGAACATGATATACCTATATATCTTAACCCTTGTGTAGAAGCATGCTTCTCACAACCATTGAAATTTGTTAGCTACTTAGTTCTACCATTTTTATGAAAGTGTTACCAAACCATGCGTTAATTTACCTTGATTTATGTGGAAAAATAATTTACAACAACAACAGTCCTAACTCACTTTCGTAGGAATCACGGTTGCATTTAGCTTATGCAACAAGCCCTTTTAAACCCCCCAATAGCTTGGGAGGACGAGTAGGTCTCGTGAGGGTTATATAGGGAACACACCCACAATGTTCATTTATCTAGGCAAAATAAATACTAACGAAATAAAAATAAAGAAAACCAAAATATACAACAACAACAAAATGCATACCTCACCATCACCGTTGATATCTCTCGTTCGGGTCGACTGGCGGGTTCAGCTGGTATGGTTAACCAGTGAGGGCCTCTAACATCTCCCGGTAGTTATCGAGGGGACCCGGCTCTCCTTGTGCTGGCGACTGGTATGGTAGCGGGATGAAACTGGACCCTACTGCCTCGGGCCAAAGAGGTGACGGGTCAGAGGGGCCTCGTGGAACACGGAGGTTGGAGTAGTCGGTCCACCCCGCGTGTTCTACATAAGGGAGGCCTGCTTCATAGTCTCTCTGGTGTCACTCCTGATCATGGAGGACCTTGGCGTTGTTAATAGCCATTTCATTAGAGACGTATAAAGCACTCCATCGACGAGCTTCAAATGCATTTTGCTCGTTTCGTTGTTTCTCCTCATTCTCCTCCCACGCCCGTCTTCGGGCCACCTCTTGCTCCTGCATTTGTACCATATGTTCCATCTGCGATCTTTGCAAAGCTTGGAACTTTTGCTGCTCTTCCATGTACTTGTCCATCCTTTCCCGATGGGCTGCTTGGAGGGCCAACTGTTCCTGCTTCTGGGCTCTATGTGTTTCTTCCCAGTTCTGCCTTCTCCTATCATACTCTCTACCCTCTCCTATACCTGCAGAGATGTTATCAAACACCGCCTGTTGACACCGGTTGAAGTCCCGGTACGAGGGTACCCGCCTAAAATTCATAAAACTCGCCACATCTGCATTCAATTCCCGGTGTGGCCGCATATAACTCTGCTTTGGTCCCCGTGGACCAGCAGGCTCAGTTTCATCTTCCTCATCACCCATCTCCATATCTTCTTCAGCTCCTTGTTGTGCATCTGGGTCAACGAATTCATACTTATGACCCAATGCATCGGTCACCAAATACTTGCTCCCCGAAAGTTTCACATGGATCTTCCAATTCTTCTTTATCATTGCTAAGCTGAACTCTTCCAAAGGTTTAGACACCCAAAGCGATTCTGGGGGAAGACAATTTTGCTGAAGGATCATGGCACTGATGAGGCGCACGTATGGAATCATCCTCCTGTGAAATGACTCCCAAGTGAACCATGTGTTCATCATGATAATGTGCCTCCATGACAAAGTCGGTGTCCCATACAAGAAGGCATGAAGAACTCTACAATCACTTGCTCTCACTCCCCCTCTATCACCAAACCGAACCATGACATTTTCTAGGGAAATTCCTTGAAGAATCTTCCCTTCAACCGTCAGATGGCCCCTTGCAGCCACTCCCCCATCGTTATATGGTAATATAGCCTCAGTTATACCATCCGGATCATGGCTGTTTGCATGGTTATCCAAGAAATGTTCGACGGTTAGATAATCATACGCTTGCACCCCCAAGGAATCGAATCGTGTAATGCAATTGATTGTTTCAAATGACATTGTCATCTCCCCTCGGCTTGTAGTACCAACCAATCTCCATTGGTCCGGGGGACCATCCTTTTTTCTAAACCTCAATGACGCCAACCACTCGCACACCTGCGACAAATAAACCCGGGAGGTGTTGTCTTCACACCAATCCAAAACTCTTTCCCAGCCAACACGCTCAAACATTTGAACAATACCAATTTTCTAAACTCCTTAACATTCAACGCCCTTTCACACACAACCCTATCCGGCACCGCAGTAGACACCTTATTAACCATTTTCCACTTCCACAATTTAACTTCCAACTTCTTATCTTGGAATGTCGAGAGAGCCTTGTTTTTGTCTTCGTCCCAGACCCTAGCGCTTCGACTATCTTTGAATTTCTCCCATGCCCAATCCTGCCTATATAACCTTGCATCACCCTCTTCTATTGAGCTTAATTGCTCCCACTTCTTCGGTATCAATCCGGAAGAAGATCCAACTCCGGATGAGGATCCTTGCCCCGTAGTTTTTGCCATCTTCCTACCCCTGGCCATAACTACAATCACAAAACAAAGAACCATCAATATAAACCCAAAACCTTCATATACTCTCAAACTTTGAACATAATGTATGATGTTGAATTTTTAATCAACAAATAGATGCAAAATCGCCTTTTTAAACTTCCAAAGTCGCCTATTTTGTCGTTTACATATCACTTTTACTTGTTTATTTACAATTTCTTATGATTTCAACAACATTCAACATCATCACTATGTTCAAACATGCAAATAACTAGTGTAATTACTTCACTATGGTTATGACATGCTCAACCTAAACAAATCAAGAGTTTAAATGCAATTTTCAACCATAACATCCTACATTATTTTAAACAACCTATTATTCAAACAAAAGTTCAACAAAATTTCAGAAGATTTCAACATACCATAGGATAATAAAGTTAAAAATTAAGTAAAGTTCGTAACTTTATGATGTAGAATGCCAAGAACTAACTAAAATATGCAAATCAACACTTTGAAGAACACCCTTCCTAAAAACCCGAAATTTAAAGTTCAACAATCTTGCAAACAAGCAAGAATTGGTGAAAACCGTGTTGGGGGGTTTTGTTGCTCTCGAAAATCTACACACAATGGACTCAAGAATCGCTCGATTTGGTTAAGAATTGAGGAAGTTATGGGAGTATGAAGTTTTAGGGTTCTTTGAAGGAGAAGATGAAGAAGATGAACTGAGAGGTGAGAGGAGAGAGGTTATTTCAGTGTTTTGAATGCTAGGAAATCAGAGGGGGGAACTATGGTTCGATTTTGGGGTAAAAGTTGGGTTAGAGTTGGGTTTATTTAGTTAAAAGGGGTGTTTGGTTCAGAGTTTGCGCAAAAGAAACGAGCCAGCATCGGCTAGGTTTTAACAACCCGTCGCCGACGCCAGTAAGCCCATCGCCGATGGCCTTTAAAAATTGCCCACCCATCCGATGCCTAATTTGCCTGTCTACGGGCCCTTGCGGCCGACGCGAGTTTCCGGGACGCGTCCCCAACGCGGGTACCCCCGTCGCCGACGGGTTCTATTCTTTCAACTTTTATATTTTGTTAAGAAAATAGAGAGAAAATTATGGACTTTTTATAAAAGAACTATATACAAATAAAAATCCTAAAAATTAATAAAAATCTTTTCGTGATTTTTTTATAAGTTAAAATTTGAAAACACTAAACCGTTAACGGTCCTACCATCCCCCAAAAAAAATCGTGTATTGTCCCTAATACACACAACTTGTGCCTGAAAACATACCTTTTGTCTTCATGACCCGTATGTAACGTTCGAACTTCACACAATCAACGGAGGTTAATATGAAATGAAAATGATTATACCTAAAATACTCAAACAATTAAATAACTTATACAAAACTCTACAAAACTCATTACCGGTCCTTTCAGTCGACCTCATAAACCGGGATGCTTACCACAAAGCTCACTGATTCCTTGTTTTCGTCCACTCTTTCGTTACCACCGAGAAACGGTTTTAGCCGATGGCCATTGACCGTTTTCCGTGACCCATCCTTTGGGTCCTCGATGGTAACATCACCCAATTGTCCGACCCGGGTGATCACATAGGGTCCCATCCATTTGCCTCGGAGCTTTCTGGGTAAAAACTTGAGCTTCGAGTTGTAGAGCCATACCTTTTGCCCAATCTCGAACTCTTTCTTCCTCAACTTGGCATCATGCGCCCTCTTCATCCCATCCTTGTACTTGGATGCGCATTCATATGCCATTTCCCTTAGCACCTCCAACTCGCATAGATTAAGCTTTCGTTCCTTACCTGCATCATCATATTTAACATTGACCTCTTTAATAGCCCATAATGATCGATGCACAAGTTCAACCGGTACATGACAATTTTTACCGTAAACCAACCGGTAAGGTGTAGTACCAATGGGTGTCTTATGTGTCGTACGGTAGGCCCATAAAGCATCGTTCAACTTGATTGACCAATCCTTTCGGTCCATCCGTACGGTCTTTTGCAAAATTTCTTTGATTTTCCGGTTTGACACCTCTACTTGCCCGCTTGTTTGCGGGTGATAGGGGGTAGCAATTCTATCGTCAACACCATACCGTTTTAAGAGTTTTCCAAACCGGAAATTTTTAAAATGAGATCCTCTGTCACTTATGATGACACGAGGAATCCCAAACCTTGAAAATATATGGGTTTGAACAAAATTACAAACTACGGAATGATCGTTTGCCTTGGTGGCTATTGCTTTGACCCACTTTGACACGTAATCAACGGCCACCAAGATATGCAAATTACCATAAGAATTGGGGAATGGGCCCATGAAATCAATACCCCACACATCAAAAATGTCAACGTTGATGATTGTTTGCATGGGCATCTTATCCCTTTTTGAAATACCCCCTAACTTCTGGCATTCTACACAATTCTTAGAAAACTCAAATGCGTCTTTAAAAATAGTTGGCCAATAAAGACCACTGTTCAACACTTTGTGACCCGTTTTGTGACCACTAAAATGGCCACCACACGCAAATGAATGTAGGTACTTCAACACACTTGGAATCTCCTCATCGTCAATGCATCTTCGAATCACTTGATCCGCACACTCTTTCCACAAATGCGGCTCCTCCAACCGGTAATATTTAATCTGAGACAAAAAGTGTTGTCTCCTCCGTCTATCCCAATGTGGCGGTAAGTCACATGTAACAAGATAATTCACAATATTAGCATACCAAGGTAACTTATCTAATTTCATAATGTGCTCATCGGGAAACGACTAATTGATCTCTACAGATTTAGGATCTTCCTTAACTATCAACCGGGACAAGTAGTCTGCTACCACATTCTCAGTACCCTTTTTGTCCATGATCTCCAAATTAAACTCTTGGAGTAATAACACCCATCGGATCAATCTCGGTTTGGCATCCTTTTTCTCCATGAGGTACCTAACAGCAATGTGATCAGAATAAATTATCACTTTACTACCCGATATATATGACCGAAACTTATCCAATGCATACACCACCGCGAGTAGCTCTTTTTCGGTGGTGGTGTAATTCAACTTTGCATTCGAAAGAGTCTTACTCGTGTAGTATATGGCAACAGGTTTCTAGTCAACCTGTTATCCCAACACGGCCCCCACCGCATAATCACTTGCATCGCACATAATTTCAAATGGTAAAGACCAATTTGGTGATTGCAAGATTGGGGCCTCGACTAAGTTTTCTTTTAAATTGTTAAACGCATTTTGACAATTTTCATTGAAATCAAACGGTCGATCTTTTAATAGCAAGTTACATAAAGGTTTGGTTATGTCACTAAAACCCTTAATAAACTGTCGATAGAAACCCGCATGACCTAAAAATGACCTAACACCTTTAACGCTCGTGGGATATGGCAAAGTGGATATAACTTGTACCTTTGCACGATCGACCTCTATCCCATGACTCGACACCACGCGACCCAACACGATTCCCTCTTGAACCGTAAAATGGCTCTTTTCCCAGCTTAAGACCAAACTAGTTTCTACACATCTTTTTAGTACTTTTTCTAATTGGTCTAAACAAGTATCGAACGACGACCCGAAAATTGAGAAATCATCCATGAAAATTTCCAAAGATTTCCCCACTATATCCGAGAAGATACTCATCATGCACCTTTGGAAGGTGGCGGGGGCGTTACATAGTCCAAACGGCATTCGCCTAAATGCGAATGTACCGTAGGGACAAGTAAACGTTGTCTTTACTTGATCTTCCGGATGGATGGCGATTTGATTATAACCAGAATAGCCATCTAAAAAGCAATAAAATTGTTGCCCGGATAATTTCTCAACAATTTGATCGATAAACGGTAAAGGAAAATGATCTTTGGAAGTTGCGGTATTCAACTTCCTATAATCAATACAAATTCTCCACCCGGTTACCGGCCGAGTGGCTACCTCTTCACCTGCGTCATTTTTTACGACTTGTATACCCGCTTTTTTCGGAACCGTTTGCGTCGGACTCACCCATTGGCTATTCGAGATCGGATAAATGATACCCGCATCAAGCCATTTCAACACTTCTTTCTTTACCACCACCCGCATATTCGGGTTCAATCTCCGTTGTGCATCTCGAACGGGAGTAGCACCTTCTTCCGTGATGATTTTATGCATCAGCACTGTGGGACTAATTCCCTTCAAATAAGCAATAGTCCATCCAATCGCCACCCGATTGGTGACCAAAACACCCATCAACTTCTCCTCTTGCTCCTCGATTAAGTTTTATGCAATGATAACCGGAAGTGTGTTGCCTTCACCAATGTAAGCATACTTAAGATGCATAGGCAACACCTTCAATTCGACCTCCGGAGGCTCGACCAATGACGGTTTCAATTTGGTGTCAATGTTCTCCGGTAAACTCTCCACTTGGTGCGTCCATATCGGTTTTCCCTCTTTAACCGCAAGCACCTCCAAGCTCTTCACTTCCCCGTCTATGCTCCGATTCATCTCCACCTGTGACCTGTCAAACATAGAGTGATCCTCCATTGTGTTTTCCTCATCCACGACTGTGTCACAAAGAGGTGTACACGTGTCAACAATGTCCGCCATATAGCATTCATCGTTGACTGAAGGAGTCATTAATCCTGAAAAAACATGCAACCTCAACCTTCGGTTTCCAAATGTCATGTCTACCGTTCCCATTTTGCAATCAATTTGAGAATTTGCGGTTGCTAGGAACGGTCGACCCAAAATCACCGTAGGTTGCTTGGTTGGGTCCTTAGCCACATAATCGAGTACTAAAAAGTCCACCGAATAGTAAAAATCCTCGATTTTTACTATCACATCCGAGAAAATTCCACGGGGTAGTTTAGGTGTCAAATCAGCTAACACCACAGTAGTGTTTGACGATCGAAGTGGACCAAACTCGTATTGGTCATATAAACTACCCGGTAGAATGCTCACACTAGCACCAAGATCTAAAAGTGCCCGGTTGATTTTAAAATCACCTACTTGAATTGAAATGATAGGTGCACCTGGATCTTGGAGCTTGGGTGGAAGTGTGCCCGAAAGAATCGAACTCACATTTCAGTTAAATATATTTTTTTGGAAATTTGTGAGTTCGTTTTTGGGTACACAATTCTTTCAAGTACTTAGCATAAGACGGTACTTGCTTGATTGCATCCAAAAGAGGTAAATTAATTTTTACTTGTTTGAAAACTTCCCACAACTCTTCTTGTTGTGGACCTCTTTTGTTTACAACCTTCTTCACGGGTCCCTTCAATGCTTCGGGATAAGGGCCGGTATTAACCTCCAGACCCGTTTCCTTAGCCTTAGGGACGGGGATGGTCACAATGGGGGTGTCATTTTTAGTTTTTAAATTATTTTTTTTACCCGTTTGACCATCCTCACACTCTTCATCACTCGCATCCTCCACCACCCCTTCAACAAACTGGGGTAGTGGTGTTTTGACACCATTATCCACAAATCAACCACTACGTAAAGTTATTTTATTAATTGGTACCTCACGTGTGTTCTTCGAACTCGACCCTTGATGCTTAGGGTTCACCGTGGTGTCACTTGGGAGCTTTCCCATGCTCCCCCTTATTTGTGCCATTTCCTCCTCAAGTTGTCCCACTTGCTTTGTCAATGCCTCATGTGATTTGTCCCAAATCTCATTTGTCTTCTTCATCTCCTTGATGGCACTGTTAGATTCCTTAACCACATTCAACAAGGCGTCCATTTTAGCACTCAAATCATCACCACCGGTTTGATTATTTGACCCGCTTCCATTACCACCTTGGTTATTGTAATTCCCTTGGTACCCACCTTGGTAATTATTGTCCCGACCATGGTACCCTTGATTGTAATTACGTTGGTAACCCCCTTGATTACCACCTTGGCGATTTTGATATGATGACCCGCTTTGGTTACCCGGTTGAAAATTCGGGTTCATTTGATTTGCAGCATTCCCATATCGGAAGTTGGGATGATTTCTCAATCCGGGATGATAAGTGTTCGAATTCATATCATTGTTCTTTCTATCACCGAACACTTGATTTACCTTTTCAGTGTAGTCACCCGGTCCCGTTTGACATTGATCGGTCCGATGACCAATCTCCCCACAATATTCACAAACCGCAAATTGTATCGCATTCACCTCTTTCCTCTTCATACGAGCTAACTCCCATTCTAGAGTAGAAATCCAATCCTTAGAGTCAAGATCGGGAAGTGACCGGGAAACGGGATGTTTTTTAGCTCTATCGGCCGACTCCTTTGACTTTTACCGCTTGCTCATCCGCTCAAGAAAATCCCAATCGTCATCTTCATGGTTACTCAACAATGTTCCGTTGCTCGTTGACTCGAGGTGGTTCCACATCTCATCATCCAACCCTCTTACAAAACATTTAACCAATCCCACTTTTCTATTTGATGATGTGGGCACTTCCGAATCAATTCCTTGTACCGAGTGAATGCTTCATGCAATGATTCACTCGATAGTTGACGGAAAGAGCTTATTTCATCTCGAGCGTCATCGGTCTTCGCCATCGAGTAGTACTCGTCAAGAAATACTTGTTGCATCTCGCCCCATGTATGAATACTATTTGCCGGAAGTGTAAGGAACCATTGTTTCGCCTTATCCTTTAGCAAAAACTGAAATAACCGAAGTTTTACCTCTTCTAATGCGAAATCATGCCCCGTGATAGTGCTACATATGGCTGAAAACTCCTCCAAATGAGTGTAGGGTTCATCATTGGGCCTCCCATTGAAGTGGGGAAGGATGTTGATCTGGTGAGGCTTGCAGTCGAACATTCTTCTCTGGCATACGATTGGTGAGTCATTATCGGCGACCACCGGCCTAAAACGGTCATTTACTCCCCATGGAGGTTGTTGACGACGATGTTGGCCATTAACTTCTTGATCAACCGGTCTTCGATTATCCCTTCGATCACCTCCCCTATTACCTCCTCGGTTTCCACCTTGATTACCTCCTCCCACAAAATGAGGAATCCGGTTATGGTTCACATTATTATTGTTGTTGTAGAACCCATCGTTCTGGTTCCTTTGATTGTCGTTACGTGGGTTTCGGTTGTTTCCGTAACCGTCATTTCGCACATTCCCATACCCGTAATTGTTATCCCCCATGAAATTGGCATTTTGATAGCCAAATTCATCATCTTCGAACCCTCTCGGGTTGTAGACATTCCCCCGGTTCACATACCCCCAATCTTCATCATCGACCCGATCATCATAGTTACCCCCATCATCCAAATATTCCGACTGAATACTCACATGCTCTGGTGAATGGTAACCGGGATAGCATTTCTCATATCATCTAAGTTAAAGAACGGGTCTTCATTCGCGGGATTGCCACGGTCTCGGTTGCCTCTACAGTCGGAATTAACATTCCGGTCATCAAGGTTATTGGGTAAGGAGCTATGTCGGTGAAGGTTTTGCTGTTGGGGTGTTCTTTGGGTGTTGTTGGGATTTTGGTTTCGAAAAGGTGGTGTGGGTGGTCTAGAGTTGTTATTACCACCCGGTTGCTCTTGAGGTATAGGTTGGACATTTTAGGCGGGATTGAAGTTTCCTCGAGTTTGGAATTGGTTTTGATTGAGGTTTGGGTAATTGAGGTTTTGGTTGGAATTTTGGTTTGCCATTGAATCGGTTTCAATGGATGGTGTAAATTTTGGTGTTTGGGTGACTTGGTTAGAAACAAGGGTTGCTTCTAACTGGCTTGCTAAGTTCCTTTTTGCGACTCTTTCAATTTCCGATTCGTAGACTAATAGTGAAGTCCTCCCGGAATTCCGTGTACGCATGCACTACCTGTAATCTGCACAACTAACACAACCCGCGTAACAAGGAAAAAGACAAAGTACAAAAAGAAACTAAACAAATTAAACAGTTAATCACGCAAATTCAAACAATAATCCAAACACAAAGCGCACGCACTCCCCGACAATGGCGCCAAAATTTGATCGGAGTGTCGCGCTCCGGTCAAAGATAAGATTTATAAGCCCTAATTACCCTTAACAAATAGCTAGTGGTAGCAAAGGGTCGAACCACGAAGAGTATGTGGTTTGCGAATGGACTTTGAATGATTTGTAGATGTTGTCACTTTTATGAAGCTTGCTAAAATATTTTTTTTTTTTTAGTTTTTGTTTGTTGAAAAGATGTTGAACAAAATTAACTAATTGGATTGATTATCTACTAGGAATTAGCAAATGCAAGAAATGTAATTGATTGTGTAAACAAGATAAAGAAAACAATAATGAGAGAAAGGGTTCACACCCGGTTTCGGTAATTGCAAACCTAGGTTCCTACAAATTTTAGAATTGACCTAATTGGATAAATGATTAACGGATTTAGTGTACCGTGACTTAGGTGCCAATAACTATCATCATTCCTAAGAACGGACAAGAATGCACTTTGTAATCAACACAAGTAAATCCTAACCAAGATAACGCATAAGTGAACAAATTCATTTCACAAAGTCATAACTTTATCATCGTTCGACAATTTGAAAATCCAATTCAAATACACGACAATTATCAAAGGTATTCAAAATCAAAACACAATTTGTCACACAAGTCAAAACTAAACACAAATCGAAACGCTAGATAATACAACTACCTACACTGGGGTGAAACCAAGGTGATTAGCCGCTCATGGTTGAAGGAACTTGATCACCGGATGACGAAAGCTTGAATCCTGACACCTTGATGCTTGATGATGGAAGTAAATGGTGATTAGGGTTTGTGGTGAGTGATGGTGATGAGAATGATTGGATGGGTTGAATCGTTAGGGTTTTGAATGGAGATGATGATGAAATTGGTGATAATGATTCTTAATTCAGATGATTCTTGATGAAGCTTGATGATGAGAATGGATTAGAAGTGAAGTTCCTCATGAATTGTGGCTCCAATAATGATATTCAAACTCAAAAACCATGTAACTCCCGACTTCAATGTTCCAAAAAAAATTAAAATCGTTTTTCCTAACCAAATCATGGGAATTCGCGTTTGATCAGACCAAGGCCCGTCGCCGACGCCAGGGGACCCGTCGCCGACGGCCTCCCGTTTGCTGGCTTCTCTCCGACGGGTTAACTAGCTGGTTACGGGAAAAGTGGCCGACGGGCTTCATTACAGGGCGTCGCCGACGGCCATAGGGACGTCACCGACGACCCCTCCAACTCCTGTTTTCTGTTTTTCGTTTCTTAAGTTTCCGTTTGATCCGTAACGCGTCTCGGTGATCCGTTTTTCGCTCCGGTGACCCGTAAAGCTCCCAAAAAGCTCCTTCAACTTCGTTAAACTTGCAAAACACAAATTTAATTAAAAGTAGGCCATTCGAGATTAAAAGTTAAGTGAAAACCCAATCTTAAACACAAACGAGCACCGTTATTTGACCACGTATCAGTATAGATATTAGGCAGTTTTAATAAAATAAAATGTGACACATAATGTCTTCATTTTATGTTACGCTACTTTTAATTCTTTTTTTTTTTTGTTTGCATAGATGGAGACCATCTTTGCAGATTAGGCGCATTAGATCACAAGTATTAATTACTTGTACATTAAATCATTATCGACTTGTACCTTTTAATCCGTGCGTCGATATTGAACGAGATAACTACTGAAACGTCGAGAAAAATATGTAGGTCGTCATGCTATCTTTGGATTTTTTTTAAACAATATAGTTTATAAGATATGTCAAGAATACGTAAAAAAAATTATAGGTTTGTTGTGGAGGTGTGAATTATAACTAATTATCTATAATTTTGTTAAAACCTCAGGGATTTAAATGTAATAAGTTTAGGGGCTAAAAAATAATTAGTGTTTAAAAGACCAAACTACCCTCATTTTAGGGGTATTTCTATAAATATAGGGGGGGCAGTTCTTATTTTTTGGGTATCTTAAAATACTCTTCCCTCATTCATTATAATATGGTATAGATAGATAGTCCCTTGGTTGAAGTATAGGTCCATTGTTTACGCTGTTTTCTGGTTCAGTGGGTCGTTTACTATCACGGTTACTTTTATTATCAGCTTCCCTAACTGTTTGAATAATGTATGGCATCGCATCTATTATTCCTTGTGCCACTATGTGTTGGATGACACTGTTATCCACTTGATTTCCAATATTATCATTGTTCGGGTTATCGTTATTATGGTTTTCTGGGTTATTATCCGGATTCTCTTGATTCACTTGGTCAGCCATCTGAATTTTAAACATTTACCACATATTAATATCACAAAATAATATTTAACACAACCAATCATATGACACGCATATTGATCAAAAGCGTCGATCATTGCGACTTACTCTTTCTTATACTATACATCCATATATATTACAATACAACTGAAATTGAAATTACACTACTAGTAGGCATCCGTAGCTATGATTTAGATTTTTTTTCAAACATACACACATATTATATATTATTATTACTATTTCCACCATCACCTTCACTGATATGGGTTCATCCAGAACTCCATATTGCGTTCTTCGTACTTCCAGACGAGTCGCTCTCCGACCTGCCTCATCCTCTCGCTACTTTCTAAAATCTCTTCTCCGAAGGTTCGGAGCTCATGCACATTCTATGCACTCATTGGGGGTGCAGGTTCTGGTACTGGGTATGGAAACTGGGGAATGGGTTCCTAGTAAGGGTATGGATTCTCTAAAATTTCCCTGATATACTGATCGCTGTCATAGTAGGGATCTAGAGGGTCCAAACCTGGGTAGGCTGCTAAATTCGGCATAGGTGTGTCTTCTGGTGTTGGGTAGCGTTGCAACATAATCCCTATGGTCGTCTAACCACGGGTCGTAGTCTGGGTCTAAGGGATTGGGTGCTGGTACCCTAGGTATCTCTTATGGGTTAAAATCATGCATTTGAACTTGGTTTTCTGGGTTGTTCTCGATTTCCATTGGCTGTGTGGGGAATAGTGGTAATGGTTGGGGTGCTACGAGTTGCTCCAGGTTAGGGTCAGCAGCTGTGGTTGCTGGAATATGAAAGTTTGCTAAACTCCTATTAAGCATATCCTGTGTGTGGGCATCTGTCTCTCTTTTAATGGTTGCTAAAGCTAGCTGGTTTTGCAACTTCTTCATTCTCTTTCTACGCTCATGTGCTCCCCTACTGAAGCATCCTCTCTTTTTATGAGGGAATGGCTCTTCAGACTGAGCCTTAAACACGAATATCCCATCTTCATTGTCAGCTGAATACCCTGAGAGGGCAGGCTGTGAAGAGGTTCCTTCGCTTCTAGGTGAGCCGGATAACAGACGATAAGCGTCGGATGGTCCTTGATCACTCATACTGTAAACTAACAAGTAGTCAAATAACACACAACAGTAAAATACAGATATGCACGTATTTCCGTAATTAATTTCCTAACAATTTGAATAATATCTTGGTGTCAGCAGAACATTTATGTGGCTGAATCAGTGGCTTAGCTCTGATACCACCTTCTGTCGCAACCCTCGCCCCCTATCTGTCCCGGGAACGAGCGGCCATGAGATATCAGTTTTGGTGGTATCGGTGTTTATCGTTTTGGCAGCGGAAATTACATTAGGACCGTAGTTAGGAAATATTTTATCAGAGTAAATACCACGCTTTTATAATATTAAACATATTGGGATAAAACCCAAGTTTTCATTGCAAACTGATTTTTAGAAATAATCTCTATTTTATTGAATAAAACATATTCTTTTATTTAGGTAACTTTTATAGCAATTTTTCCAAGCCTTCAGTGCTGTCCAGGTGGCTTCTAGTTGGCTTTCACATTTTGTTACCTGAAACGCGTTTAATAACATTTTGTCAGTGGGAAATACTAGTGAGTGAATCCCAGTTTAATTAAGAAGAGTTTTATCCTTTAACAGTATTGAGAGCGATTACAATGTTTACATCTACACAATTACTCATTCAGTACTGTCAATCCTGACTGGTGTGACATATTATCCATTGGCTAACTCTTTTCCCAATGGTAACGTTTTCCACATTTTGTATACAAAACCCCAACATACCGGCAGTAATTGAAGAATTACAAAGACTCAATCACTGCTTAATCACATGGTAAAATATTTAAGGTTTTGTAAAACAATTTACAAAAAGAAGATTACTCACATTGCTGTCTTAGGTTTTCTTTAAGGGTTTCTTGGTGATTATCTATAATTTATACAAATGCACACGTGTTAGTATAATAACCCAATATTTACATTAGCAATACCCTCCCCGAGACGACACTCCAACGACTACGTCGGGCAGAACCACGACAGCCGTTACGAAACCCTGGATCAATCGGGCGGCGTATCTAATACGTAACCGGGGTTATAATACTTACAACGGGGTAGAACTTCATTAATTAGGGGGTTATTATACCCGGAAATAGTTTTAATTATGCAGAAAGTCGAGAGAGAAAGAAAATGTGAACGATCTGGACTGAAGGTCGTTGCCCTCAATTTATAGGGCTGCAAATAGACTTCGTCGCGCCCCGCGTAAGCCTCGGCCAGGGTCTACGCGGCCCGCGAGGCTTCCTAGAGTAGGCCCTAGGGTTGCTGATTCGACTCGTAGCCTCCACACGCGTCCTGACACGTGGCGTCCTAGGGTTTCGGCAAGATCTCCTTGCTGTCGCGGCCCGTGTAGGTGGTAGCCAAGGGCTACGCGCCCCGCGAGAGACCATTAACATTTGTTTTTATTTAATTTTAATAAAAATAAAGGTATTCAGGGCCCGTTTTCGTATATGGGGTGTATTTTAGGACATATTGGGGCACTTTAAATATATTAGGGGTATCGGAAATATTTTGGAGGGTTGTTATATCCTCCCCACCTTGTTTTAGATCTCGTCCTCAAGATCTACTGGAACAGGTGCGGGTATTTCCTTTGCATTGCTGATTCAAGTTCCCATGTGTATTCTGGTCCTCTTTTGGAGTCCCATTTCACTTTGACCAGAACTAATCTCTTGTGCTTGAGGTTCTTGACTTTCTTGTCTTCAATCTGTAGAGGCTTCTCTACAAACTTAAGTTGTTCATTTACCTCTATATCCTTAAGAGGTACTACTAGTGATTCATCAACTAAACATTTCTTGAGATTAGATACATGAAATAATCATGTATTCCTGCCATTTCCTCTGTCAGTTGTAGCTGATAAGCTACAAGTCCTATTCTTCTAATAATCTCAAAAGGACCAACATACCTGGGGCTTAGCTTTCCCCTTTTGATGAATCTTATCACTCCTTTCCAATGAGAGACTTTCAATAACACTTTATCTCCTACCTGAAATTCCAACGGTTTCCGTCTGTTATCAGCATAACTCTTTTGTCGATCACGTGCTGCTTTCAGTCGTTCCTTGACTTGAATGATCTTGTCTGTTGTTTCTTGTACTATCTCAGGTCCAGATAGTTGCTTTTCTCCAATTTCTGCCCAACAGACTGGCGTTCGGCACTTTCGTCCATAAAGTGCTTCGAATGGTGCAGCATTGATACTTGTGTGATAACTGTTATTATAAGAAAATTCTATTAATGGTAAGTGATCGTCCCAATTACCTCCGAAATCAATTATACAAGCTCTAAGCATGTCCTCCATTGTCTGAATTGTCCTTTCACTTTGTCCGTCCGTTTGAGGATGATAAGCGGTGCTTAGATTCAGCTTAGTTCCCATTGCCCTTTGGAAACCTGCCAAAAAATGAGAGGTAAAACGACTATCTCTGTCAGAAACAATTGATAGAGGAATTCCATGTAATGAAACTATTTCATTTACATATAATTTAGCTAATTGTTCCATACTAAAAGTTTCCTTCATGGGTAAGAAATGGGCTGACTTAGTTGGCCTGTCTACAATCACCCAGATTGTATAATTACCTTTTCTTGTTTTGGGTAATTTAGTAACAAAATCCATTGTTATCAATTCCCATTTCCATACAGGCATTTCTAATTGCTGTAACAAACCTGAGGGTTTCTGATGTTCAGCTTTGACTTGTGAACAGGTTAAACACTTTGCAACATATGCTGCTATATCCTTTTTCATTCCTATCCACCAAAAATTATTTCTTAAATCCTGATACATTTTATCATTTCCAGGATGCATTGTATACTTAGACTTATGAGATTCTTCTAATATATGGTGGCGTAGGTTTCCTAATTTAGGTATCCACATCCTTTTCTTATGGAATCTCCAAATTCCATCTGTTCCTCATTCTAATTCCTTAATCATTCCTTTTAATTTCTCAGTATCATCCTTGATTACTGATTCTTGTGCTTTCCTAATCTGTTCATTTAAATCTACTAGTAGATTTAATTTAAGAGAACGTACTCTTTTTGGCTTTTCATGATACTTTCGACTTAAAGCATCGGCTACTACATTAGCCTTTCCTGCATGATACTGGATATTACAATCATAATCACTAAGTATCTCCATCCAGCGTCTTTGTCTCATGTTCAACTCCTTTTGTCCGAAGACATACCTTAAACTCTTATGGTCTGTGAAAATGGTAAACTTACTACCATAAAGGTAATGTCTCCATATTTACAGGGCAAAAATTATGGCTCCTAATTCTAGATCATGGGTTGAATTATTCTCTTCATGATTCTTATGTTGTCTAGAGGCGTAAGCTATAACCTTTTGACGTTGCATCAACACACATCCATAACCTAATTTAGAAGCGTCACAGTAGATTACAAAGTCTTCAGTTCCTTCTGGTAATGCTAGTATGGGTGCGTTGGTTAGTCTTTGCTTAAGAATTCTAAAGGCTTCTTCCTGTTTTGGTCCCCATTCAAACTTAACAGATTTACAGGTTAACTTAGTTAAAGGAATGGCTATTCTAGAAAAATATCGAATAAATCTTCTATAATAACCGGCCAATCCTAAGAAACTTCTAATCTCGGTTGGTGACTCAGGGGTTTTCCATTTGGTAATTGCCTCGATCTTGGTAGGATCCACATGAATTCCTTCATGATTAACTAAATGTCCAAGAAACTGTACCTGTTCTAACCAGAACTCGCACTTCAAAAATTTAGCATAAAGCTTTTCTTTCCTTAATAAACTCAAAAGTGCGTGCAAATGCTTTGCATGTTCCTCTTTACTCTTAGAGTAAATGAGAATATAATCTATAAGGACAATTATGAATTTATCCAAATATGGCTTACATATTCGGTTCATCATGTCCATAAATGCGGCTGGGGCATTGGTTAAACCAAATGGCATGACAGTAAATTCATAATGGCCATACCTTGTTCTGAAAGCGGTCTTAAGAATGTCCTCTTCCTGTACCTTTAATTGATGATATCCTGATCGTAAATCGATTTTAGAGAAAAAATCGAGCTCCTTGCAATTGATCAAACAGGTCATCGATTCTCGGTAATGGATACCGATTCTTAATCGTGACTTTGTTCAATTCACGGTAATCAATGCACATACGCATTGATCCGTCCTTCTTTTTGACGAATAAGTTTGGCGCTCCCCATGGCGATGAAATTGGCTGTATGAATCATTTCTCCAACAATTCGTCTAACTGTTTCTTCAGTTCTTGCATTTCTGCGGGTGCCAAACGGTAAGGTGCTTTGGCAATTGGTGTTGTCCCTGGTAGCAGATGGATTCTGAATTCAACTTCTCGGTCTGGCGGTTGCCCTGGTAATTCTTCAGAAAATACATCTGAAAACTGGGATACTACTGAAATATCCTTTAATTCTTTTCCTTTAGTGTTAGTGATTATAGAAATCAAATACACTAATGATCATTTTCTTACATAACTTGTTGTTTTCATCACAGAGATGAATTTTGTGGATCTAGAGGGTTTATTTCCTTTAATTGTGATCTTTTCACCCCTTGGTGAATTTACTTGAATTGACTTTTGATCACATAAAATACTGGCTTTATTGGCTATTAACCAATCCATTCCTAATACGACATCAAATCCTGCCAGATTCATTGGGTAAAGGTTTGCAATAAATTTTTGATTTAGAATTTCTATTCTTGCTCCCTGCAAGATTTCAGAAATCTTAATGGTTTCCCCATTTGCTGTCTCTACTAGACATTCTTGTGGGAGTTTAGTTAATGATTGGTTAAGAAGTTTGCAAAATGAAGTATTAATAAAACTTTGGTTCGCACCAGAGTCAAATAATACT
The DNA here is from genome assembly GCA_030545235.1 of Helianthus tuberosus. Lineage (NCBI taxonomy): Eukaryota > Viridiplantae > Streptophyta > Magnoliopsida > Asterales > Asteraceae > Helianthus > Helianthus tuberosus. The sequence continues at coordinate 80,992,931 of CM060393.1, read as the reverse complement.
TTAGCAAAAACATCATTAACTAAAAACGTACCGGCTATCACATCCGGGATCATCTTCGCTTCTTCTGCAGTCAGAACAAATGCCCTAGCATTTTTAGTATTCTTGTTTTTTGCAACTGGAGCTAGTTTCAGACAGCTTGGCTTGAGTGTATCGGCAGTTAATGTGTGCGTTTTTCCGATGATGATGATATTGAAGTTGAGATGATGATGAAGAAGGTAGTGGCCGGCGACGGCACGACCACGGGAGCTACGGGTCGACGACATCAGGCAGTTGCAGTTGGGTTTACAATGGAACACGTAATCTGGTTTCAGTGAAGTGTAATTAGGATGAAATAGACCACATAATGTTGGTTTAGTGTCTTTAGACTTTAAAGATCTGCCAAATCACTATACAAAAGGATTGATTCTCGCTTTATGAATATTCTGTTTGTTTGAATTTTTTGGATGGATTGATTCTCACTTTATGAATATTCTATTTGATTGATTCTCACTATACAGAGGTTTGGCGGTGGTGGTTGATAGATGTGCAGCGGTGGCTGGTAGTAGCGCTAGAGAGGGTGGTGGTGGTGATGGTGGTAGTGGTGGTGAGGCTGTGGTGGTAGTGGTGGTGGTGATGGTGGTAGTGGTGGTGGTGAGGCTATGGTAGAGAGAGATGGATGGTTGAGTCGGCTAGTATTTATTTATAAAAATAAAATTACCATTTTGCCCCTAAGGAAAAGGAAAAAATAGCAGAGTTTTATAAGACAAACAAGATCTGATTTCATTTTTGGACCAAAATGGCAATATAACTTAAACCACAGGGACCTAGATATAAAAGGTTTGAGATTTGGACTAAAGTGGCAAAACTGCCCAACCCTCCGGGACCAAAATGGCAGTTTACTCTAAATAGATATAAAAGAAATGAGCCAAAAGTCCCCAAAGTATGTTTTATTTAAATTTGGAGATTAATATTAAAAACTATCATTTTCATTATCATTTTGGCAAAATAACAGTTATATATTGAAAACAAATTCAAAATCACAACAAAATGTGTTTTAAAAACAAGCTACAAAGCATAAGGCTAATCTTGTAGATGATGATTCTTAGTAATAACTGAATTTACTGCCATCAATTTTTATATTTCAGCTTCCTGACCAAGGGACAAATTCATCAGTTAGAAGTATATGTTAAAACAGTTAAAAAGGAGCATGACAACGAGGCATCTTTACATGAGACCGACTTGAAAAGACTTTGAGAATATATCTTCACTTGAGCCTCATTATGCGAAAGTCGAAGCCCGAAGAGGTGCTTATAACAAATAAATTATACCTTCTATAATTCATTAAATGTTGATATCCAAGATTAGTATCCATTTTAGGAAGACAAGAAGTATGAGTCAGTGTTTGATGATTTCATAAATTTTGATATGATGTATAAATTAATATATTTATATGATACATTGTATAAGTATACATAAATTTTGGTATAATGTATTCCACCGGACTGGTATAGAACTAGTTATATATATAGATAGAGATAGAGATTTGTCCAATGTGAAAGCTTTAATACACTCACAAATTTCACAATCCCTAAAACTCACAAGTCCTATTGTACACTCATATAAGAGCATCCACAATAAGAACCATTAAAAACACCTAAAAACGTGTTTAGTCGGCTGCCACAACAGAAAAACACTCACCCTTCAAAAATATCAAAAACCCACCCAATAAGAAAACACAAAAACACTTAAAAACATTGTCACATCATCACCATCTTTTACATTTAACTAGGTTTATTACTATGGCCGCGTTGCGGCGAAATTATTTTGTCATTTAGTCAGTGTTTACACGTGTTTTGAAATCACTACGAGCGCGTTACGTATAGAACCGCTGACAAGAATAAAAATAAAATGTAGAAAAAAAACAGTATAAGATAACCGAAAGAAAATCAACAAAATTTTTTTTATGGTAATGATGATGTTCGTATGAAACCCGTGGTCAGAGATGAGCAAATGGTATTGGGTACCGGTACCGAATTTCCCGAACCGAAAGATTTTAAGTCAATTCGGTAGCAACCTTTTGCTTTCCTGGTACCGATTTGCTACCAGTTTTTACCTTCATATACCTGTACCGTAACCGGTATTTTCGATACCATTACCAATTTAGTATCGGTTGGCACCGAGCTCATCCCTAGCCCTTAAACTAAAAAAAAGAAAACACTAAAAGTTGAAGAAAATCAATAAAAAAAGTTGCACGATACCGTTGGTGTTTGTACGGTACCCGTGATCAGGGATGAACAAATAGTATAACCGAAAGAAAATCAACAAAAAAAGTTTTATGGTAATGATGTTGTTCGTATGAAACCCGTTGTCAGAGATGAGCAAATGGTATTGGGTAACGGTACCAAATTTCCCGAACCGAAAGATTTTAAGTCAATTCGGTTTTAACGTTTGGCGTTCCTAGTACCGGTTTGCTACCAGTTTTTACCTTCATATACCTGTACCGTAACCGGTATTTTCAGTACCAGTACCAATTTAGTATCGGTTGGCACCGAGCTCATCCCTAACCCTTAAACTAAAAAAACACTAAAGTTGAAGAAAATCAATAAAAAAAATTGTACGATACCGTTGGTGTTTGTACGGTACCCGTGATCAGGGATGAGCAAATGGTATTGGTTAGAAGTACCGAATTTCCCGAACTAAAAATTTTCAATATCAATTCGGTACCTACATTTGATGTTTTCTGTACCAGGTTGTTGCCGGTTTTTACCTTCATGTACCGAGACCGAACAGGACCGTACCGGTATTTTGATAAAAGATGGATAAATGGGGAAAAAAACTTGCCACGTGGCAATGTTTAAATGGAGAAGGTACTATTCATTTTAAATGAAAAAAACAAAAATAAAAAAAAAACAAAAGGCTTGCCACGTGGCAAGCTTTGAATGGTGAAGGAACTATTCATAAGGTTTGTTTTTTAATATATAGGATAATTTTAGTTACCTATCTTTTTCTTTCAAATTATAAGTAATAAATTAAAAAACTTCAAATATTTTTTTAAACTTTAGTTTTAAATTTTATAACTTTATAAATTTAAAGATATTTTTGTAAGTAATTTTAGAATATTTAATTTTATATTATTTGATAATTGCTAATAAGGTATTGTTTTTACGTTTAAAACTTTAGTTTTAAATTTTACAATATTTAATTTTATATTAATAGTTTTAGAATATTTAGTTTTATTATATGTATTAATTACAAATAATACTATTCTTTTTATATTTAAGATTTTTTTTTTGGTTTCATCACCCAACCCACCACCCGTCCCAATCATCTTCATCATGGCCCACCTTCCATCCATTTTTTCTAGTTTTTATTGACATACATGTGCTATAAGTGAGTTGAAAAATTGATCCCTACAATAACAAAAAATGGATGACATGTAAATATGGCAAAAAAACAACCCAAAAAAATGAGCTATTGGGGATGCTCTAATGGGTGTTATCATCTCTAAGCAAGCATTAAAGTAATCTTTAATTTTTTTCTACAATTTCTACGTTCTAAGACTTGTCATATTATAATCTATGATATTCAATGGTTGTCGATGATTGTTTAGTAGCTATATGTAAACAATGGCAATATTAACAAGAAGCCCTGTTTACACATAGACTGAACCAATTCCAAAGTTGCATCAGATTCAAACAATTCAAACAGTATGACAATATTTACAATCAAGCAAACACAGACCAATAAGAAACCAAGCCATCCAGATTAGACCGGGTCCAAAAGTACCTCGTGGTAATTCAAATAGGATTAAATGCAGTGTCAAACTGATGTGACAGCAAATCATAATCAACATGCCTTCTGATGCTCGCTTTTCGTTGCTTGATTTCGATAAGTTTGTCATGAATGCTCCATGGAAAACTCAGAAAATGGCGTGGCTTACCCTCATCATAGCCGGCATCGTAACGGCCCCAGTACTCTGGATGGTATGTGACATGATACCATGCAGAAGCTTTTGCATACACATTATCATCTTCGGTATCCCTATCTCCTCCGCCACTTTTGAACCAGTTTCTAGCTTCTTTCCTTAACGACTTTACCGCTAAACCAACCGCTTCAGCATCATTCCTTCGGTCAAAAGATCTCGACATTTTCATGATACTACCAGTTAAAAGTTCCGCTTCAGTCTTGATTCCGTAATAATCCATTAGACTACCCAACTTGTTATCGTAATAAGTCTTAAAATCAAATGCTTCATCAGTGTAATCCTCAAAGCCGAGCACTTCCATGTCAGCATCATAAGTCTGTCTAGCCACCTCTTTTGTGAAGGGAGTGACCGGGCTGTTTTGTGGGTCGATGTGTTTTACTTCCCGAAACAGTTTCCCAATCACGTTTTGTGACTCATAGGTTGTTTTGTCAGGTTTTTCCATGAAATCTGGATACTCTTTGGGGCGGAGATTTGAGGGCATTTCTGCTGGAACACCGGTTTTTGGAAAGTCAACAGCAATTGAAAAGAGCTTCGCAAGCTCTACACAAGGTTCGGCCATTGCTTTTGTGGGTTCTCGGTCTGCAAAGACTGTGTGGGCATTTGAAATTTTTCCTAAACTGTCATTGACAATGTAGTTTGTGAAATACTCCTCGACTTCCTATAATATAAAATAGCGTCAAGATCTAAGGAGATTAAGAAAACAAGTTTTTATTCCTAAGGGTGGATTTTCCTGACACGAGCTCAACACGAAAATAATCAGGTATTAGCTTGCCGATAAACAAATAAACAAATGTACCTAGTAAAATCCTACTCATAGCAAGCTTTCCTCTATCCTAGAAAATAGAGGCTGCTCCCAGTGAGACTTAGCTTAGCCAATCTAACCCATTTAATAGACAAATAGTGGTTGTGTTTAAAAAGGGGTCGTGTTTGGAATGTACTAAAACTAAACGGGCTGACCGGTTAACCCATTTAAAATAGAAGTTAAAACGATGGAAAATATATAACTTATAAGTTTAACCCATCAACCAGTTTATGACCCACTTAACAACTTTATTACAGCCCGTTTTTAAGCCACCAACCCATTTAAGACCCTGTTTACCATCCACAACCCGTCAACCTGTTTTGACTTGCAAACTTGTTTGACCATTCAGATAAATAAGTTAAACAAGTTTTGTTTGGGTCACATGGTTTCAAGTGTGTCAACGTTAGGGCTGATGTTTTTCACACGTATATACGAGTCATGTTCTAATTCATCAATTTCAACTCGGCCACCCAAACGTGCCAACTCCTTAACTCGTCGACCCACAAAATGTTACCCATATGACCAAATCTTTTGAAGTAGTAAAATGGGCAAGGTGGGTAACTGTTCAAAAATGATAATTTGCTTTAAACAATTGTTGAGGCAGTTTGACAGATACACTTTAGGATTTTTTTTTAAATACTATTTTGGGGGCATTGAGCATTCGACTAGTTTGACCTGTCTTTTTAGCACATTTTACCTTTTTACTGATTTGATCCACCAAGTAATATATATAACCCAAATCGACCTGTTCATATATATATATATATATGTGACATTTACCAATGCATTTATACCTCAATAGTAACATCATGATCTAGTTGCATAGATGGAGCTGGATTATAATCCATCGGTTCGAACTGCATAGGTGGAATAAGATCAGGGTCCCAACAGACAAAGTATATATCTCCATCCAAATCGCTTCCGGAACATTCGTTTGGATGAGGCCTATAGTGTAAAAGTATATACGTTAGCACCAGCCAAACATAATCATACAAGATCACTACAGTCGATTCTATAACAAAAAAGAATCTGCAATATATTTTACCTTTTTCCTTTCTGTGGAAAAACAACACAATCCACCATATGGTGTAATGCTGGAACATTAACAGCCTTCAAGACCCGTACATCCCCAGGATGCAAACACGGGTTTTTAGCAACCACCACATCCCCCCTAACAATTCGGGGCCTGTATGAGCCAATTCCACTATACTCATCACCCAATGGCCTTCGTCCTGCACTCGAATATTGAACAAAAACTTGACCATATTCAAGTGTTCGAGTTTCATCCAAACATCCCATCATTGCTCTTCCTTTGGGAACAAAAATCCGCGTTTTAGTTCTCAATTCTAGCAACTTTGTTGCACGAAAAACTTGCAGCATCATTGACAGAAACGGTTCAGAATTCGGCTTATATCCACACGAAAGCATGCCCTTCATAAGGTTGGTGTTTTCTCCTGGTGACATTAAATCTAATGCCTCTTCTGCCTTTATTGGATCCACTAAAATGGCGTCTAGTAAGCACACTGCTTCTCTTTGCTTCCTTTGAAAGATGTGATCAGAAATCCCGAGGGTAGAAAGAAGGGTGATGAACTGGCGGTTCATATAGCATGGCTGATATTTGCTAACCGCAATAATATCCAACTTTGTGTTGTCAGATTCAAATTTTAACATGCTTTCCCTCAATGATAATTTCATGAATGAGGTGGGGTCCACAGCCACAACACCTTTGTACCCAGCGTATCGGATTTGAAAAGCGGATGGAATGAAATCATAGCCACATTTTCTTGAAACTCTTTCAGCAAGTTCAGCAGATATTTTCCCAATTCCATCAGAAAAAACATATGTAGTACCATTTCTTACAATTTTTATATCAGGAATTTCTTCAACTTCAAACCTTGCAACACTTAAACTTTCTTTTGATGAACCAAAGCATTGACCAAGTCTAGCAGCATATTTTGCAACATTTTTAATGCTACGAAAATCACCCATCCAATTTCTTATTTCAGCAGCATTTACTCTTCCAGTTGATGCAAACATCCATGCGGAATTATCCCGTAACTGGCTCGATGAGAAAGCAAGAAATTCAAATTTCTTATTGCCAATTACTATCCCATTCCTAAGAATTGACAAAATTCTCCTATAAATTCCGGTTCTACTTACCCCGCTCTGACCTACTCTTGGGGATAAATCTGTTGAATAAAGTTTCTCCAATTCTTCATCAACAAACGAAACACGAAGAAAATTATCAATATAATCTGCATAGTAGCGTAGAACCCGATTGGACACATTGACCTCTGGGCCCCAAAAGTACACCTTTGATGGTGTAATTTGAACTCTCCTCACATATACAAGACCAGTGTCCAATGAGATAGTAGGCGTCCTTAACTTTTTGTTTTTTCGATATTCTTCGATTATAAACCTAACCGGATCATAACAACAAACTTTTGACAAATAAAGTTTCTCCATGACATATTCAATTGATTCAATGTCACGTCTTTGAGGATCCAACAACACATAGAAATCATCATTAAGGACAGGTCCCGGAATGCAACCATGTTGAACTAAAGCGCAAATCTTAAAAACTATATCAAACGGCAGATAATAACCTTTGGTGGGACCCACAATTGGTACTAGATCCGTATTTTTAGAAAAATTATGACCGGTCACCAAGTTAAATGGGTGGTTATATTCTTCATAATATGGAAAATAGCAACCAAGATCTGGTAGTTCAACATCATGTGGAAGTTCTATGCATAGATGAGATGATTGTCCAACGGCAAAAGATGGAGTAAAGTCGGTTGCCCTAACCCACTGATCATCAGAAAGTTCTGAATAAAAGTTATAAGGGTTGTCTTCAACTTTCTGATAAATTCGAGGAGCACCATAGAGCTGCAAAATAAAAGATGATCATAAATAAAACATGAAAAGAGTATCTCTTTTTCCTCTCTACGAAAGCAATATTTACTAGTTGTCTTATGTGTATATCATTTGACTGATAAAAAGTCATCACTTTCGAATAATCTTGGGATATTGGATTTAAATAACCTCAACTTTCACCAATTGGCTGATAACACTCCCAACTTTCGATTTGTACACCAGCACTCCCAACTTTCAACTTATTGGCCGATAACACTCCTTAACTAACTGAACCCTAACCCAGTTAGTTTTTGCTGATGTGGCATCTGACGTGGCATTTTTGATGATGTGGCATCTTATGTGGACCTTTTTGCTGACGTGGCGTATGACGTGGAAACTGACATGGATTTTTGATGATGTGGCAGCTGACATTAGCTAACTTTGTTAGGGTTCAGTTAGTTATGGAGTGTTATCGGCCAATAAGTTGAAAGTTGGGAGTGTTATTGGCCAATTGGTGAAAGTTGGGGTTATTTAAATCCAATATCCCAATAACCATCAAGAAAACTTTTAAGTAGGACATCTTAGTAAATAACAGAAATAAAAGAAACACATTTCAATGGAGATAATTAAGACCACTTAAGTTGGATCATATTCTGTATTAATCTAACGTCTAATGTCTCAAATTATTGTTTTTATTCTTTCACCAAAACCACACTACTAATACTGTCAAGTAAATATCAACCGAACTGACCTGAATAACAAGAAACCTTGCGCTGAAGCCAAGTGGGCAATGTAGCTGAACTTGCCAAATATTTTCATACGAGAGTTGCAGCTGGTAACTCATCATGAACTCTGAAACACCAAAGTATAACTTTCTTAATCCAAATCCAAATTTCACTGATGCATTTTCCATTTCACAGAGCACCGACAAACTCGTTTTTGACACCTGGCAACCAAAATGAAGAGTTGCACCTTCCATTTCAAATGCAAATAGCCTAGGCTTCTGTACAAGATCAATATCCTTTTTCCAAGCCTTCAAATAAGATCTACCATCATACCATAACTGCCTACTGTTAGCCAGATTTAATATGCATTCCATATGATCTTTTGTTGTAAATTGGACTCTAGCATAAGCTCTATCCCCTGCCCTTTTTTGTCTAACCTCTAAAGCCTCAATACTCCCTACTACACCAGTATATCCCTCCAGAAATGTTTTAACTACATCTGCCGATACTAAATAGGGGAATCCGTAAACATCAACCGTCTTACCCATCCAACCGAGCTGTTTTCAACTGCAATTTCACAGTATACAACATGATAGATTAAGTCACAAATTTTATACAAATAGGCAATATTCAATTTAATGGTCATGTAACAGAATATTTTTATTCATTAATATAATTTTACTACTAATGTGTTTATTCTGTAAAGATAAAAACTATAATCACCGCAACCCAACACCAGATAAATAGATTGTTTCGCTAGGAACCCAACAGTACGAAAAATCTGTTACCTCCTTCATTGATATATCTTACCAATTTTGTATATAAATCCAAGTAATTATTTGCCAAAAACTTTAAGTAATATCACAAACTTTTTTTTTTGAACAACCAACGACAACAATTTATTGCCGATAAGAGGGGCAGCTAGACGCTGGCAGTCCCAAAATACAAAGAAAGAAACCAACGACATTACTTTACCAAGTCAGTTAAAATCACCAATTTAAATCCCCAAACTAAGACCCTTTTTTTTTTTAATCCAAACAAACGATTCCTCTTTGATATCTTCCCTAGTTTAGATATTTCCCAATATTGCATATAAATCTATGCATAGATTTGATAAAAACTTTAATAGCAATTACTAAGATCACACTATCTCCACAAATAACCAAAAAAACCTTTGGTAAATTCCAAAGTAATTTTGTCGACTTAACCTTCTAGTGATATTAGCAAAAAACGTTGCAATCAGATAGCATAGCATAGCATGAAGCTTCTGCAACAGAATTTGAAGAGAATTACCAGATACGAAGATGATTGAGATGATGATCATGGGCAAGTCAATCCGTCACAAGTTCCATCTGCTTCGTAGAGATTAGAGTACCTCAATAATGTGTGGGTGTCGTGGTGGAGCGGAGTTAACTGGTATTCAGCCTCCAACGTTAACGAGCTTTTAAATCCCCTGATTATTTCAAATGATTCTAACAACTTGCACAAATTAAAGGCGGCCATCCTTTACACGACTGTTTGGTTTTTATGGAAGGCGCGGAACAATTGGGTTTTTCGTAAGCAAAGAACCTCCATTGAATCCCTAGTTGATGACTGCATTTCTCAGCTTTTCTTTTGGGTTACAAGCAGATCCATTCATATTGAAGTTAGCTGGGAAAGATGGTGCTGGTCTCCCTTATCTTGTTTCTCTTAATAGGTTTTTGTTGTCTCTTGTTGCTTTGGTTCTTGTGTACTCTTTCAGCTCCGCGCTGCGCTTTTTCTATTTAATTTGCCTTCCAAAAAAAAAAAAACTAGAGTAGAAAGACGCTTTTGAATAGCTACAATTCATAGTACACTTTAATTTTCTTTTAAAAAGACCATAGCTTAGTGGAGAAGACTATAATTGATTACGTCCCTCTCACCCTTTTTATGGGGTTTTTTGCGTTTTTTCCATGAAAAAACCGGGCAAACATGTCCATGGACCGGCTCCGGTGGCGTTTTTCTTCAAAAATTAGGTTGAGACGTGCTAAATTAAACGCCGGATCAAGATTTTGTTGACCAATCACATGTATCCTTTTTTTGTCCCCAATACCTTTTTTTGATGTTTTTTTAATTTAATTCTTTACAACCTTTTTAACATAATGCCCCACAGTGCTCACATTCGCACTACACCCATTTTAGAAAAACGTCACATAATGCCAGACTGTGATGATACGTGTCGCACAACACTCATGAGTGGGGGCATTATTCATGTGTACCACTACACATGGTCTTAAACCTTGATTGTTTATACATATGAGAATATTGTCTAGTAGTAATTGGGGAAGGATCCACTAAAAAGTAGATTTTGCCTGACTAGCCTAAGAAGGATTGTGATAATGTCATGTTGCACTCCATATAAGTAGGAAGGAAGAGCATTTTGATCCTTATAAATAGGAGTGTGAAAATGACATGTGGCACCCCCTTTGTTTTCTAATAACACAACAAAAAAATCCACTACAAAAAAATGTATCACAAAAAATCCAGTACAAAAAATATAGCACAAAAAAATCTAGTAAAAAATATAGCATGAAAAAATTCAGCAAAAAAATATAGTACAAAAAGTCCAGCACAAAAAATTAAGAAAAAAAAAATTAAGACAAAAAAATTCAACACAAAAAATTTAGCACAAAAATATAGTACAAAAATCTAGCATAAAAAATGTTATACAACATAGAAATACAACACATTTTTATGGGTTTTTTTAGTCATCATATTTTATGTAGCACTATGGTACTCAAATTAAAGATAAAAAACGCTCGATTTTATGGTGAAATTTTTATAAAAAAAATAATGTCGTATAAAAAGGTTATGAACGTTTAAAAAATGAGGGTGGAATATGCATGCGCCTTGTATGTGGAGAGAGATTCAATAAATATGATTTTCCTAACAGACTCTTACACTCCTCTTTTTTCCTATATTTCCATCTAAACCATTGATTTGAAAAATGAATAATTAAGATTACTTCAAATCCTATTTATGTAAAATAAACTTTTCATTTGATCATACTTCTACTAATTAAAAATAAACGTCTAGTCATTGGTGACAATGCACATAGTCATTTACGATGGGTCTTGTACTTTTTATTTTTGTAAATATAGACGGTAACTTCATTATCTATAGATTTTTTTATAAAACGATAAAAGTTATTTATTTTTGGAAAATGTATTAACAAAATTCATGGTTGGGACAATATTCGTCACGTATGAAAATGAATGGAAAGCTATACCATCCTCTTGCATAATTCACCATGGTTTGCATAGATTAACCATGGCATCCATGGTCCTCATTTTCATTTTTCAAGAAATCATTTCCTTTTTATTTTGACAAAGATAATTAAAATAAATAAGGGGATAGTTTTGGGTCATGACCATACCCTTAGGGTATTGATTTTGGATGGTGGATTAGAGGTGGGCGACATGACAATGACATGGATGATCATGGTGGTCATAAGGGTCATGACCACACCCTATAACGCCTTTTAAGAATTTTGTATCTTAAGTTTTAGGAATTTGAACTTCTTTAAGCCTTTTGAGAAAATATTTTACTCTCTTATCAAGTGTATGGTTTGATACTTTTGATTAAAATTTTGGATATCGATGTTTTGAAATTTCTGATTTAATCTTGGTTAGACAATGTGTAGTGGTAATGCTTCTATCCTTGTACGTTTTGTGCCATGTGGCAGCTCAGTCAGCAATTGGTCATTATGGGGCGTTTTCTAAAATCGGTGTAGTGGGGATGTGAGCATTGTGGTGTACTAGAATTAAATTAAAAAACCATAAAAAAATGTTATTGAAAAAATGGAGCATGGAAACAGCTAATTGGCCAAACAACTTTCTTTCTGGTGTTGATTTTAAAACGCTCCGGCCAAATTTTGGTATAAAAACGCCCATGGGGCGGAGAACCGAGCGTGGTGGAGCCCAAAAAGCGAACAAATACGGGTGGTCTTACCCTTATTTTTCTCACGGTTCATGATCAAACTATACTTTCCCCTTTTATTTAGTCTTAATGTTTCTAAAAATAATTTAAAGATTTTGAACTATGGGAAAAAGATCAAATAGGAAGTTTAGTTTGGATAAAAAGCAATAAGATGATGACATGTGGCAAAATTGAAAAAACATAAGGAGGGACATTTTAGTCAAAACTCACCATCTTAAAAAAAACCCAACATCTGCAGTTCATTTCTCTTCCCCGTATACTCAAATCCACCATTTTCAAAACCATAAACTACCACATCACAACCAACACCACCATCTCCACCACCACCTACGATCGCCACCATCTTACCGGCACCTTCAACCACCTGTTGAGTTTTTCAAATTTGAAACCACCATTCCACCGCTCCACCTCCCACCGCCACCGCAACAGGTTTCCCCATGATATGTCGGAGTTCTTTCTCCGTCCACCGTCGTTAATCAGAGTTCTTATGTAAGTTGTGTTATTTTTTATTTTCATTGCGTTTTAGGTTATCAAACCTCAATTGCGTTTATCACCTCACTATGTTTTATTTGAGTTATTTTTTTCATTTTTGCTCTTCTGGATGTTTTAAAGCAGAGGCATGACCATGCTAAAATAGAAGCATGATCATGTTGGAACAAAGGTATGACCACGTTAAAACCCATTACGTTTTAGAACCTGCAGTGCAAAGAACATGATCATGCTAAGACAGAGGCATGATCATGTTGGAACTAAGGCATACCCATGCTATAACTACATTGATCTTTAGAACCTATGTTAAAGTTCCATTGCTTTTTAGAACCTGCAGTGCAAAATATTGATTATGGGTTTCATTGCGTCTTACAATCTGGAGTGTAAAGAACATGATCATGCTAAAATAGAAGCATGGTCATGTTGGAACAAAAACATGACCATGTTAAAACAGAAACATAAACATGGCCATGTTAAAACTCCATTGCTTTTTAGAACCTACAATGCAAAATATTGATTTTGGATTTCATTGCTTTTTACAATCAAAGAACATGATCATGCTTTAATAGAAGCATGGTCATGTTGGAACAAAAGCATGACTATGTTAAAACATGAACATGGCTATTTTAAAACTCCATTGCTTTTTAGAACCTACAGTGCAAAATATAGAAGCATGGTCATGTTGGAACAAAAGCATGACCATGTTAAAACATAAACATAGCCATGTTAAAACACCATTGTTTTTTAGAACCTGCGGAGTAAAATATTGATTTTGGGTTTCATTGCGTTTTAGAACTGGAGTGTAAAGAACATCAAAGAACATCAAAGAACATAATGAACATCAAAGAACATCAAAGAACATAATCATGTTAAAATGGAAGAATGATGATCATGTTGGAACAAAGACATGACCATGTTAAAACATAAACATGACCATGTTAAAACCCCATTGTGTTTTAGAACCTAGAGTGAAATAAACAGATCATGCTAAAACATAAGCATGATCATGTTGGAACAGAGGCATGGCCATCTTAAAACAAAGGCATTGTCATGTTAAAACAAAGGCATGATCATGTTAAAAGAGAAAAATGACCATGTGAAACCTATTAGGTCAGAATATGATTCACACAAACACTAGAAAAATATGCAAATATGCAGCAAGCTCACACACACACTCTAAATCACAAGAACAAGAACACAAGATTTATAGTGGTTCGATCAAGCTTGATCTACATCCACTCTCCACAACTAGTTCGTTCTTTGTATTAGGTGCTCAAAATGTACTAGTACAAGAATAAGAAGTATTTATAGGGGTACAAAATTAGGTTACTGAATATAAAACTGAGATATATTTTAAGAGTACTAATATCTAGGGTATTAGTCAAGGGAATGACTAATTCCTTTTCCTGAGTCAAATCCTCCATAACCCAACAATCTCCCACTTGGAGGCTTTGACGACTTGAAACTGCTCTCCTTAAAACTTCATATTCATAAGTACCTCTGTAAATGCTTCATCTTCACTAGTTGTGAGCGGCCTTCTCATCAATTAACCTGAAGGCCAGTTGAAGCTATGCAAAGCTTCAACTTTTCTTAGGTGACAACCTTAGTCAACATATCAGCTGGATTCTCAGTTCCTTTGAACTTCTTTAACTTCAGAGTGCCATCACTGACTTGATCTCTAATAAAGTGATATCTCAACTGTATATGTTTCATCTTCGAATGGAAGACAGGGTTCTTTGCAAGGTGTATTGCACTTTAATTGTCACAGAACAATGCACAATTAACTTGTTCCTTGCCAAGCTCTTTGAGAAAATTCTTCAACCAAATATGCTCTTTGCTTGCTTCAGCAACTGCCATATATTCTGCTTCTGTGGTTGAAAGGGCAACACTTTTCTGAAGTTTGGACATCCAACTTACAACAGTGGCTCCCACGTAAAGACATACCCTGTGGTGCTTTTGAATGACTCTTTACACCTACCAAGGTCCGCATCCGCAAAACCCTTCAGAATAACATCTTCCCCTTAAATTGCAATGCCACTTTTGAAGTTCCCTTTAAATATCTTAGTAGCCATTTAACTGCTTCCCAATGTTCTCTTCCCGGATTGGACATAAACCAACTAACAACTCCCACTGCATGAGCAATATTTGGTCTCATGCATACCATTGCATACATGAGGCTACCAACTGCAGATGCATACGGAACTTTAGCCATTTCTGATTTGTCTTCATCTGATTTGGGTGACTGAACTTTAGAAAGCTTAAAATGACTTCCCAAAGGTGTGCTTCTTATCTTGGCATCTTTAAGGCTGAATGTAACAACCCGACTTTTCAAGTCAAAGTCAGAGTACAAGTCAAAGTCAAAGTCAAAGTCAAATTGAAGGTCAAGACATGACATTACTTGTATCTGTCAATTCTTGCTTAATAATTGCTTAATTACCTTATACTTTCGAGATCTTGATTAACGCGGATGGGTTTAGATGATATTTTAAACTATGTTTTACAACGCATTCGCAATGCCATTTCAAAACGCAGTCATCACATGCTAAACGCTATTTACAAACGCATACTATTTAAAACGCACTTTATCGCATTGTTACTATCGCTAACGCAACGCAAACTCGAAACACAGTTACTGGTATTGTTCTATGTGTGTTATTATGTGCTTTACTTGTGTGTGCTTTATATATGTTTTGGGATGTTATTCGCAAACGCAATCGCAACTTTATCGCATCGCAACTCGAAACGCAGATTTACTTTTATGCATTTTGTGTAACTACTTGTTTAATGCTATCGCAACGCTTACTCGCAACTCGCTTAAACGCAACGCAACGCTTAATGCACGAAACGAAAGTCGAAAACTAACTCGCACCAGTCGCCTGATCGAATGACCGTTCGGTCGAATGATCATCCATCTGGATGACCATTCGATCGGATGTCCATCCGATCGGCTGACCATTCGACCCATTGTTCCACCACCTCAACTCTCTCTCACACTATAAATACCCACCTGTCACATATCTATTCACTGATGTGACAGCTCTATCCGACCAACACGCTCTCAGCTCGTTCTCAAGCACATTTCACTCGATTCAAGGCTATTTTCATGAGTTTTCTTCCTAAATCTTGTACTTCTATCATCAATACAAACTTTCTCATCATCTTCTCCATCAAATCTTACATTTTCACCACGAAATCACCTGATTTGGACTACTTGAAGGTGACGTCATCACTGGTTCTTATGCAAACTGTTGAATGGCATCATCTCATCAAGATACGCTCAGATCTAACGGATTTCTACACTATTTTACATAGATCTCAACCAGATCTAAACATTTTCCAACTGTTTTCAGACTTTCTTTCAACTCATTTACACTCTCATACTTAAAACCGATGGAATCTAGACTCATTCAGGCTCTCTATTCATTCTCTAGTTGAGAACCAGTCTGAGAACAGATTTCCACCAAAGAGACGACCGATTCACGGGTTGAACATGAAACCCCGTCAAGAACAGTTAGTCTATTCGACTGGGGTGGTTCCCATCCGATCGGATGACCTGGGCTTGATATGGATTTCCGTTGTTTGACACGTCATCACGCCGTCTCCGTAAATAGCAAACTCTTAACTTGGAAACTTGTAAAATTTTCAAACAAACAGGACGCCACGAGAATGGCCATCCGACCATATCACCATCCGATCAAATAACCATTCGGTCAGGTGATTTGTTCCTTACAACATTTCAACACTTAATCAATTTGGTCAAAACTTCAAAGAAGATCAACTCTCAGTCGAATAGCCATCCGATCGAATGGCCATCCGTCCGAATGACCATCCGATCGGATGACTTGACATCTAGAGATACTTCATATTTTCCAAAATGCTACAACGAAAACTTAAAAGTTCCAACACTTTACAAACACTCACCTGATCGAACGACCAACCGTCCGAATAGTCATCCGTGCGGATGGCCATCCGCTCGACTCACCATTCGTTGCTCAGCTCACTGTTTACACGTTGTTCGATGCTTACGCTATCGTTCTGTACTCAGGCTAATCTCCAAGCGTTCCCTTCAATCCAAGGTTGTGTTTATTTACTAAACACATACTGTGAGTATACTAGAACCCATTTTCATTTAACGCACTTTTGGGTGTTACATACGTTACCTATATCAAATCACATTGAACACACAACGCAAATACTTTTAACGCTAACCGCTCTCGCATGTTATACATGACTCGATGAATGCTTGTAAGTTATGTTTTACACAGTGATTGTTTGCCTGACACCTTAGCAACGATAGTACTATAGTTTGGACTCAGCACCTGTCGTAGACAGGGGTTGTTAAGGGTTTTACTTCACATGGTCACAGTGGTGATAATGTGTTGCGCATTCTACAACTCGCAGTCATGTCAGTAGCTGATGTATTGTAAAATACATCTTTTATTCGTGTTCGGTTTAGTCGTTTATAGATAGTTTTAGTTTCGTTTTTGTATAGATTGTACATACTTTTGATATATTCGCGTTTTCCAGGTCTTAGTAGCTGAAAGTGTAGGAAACGAGTTAAAATTTGGCAAGACAAAGTGTTGGATCGAAAAACGAAAGCTCGAGGGCTGAAACGGATTGAAAAACTAAAACTAGAGCTTTCTGGCGGGCCGCGAAGACCATTAACTCAATCTTTCGCGCCCCGCCAAGGAGGTCAAATGAGTTTTCGGGTTTAAGCGAGTCGCGGGCCGCGTAGGTCTTTTGTTATTTTGTTCGCGGGCTGCAAGAACATTAAAACAGTCGCCGACTTTGTTTTTCCAACAGCTAGAGGGTTTAGAACATTATATAAACATATCATTCGTAAACAACCGACACATTCACGAATATTGGAGTTCCTAGAGGCTGATCAGAGGTGTTTTGAAGATTCTTGAAGGTCGTGAAGCTTAGGAATCATCGGGTACGAGTTCGGGAGCATTTAGAGTGAAGCATTCTGGTTTAATCTTCCCGTATTTTTCTTGTTTCGCTTGACTTCAGCTTGTTTCATGATGAATTCTGTTTTATTTATGATTGTTATGATGTTTGACACAATGATTATCGGCTAAACACTTTTAACTACCTAGGTTATGACGATTGTTTAATAAAGATTGGACTTTTGTTCGTATTAATGTTGGTTATGGGTTTTCTAGAAAAGTAAATAACTTTGGAACCTTTAATTTAGTATGTATGCGTATCTTGTGTTGATTTTCAATTAATTGCTCATTTCACATGAATCTTGATGAATGTCTTTCATTGAATAGGTTCGTGTTAATTATCTAATCTTCACGGGTTTGGGTAATTTTTGGGTGAATTGGCCAATAACCTTAGAAAGGGTAATTAAGAGATTATTGAAACTTGATATTCTACTAATCTTGTCGCTGTGAGGCTCGAGGTTATTAATAGGTCTCTGTTTGGTATATAGCTAGGATTAGGTTTTGTGAGAAATCAGTCTTAATTCCCTAATCATACACATGTCTATTAAACCAAGTTAAAATCCATAGTTGCCTTAGACTTTCGCGCTGTGAGGTAGATTGCCATATTAGGGCACTTTTCAAGAAGTTAGAGGACTGTGAGGAAATTTAACAACCGGTAGTCGTAACAGCCTTGTAGAGTCTCACAAGTTTCTTCCTGAGAAGGGTCGGGAGGTCTTAGTAGGGATTTCTTAGGGTTTAGCATTAAAATATCCCGGTTCCATACCACGTTAATTTCGAATAGAAATCCATTCCTAGTTAAACATGAGTCTAGCCTAGGTAGCCTTCATCATCACTGAGTTAAGTCTTCGTCCAAATTCGCGTCTAAATAATCTAGTTATTTTAGTTTAATTTTAATTGAAAATTTAGGTTTTTTAGTAACCCCACCCCCAATCAAATAAACAATTAGTTAAGTTGTGTCAGTCTTAGTCTAGATAGAGTCTTAGCGTAATTTAATTGAGTCTCGTGGGTTCGATATCCGGACTTACTTAGCTTTACTAGAGTCGATTGGTTCGCTTGCCGGTTAGTAGTTTAGTCGAGTTTAGAGAGTGTAGAGTATTACTTTGAGTCCAGATTTAGGTTAATTTTAGTTGTTTTTATTAAACTACTTTTAGCACATCAAGTTTTTGGCGCCGTTGCCGGGGACTCTTTGGCGATTGCATTAATTACTTTGTTTGGACTTGTTTGACATATTATGTGCTATTTGTTCGTTTGTTTGAGTCGTAGGAGTCTAATTATAAAAATAAAAAAAAATCAAAAAGAAAATATATTTATATTTTGTCGAGTCGTTTATTAGAGTCTTCTTACTTGTTTGTATTCGGTTTTGCAGTTGATGCCCCATACGTGCTCGCAGGGACCTCCGCCGAATCCGCTTACGATCAAGTCTTCCTTCTCGTCTTCTTCGTCCGAGGTAAGTTCTTCTAGCTCTTCTTCGTCTTCACACTTCGCCCCTTCTGACTCTACTCTCCACTCTAAACAACCAGCCTTCGACTTCACACCGAAGCTGTCACCACACAATTCCCCACCACCCACCCGTCCTCCGAGTCCGCCACCCGCAGTTCAAATGGCCAATCGCACCGTTTAAGAGCAAGCCACCAACGGTTTCACCGGCGCTACTTCACCCATCACCCTTCCCAACATTACGAATGATAGGTCCTGGTAGATTCCATCCTACATCATGACGGCAATCACTAATTCGTGCCAATTCCATGGCCGTGATGATGAGGATGCTCCCGCCCACATTAACCGCATCACCCGCCTTTGTAGCACCTTCTCTATTGAGGGTGTTAATCTAGATGCCAGGTACCTTCAGGTTTTCCCATTTACTCTCGCTGGCCGCGCAACCGTCTGCTTCGATTCGCAGCCAGCGAGATTCACCACCTGGGCAGGTTTACGAGATGCTTTCTTAGCTAAATATTTCCCACCTGCCAAAGCATCTCGTCTACGCGATCAGATCCATTCGTTCCGAATGGAGCCTGATGAGCCGTACCACCTGGCCTGGGAGCGTTTCCAAACTCTGATTTCTCGTTGTTCTCAGCATGGTTTGTCAGATTGGACACTAGTTGAAAAGTGCTACAATAGTCTCACCCCAGAGATCAAAGCCTGGTTTGATACTTCTGCTGGAGGGCAACTTATGGGTAAAAAGACAGTTAATGAGTGTAATGATTTGTTTGAGAGTTTCGCCCATTCTGATATGGAC
Organism: Helianthus tuberosus; assembly: GCA_030545235.1. Lineage (NCBI taxonomy): Eukaryota > Viridiplantae > Streptophyta > Magnoliopsida > Asterales > Asteraceae > Helianthus > Helianthus tuberosus. The sequence continues at coordinate 80,972,953 of CM060393.1, read as the reverse complement.
TATAGCACTACCAGCAGGACTTCCATTCCTGTGACTACCTCCTCGGCCACTCGAGGGGTAAACCAAGTTGGCTTGGATTCATCGGTAGCTGCTGCGCTAGAGGGTCTTAAACAAGAGTTGACTGAGATTAAGAAGAAGGTTGATAGGTGTGAGGTTTGTAGGGGAGGCCACGACACGATAGATTGTCCCACACTTACACTCGAGCAGGTAGAGTTTATAGCCAGTCAGTCTAGGGGTCCCACGAATCCGTTCAATAATTCTAGTTATAACTCCAACTGGCGTGGTAGTGGCAATAATAATGGTTTCCCCTCTTCCGGTAACCCTCCTGGTTTTCCATCTGGTCAGTATCAAAATAGGGGGCCCGGTCTTTACACTAGTAGTGGTTCAGATCAGGGAGGTTAGTTTAGTGGTTCAGGCTTAGGGGGTCTGTTTGCTAGTGGGGGGTCAAATCAAGAGGGTCAAGGTAGTGGTAAGGGGTCAGAGGGTAGTCTAAGTAGGATTGAAGAGATGTTTTCTCAGTTGATGGTGAGAGATCAGGCTACACAGAAATCTTTAACTGAATTTGGTAATTTCGCTAAAAATCAAGAGCAAATTAATAAAAATCTAGAACTTCAGCTTAAAAATCAACAATCCACACTTTTAGACCTTCAAAGAACGGTAGGTGGTTTAGCCAAATAGTTACAAGAGCACCCACCTGGTCAGTTTTCAGGAAATACCTACCCGAACCCCGCTAACCATTTAGCGAAGGCTATTACTACCCGTAGTGGAAAGAGTCTAGGAGAGGTAGTTAGAGGGAGTGTTTAGGTAGAGGATGAGGAAGAGGTAGACGAGGAGATTGAGATTGAGGCTCCCGGTAAGGTGCACATAAGGCTAGACCCAACAAGTACCGCATACACCGAGGAACCTCAGTTAGAGAAGAGTGTAGAGAAGCAACCGTTAAGGGTTAGACCGTCACCTTTAGTTGATCATTCTCGTGTCCCATACCCCACCTGCCTTAAGCATCAGAAATATGCTAAGGAATATGGGCAATTTCTTGAGATGTTCAAGCAGTTGAAGATCAATCTTCCGTTCATAGAGGCCCTTCAGTCCATGCCCAAGTATGCTAAATTCCTTAAGGACCTTCTGAAGCGTAAGGATAGGATAGGTGAGATTTCGAACGTTCCTTTGACCGGAGGTTGTTCTGCGGTGGTTTTGAATAAGCTACCAGAGAAATTAACCGATCCGGGCACATTCACCATTCCATGCCTTTTTGTGGGAGCCGTTACCCCTGCTCATGCTCTAGCTGATTTAGGCACTAGCATCAATCTGATGCCATTTTCTTTGTATGAGAGGCTAGGTTTAGGAGAGCTTACACCCACGCGTATGTCGTTGTCCTTAGCCGACCGTTAGGTCAAGTATCCTCGTGGGATCGTAGAGAATCTGTTGGTTAAAGTTGATAAGTTCGTATTTCCCGTAGACTTCGTCGTTCTTGACATGGAGGCCGATGAAAGAGTTTCTATTTTTTGGGCCGTCCATTCCTTCGAACCGCAAAGGCGATCATCGACATCTTTGACGGTAAGATTTCTCTTCGTGCGGGTGACGAGATTGTCACGTTCGAGATCGATAGAGCTATGCAGCACCCTGGGGGTAGAGACGAGGATAGCGGGCCATGTCATTCCGTCTACTTTCTAAATTCTTTCATATCTTGTGTCGACACGTGTCTCGAGTACATTAGTGGGCCGATTTAGTAGGTGAGGGAGTTGTTGACGAGAGTGATGAAGAAGAGGTTGAGGAGGAGCCGTTGGATGAGAGCGATGAGTTATGGGTTCAAGAGACGTTGGAACTAAGTGAGGTTAGTGATGAGAGTACTCCTTTAGATATTTCACCGCCCTTAGAGCTTAAGGTTCTTCCATCACATCTTGAGTACGCATTCTTAGGAGAGAAGCCGAACATGCCCGTCATCATCTCTTCAAAGTTGACGGAGGAGGAGAAGATGAGACTGATTGAGGTGTTGAGGAAACACAAAGAGGCGATTGCATGGAGGTTGTCTGATATCAAGGGGATTAGCCCCTCCTTTTTGCACGCAACGTATTCTGATGGAGGAGGTTTACAAGCCGGTGGTGCAACCGCAGTGACGTCTCAACCCGAATATGCAAGAGGTAGTTAAGAAGGAAGTTATGAAGTTGCTACAGTCCGGGTTGATATACCCGATTTCGGATTCAGCTTGGGTGAGCCCTACTCAGGTCGTCCCGAAGAAAGGGGGGATGACAGTCGTTCTGAATGCGAAAAATGAACTCATACTTCACGTACGGTCACGGGTTGGCGGGTGTGCATTGACTATCGGAAGTTAAATGATGCCACTCGTAAAGACCACTTTCCGCTCCCATTTATTGATCAGATGCTTGAGCGGCTCGCGGGTCAGCAGTTCTATTGCTTTCTCTACGGGTTTTCGGGTTACTTTCAGATCCCTATCGCACCGGAGGATCAAGAAAAGACAACATTTACAGGTCCATACGGCACGTACGCGTACCGACGCATGCTGTTTGGATTATATAACGCTCCAGCTACATTCCAACGATGCATGATTGCGATCTTTCAGGATATGGTAGAGAGTTCGATGGAGGTGTTTATGGACGATTTCTCGGTGTACGGTAATTCTTTCGATCATTGCTTAGTTAATCTTGAGAAAATGTTGAGGAGGTGTGTCGAGACGAAGCTGATGTTGAATTGGGAAAAGTGTCACTTCATGGTGACTAAGGGGATTGTCCTAGGTCATAAGATTTCGAGAGCTGGTATCGAAGTTGATAGAGCGAAGATAGATACGATCAGTCGCCTTCCTCCGCCGACAAGTGTTAAGTCGATTCGTAATTTTCTCGGTCATGCGGGATTTTATAGGCGCTTCATTAGAGACTTTTCTAAAATCACTCGCCCCATGACCCGACTCTTAGAGAAGGATGTTCCTTTTGTCTTTGACAAGGAATGCCTTCAAGCGTTCGAATTTATTAAAGAGAAACTCGTGAGTGCACCTATTCTTGTATCACCCGACTGGAGCTTGCCATTCGAGCTCATGTGCGACGGGAGAACCACTTTCACCCGATCTATTAGGCGAGTAAAACATTGAATGATGCCCAAGAAAATTACACCACTACTGAGAAGGAACTGTTAGCAGTCGTCTTTGCATTTGACAAGTTCCGTTCTTACCTTGTTCTTTCGAAGACCATAGTGTTCACCGACCACTCGGCTCTGTGTTACCTTTTTCAGAAGAAGGACGCTAAGTTGCATCTTATACGATGGATTCTACTCCTTTCCGAGTTTGATATAGAAATTAAAGATAAGAAAGGAGCGGAGAACGTCGCGGCGGACCATCTATCACGTTTGGAGGATTCGAGTAGGGAGGAGATTCGTGAGGAGGCGACAAGAGACAAATTCCCTCACGAGTCTATTGATTATATCGAGGCGGAGAAGGAGGGTTTTCCGTGGTTTAGTGATCTAGCTAATTACCTCGCAGACGGGTTTGTGATGGACGGGATGAGTCGCCAGCAGAAGAAGAAGCTCTTAAGCTGTTAGTCCCGAAACACCCGTGATATCACTCAACGGTTCGATCGAACGCGGAAAGTAAGATCAAACCGAAAGAACAAAAAGAAATTTTTCATTGAATAACTTAGTGTCGCTGCTTAGATCGCACACAGTCTCGAAGACTGTCTGGTACGATCTTCGAGAACCATGCACACAATCCCTAGGATTGTCTAGTACAAGGCTCTCTATTTGGGGCTACATGATTTACAAAATGGAGAGCACTACTACAATAACCTAGATAAGACTATTTATAGGAGCCTCTACCCTATTGGCCCACATGGCCTAGCCCAAGTCCAAAACCTAATCTAAACCCAATTAATACATAATTTAATACAATAAAGATAAGCGTAAAACTTCTGGATCTAACAATCTCCCCCTAGTTTTATGCTATCTTTATTGCGGTTTAGATGTTCTCCAGTTTTGGGTCTTCTCATTTTAGTGGCCCAGCAGCGTATCTCAGATAGTGGAAGAATCTATGTCGGATGAAGTTGAACGATGTCGGACGAATGACGGAGGTCTCGGATATGTCTCGGATCAGGACCGAAGAATGATATGAACTTTTTACTAACAAGAACACACGGATTCAAGTGATCCGTCTGGTATTCAAGTCGCGCAAAAACACCTTGTGGTCCCAAAAAAAATTCTAACCCAATGAAATTTTTTTAACTTCTGTTGTTGTAAATTGTGGACCAAATTTCAACTAAAATGCGAACAGGTTAAGTTGCTGAATTCCGTTTTCTTAGGTTCACCCATGTAAGCCAAGTCCACATAATAAAAACAAATTCAAGTAGCCCAAATAACTTGCAATCCAGGTTATGCTACCCACAGCATTTTACAGATCATACCTGGGCTTTGACTACTAAATTCATCATGGGCCTGTTCAAGTATTGTTAAGCCCAAATGAATTCTTGTCCAATACAGCACCAATTGTCCCCACATTCTGATTCATCACACTTTTGCATCACCAATCGACCCCACAACATGCGCTGAATTCAAAACATGTCTCCACACTTTCTGACCGTAGATCCTTACCATCTTGTGGCTCACATTCCTTAGGGTTTTTTAAGAATTCATGATGTGACATCCTATGTGCAGCCGCCACATTCCCAACATTCTCTGCTGTGCTGCTGTGACATCATCATCTTGAATAATCATCGGACATCATCATAAACTCCGTTCACGTCTCCGGTCTTGATCAAATATTCATCTCGTCATCATCGTCAACTGCAACTGCCGTCAACCACCTCCGATCACCGTATAATCGACCACCTGCAACTCCATCGTATCTCATCGTATTTCTTCGACCACCCGCAACTCCATCGTCGTGCACCGAACAACCGTTGTTCGACTCCGAACACCAAACACCGTCAACCACCACCTTCTGTTCACTTTAACATCTCAACGATAATCACCAGAACATAACTTCCATCAAACATCCTGTCATCAACCTCTGACTCCGATCAACGTTAGAACGTCTTCTCTCCGATCGACTTCACCTTACATCACCACTTTCGTCGGACCTCCATAACCACCTTCGACCTGGAATCTTCGGTCACCTTCTCCGACCATCTTTCACATCTCCGAATACCATACCCCTCATTCCATCCATAACCACCGTCAACCTGCAACTTCTTCTTCTCCGGCGTTACACCCTGCAACTTCTCCGACAACCACCTTCGAACACCGTCACCATTCCATCACCACCACCGAACAACCACATCAACCACTGTTACGAAAACAGAAACGTTGTCATCACTCTCTTATTAGACAACTTGCAACTACCGTTCGCCGTCTCCGACAATAATAACACCAGATCTTGAATTTTTTCAGATCTGTGGATGAAAACCAGATTTCATAAACCAGAGATCTTACATTTACGAACACACATCCCTCACACAGTGCAAATATCTTCTCGTTCTTCGAGTGATATCGAAACCGAGCCTTTGAAAGACTTCAATGGCTCTGATACCACTTGTTAGTCCCGAAACACCCGTGATATCACTCAACGGTTCGATCGAACGCGGAAAGTAAGATCAAACCGAAAGAACAAAAAGAAATTTTTCATTGAATAACTTAGTGTCGCTGCTTAGATCGCACACAGTCTCGAAGACTGTCTGGTACGATCTCCGAGAACCATGCACACAATCCCTAGGATTGTCTAGTACAGAGCTCTCCATTGTGTCACCATGTAATCCCCAAAGGAGAACCTTGTACCAGACAATCCTAGGGATTGTGTGCAAGGTTCTCGGAGATCGTACCAGACAGTCTTCGAGACTGTGTGCGATCTAAGCAGCGGCACTGAGTTCTTCAATGAAATATTTCTTTTTGTTCTTGCCGGTTTGATCTTATATTCCGCGTTCGGTCGAACCGTTGAGTGATATCACGGGTTTTTCGGGACTAACAAGTGCTCTGATACCACTTGTTAGTCCCGAAACACCCGTGATATCACTCAACGGTTCGATCGAACGCGGAAAGTAAGATCAAACCGAAAGAACAAAAAGAAATTTTTCATTGAATAACTTAGTGTCGCTGCTTAGATCGCACACAGTCTCGAAGACTGTCTGGTACGATCTCCGAGAACCATGCACACAATCCCTAGGATTGTCTAGTACAAGGCTCTCTATTTGGGGCTACATGATTTACAAAATGGAGAGCACTACTACAATAACCTAGATAAGATTATTTATAGGAGCCTCTACCCTATTGGCCCACATGGCCTAGCCCAAGTCCAAAACCTAATCTAAACCCAATTAATACATAATTTAATACAATAAAGATAAGCGTAAAACTTCTGGACCTAACATAAGCGATGCACGGAGATATATATATAGGATGATCCCCACCTCTTCAAGATAGGAGGTGATCGGATTTTGATGAGATGTGTGAGTAGAGAAGAGGGTTTGGATATTATTTGACATGTTCATGAGGGCTTGACAGGAGGTCATCACGGTCCACATGTGACCGCCCAAAAAGTATTCGATTGTGGGTTTTATTGGCCGTCTGTAGTTAAAGACGCGATAGAGTTTGTGAGGACTTGTGATCATTGCAAACGAACCGGCAACATGTCATCCAAGGATGAGATGCCCCAAAACCCTATTCAAGTTCTAGAAATCTTCGATGTGTGGGGCATCGACTTCATGGGGCCTTTCCCATCTTCGAGTGGGAATAGGTACATCCTCGTGGCTATTGACTACGTTTCGAAGTGGGTGGATGCTCAAGCTTTGCCTACAAACGATGCACGAGTGTGATGAGATTCTTGAAGAAGTTGTTTACGCGTTTCGATACCCCTAAGGCGATTATTAGTGACCGTGGGACGCACTTTTGTAATGCCGTGATGGAAAAGGCATTGGAGCGATATGGAGTCACGCACCTTTTGTCCATCGCTTATCATCCACAAACAAGCGGTCAAGTCGAGAACGCGAATCGAGGATTGAAGAGGATCTTGGAAAAGACGGTGGGGAAGAGCCGAAAGGATTGGTCGGATAAGCTAGATGATGCATTGTGCGCGTTTCGTACCACCTACAAGACGCCTTTAGGTACAACTCCTTTTATGATAGTGTATGGAAAAGCCTGCCATTTACCAGTAGAATTAGAGCATCGGGCTCTTTGGGCACTTAAAACCGTGAATTTGGATCTCACCAAGGCTGCTAGAAAAAGGTTCTTTCAAATCCACGAGTTAGAAGCTCTTCGTGATGCCGCATACGACCGTTCATGGAGTATTAAAGAAAAGTCAAAGGCTTTGCACGATAGGAAGTTGCGTAAGTTAAAGGAGTTTCGAGTGGGTGATAAGGTACTTTTGTTTAATTCGAGATTGAAGTTGATTGCCAGAAAATTGAAGTCAAGATGGTCCGGATCGTATATCGTGAAGGAAGTATTCCCATACGGTACCGTGGAGTTGCTCAACGAAGTGCCGGGGGGAGGATCATGGAAACTTAATGGACATTGGTTAAAACACTACTTAGGGGGTCCCATCGATACCACCGAAGAGGAATAAATTCCTCTTGTGGACCCGCCTAACACCGCCGCTTAGATTCTTGGGTGACAACTCAAGTGTAGAGTTTTGTACATGTGGCCGTTTCCGTGTCGTGTTATTAGCATAGTTAGTTTTTATTTTTATTGCGTAGTTTTGTGTTTTGTCATTTTTTTTGCGTCCGTGTTTTGTGTCGTGAGTTTTTGCAGGTACGCATCACCTTAAAGTGTGCGAGATCGACGAGGAAATGGCGTTTCAGGTACGTATTTGGTTTAAAATCAGAAAAATGAGGTCTGGGGGTAGTTTGGGAATAATTAAAATGAATTTTGAGCAAAAATGCAGTCTTCAGACTGCACTGGCTGTTTTCGTGACACCTTCGCGGGGCGCGAACAATATAATACAAATTTACGCGGCCCGTGAAGGAATTAAATAAATTGTTGAATCATTGCGCGTCGCTGGGCGCGAAGACATTACTCTTCATCTACGCGGGCCGCGAGCACGCCAAAAATCAACTTAAACAGATCCAGCCCTAAATTCAAAACAATTGAAACCTAATTTCCTTCTTCTCTTCCGACGGCGACCCAAGAAACCCTCAAAATCCCACCGACTAACCACCGATTACCACCACTATTCATGATCCTCCCTTAGACTCATCACCAAACATCATCATCTACACCATCATACTTCCGATTACACCACATGACATACACCTCCATAACCTACCATTATCACCCCAAATCCACGAGCTGATCATTTTTCTCATAGATTTCTGCATAAGTCGTTGAAAAGGTATGTTTCCTGTAACTTCACTTGTCTATGAGTATGTTATTTCTATTTTTGCGGTAAAAGTCTCGTACTTGGTTGTCGCGTCAGTCTATGTGTTAGTCTAGGTCAGGTTTGAGTCCCGCATTTTAGTATTCTTAGGATTTCATTGGTTATGGGAGGTTAGGGCAGGGGTTGTGTTAAGTTTGAGTCACTATGATTGGCGGCTGGGTTGTTTTTAGGGTCGTAGTTGTTTTTGCGGTTTAGCAGGGGTGGTTTGTTTGGTTATTCAGGACACGAGGCGAGTGTGGGGATGGGATTGACAAGTTGAAAAAATCCGAATTTTAAAGATGAACTAAGTGTCCGTTGGAATTGTTTGATAAATGTAGAAACTTTTTGAAAACCGAATTAAACTTTTGATGCTTAAAAGCTTTTATGTTATGATTCGGAACTCAATATGAATTTTTTTTTGGCATTTGGGTTTCATTGAGGGCTTTGCGGATAGTTTGGCTTCGATGTAGTAAATTCTAAGTGTGGGGATATCGGGTCAATAGTTTGCATTATAAAAATATGATTTTTAACCGAATATTTTGACGCAGTTTTCATTGCTTCCACACGTATGCTTGGAAATTATGTTTGTATCGGCACGTGGGTTTACTTGAGGGCAAGTAAAGTGCCGGGAGGAGGTAGGATTCTAAGTTTTATGTATTTTGCGTCTAATTTAGATCGAGTCTAGTTCGTGTCCAGTTAGCGTCCGTTATGTCGTTTGTGTCGTTTTTGAGTCGTCTTAGTGTCATTTTGTGTCGTTATTGCTTACTTGAATACTAAAACCACTCGCCCGTACTCAATCTCCATTCGGGCGAGGTTCGGTTCATGCTTAACATGGTTTTGCAAAACGTCGCTTAAAGTCACTTGGTTTTTAAACTTCGGTCGCGAATGAAATGCTATACGGCCGGTATTTTTGTATATATTTTTTTATTTATAAAAAAAATATAAAAATTAAAAAAAATAATAAAAAATCATCATAAAAATCATAAAAAAAAACAAATCAAAAAATTCTTAAAAATTCCAAAAAATTAAAAAACCCAAAAAACGACAAAAAAATAGTTTGTGATTACTAACGGTTCACCTGTTTTGCGCTTTGCTGAAATATGTTTACAGGATGTTAGGTGAAGCTTCGTCTTCTACTGTTAGTCGGAATAGGCGTATGACTTCTAGATCCCGTGGCACTGCTGAGGCACAGCAGTAGCCAGCTGATGTTGTGGTTAGGGAGATTATATATCGTTGACCAGGGATTCCACATGGATAGAGCACGGTTTTACGGGATAGCCCGTTGTTACAGTTTGTGGAGGGATCGTCTGAGTGGGAAAAGCTACAGGTACTGATTGGGATGCAATTATTACAATATCGCAGGATAGATTGGGAATTAGTAGGCCAGTTGGGACAGAGAGAGAGGTTGGAGCAGCTGCTGGGAGACAAGTTTCGACTGGTATTAGATTGTGACGTTCCACAGTATTATGAGCTGGCTTTAGAGTTGCATTCCACGTTTGAGTATAGACATGTGAGGGGATTCGCGGAGCAGGATGTGGTGTCGTTTTCATTGGGTAAGAAGGTATACAACATGACTTTGCCTCAGTTCGCAGTGGCGACGGGTTTCTATACGCAGGAGGAGGTTCTGGAGCCTGGTTTTGTGACATTGTTGAGGGTTGTAGTGAAAAAGACACAGGATCATTGTGTGTTGAAGGAGGAATTGGTCATGTTTTGGGGTACTATTGCCACAGCACCATTCTCGAACAATATGGTAGCCTCTGATATTAGGGATCCAGTTCACATGTTTATACACAAGATTCTGGCGGCCACTCTGATAGGTCTACATGAGGGAGATAATAAAGCGAACCATCATAGTTTATTTTGCTTGATGTGCATGGTAGAGGGCCGACCAGCCAACTTAGCGAGCATTTTTACATGGTCGATGACGAGACCCTCGAGAGGAGGGAGGCAGGCCCAGATATATTATGGTCCATATATTACTTGGTTGGCCGAGAATTTAGGGGTTGCTACTGACTACCCGTTGGAGAGGATGCACACGGGTCCAGCTCCTATGTTGATGGAGCTGAAGAGCTTTCAAACGGCGGGCATCGTTACTTATGATGAGCCGCCAGCTTGGGCATAGATGGTTCAGGGGCCTCAGGTACAGCCCCCGGCAGGTTCGGCTGCAGCTGAGGCGATGCAGGCTGCGATTCCTCCTAGATACCAGGTGCCTCTCACCAGACGTGAGTTACCTGCGCGCCAGTATCCGATTAGGGAGCCTCGCCCAGATCCTTTGACGTTGGAGTCGGTATATGATAGGGTAGAGAGTTTCCAAGACTATGTTGATGACCAGTTTGTTCAGATGAGGCAGATGATGGAGACAGGTCAGAGGAGGTTAGAGGATGGCATGCGGGTTCTGATGGAGCACTTTCAGTTGCAGCCACCGTCATCCTGGCAGATTAGTTATGAAGAGCAGTGGAATGAAGAGGAGTTGGATGATAAGTAGTTTGGGGAGATTGAGGATGCGACAGTGCTGATGGATCATATCTTTTGTTTATTTTTTCTTTTATGATGTTTTAATACTCATCTTTTGGTCTGTACTTATATACTTTAACAGGTTGGTCGGGTTTTTTGTGTTGGTTGATACTCTGTTGGATGGATGTTTGAACTAACGTTATTATGATATATATATATATTATGTTTTGGTTTGTTACGAGTGATTGATAGGTTGTTTGATGCCGCATCCGTTCGCATGTCCGAGTTTAGGAACAGTTTGCTGAGCGCGTTTGGAGAGGAGGGCATATGTGGAATCGACTGGCACTCTGACAGTCTCACATATATTCAGCTAAGTCGTTCCACTTGTATATTTTGTATAGTTTTTAATTTCCGTCCTTATTTCTTTTGGTTTTAGGTATTTAGGAGTCGTGTTTTCATCCTTTCATTAGGGACAATGCAAAATTTTAAGTGTGGGGATGGTACACTTTGGTTTTAGTCGTTAGTATAGTTATTTGAGCCATAAAAGTCGAAAAATACAAAAATTAATTAAAAATTTTCAAAAATCCAAAAAAATTAAAAAAATCGAAAATGTCTTTTGAAATAAGAAGTTTACAAACTAAAAAGCGGAAAATAATAGAAAAGTCGGGTTTTTGTTCGGGTTCAAATAATAATAATAGGAGATAATATAATTGAGCTTGTGTCTAGTTTGGGATGTGCGGGTAGGCTCGATTCGGTTCTAGGTTCCTTTGATCTTAATTATACCTAATTGTCGTTCTACTAGTGGGTTCTCATCTAGGGAAAGTGGGGAAACTGAAACTGCCAATAATAGCATAAGGGATGCCGTTATAAGTTAAGATCGTTAGAATTTCTTATCATATCATGAAAAAAAAGGAAAAAAATATAATAATAGAATAAATGAGCTAGAAACTAAGAAAAGTAGCGCAGGCCTATGTAATCTTAATTGGGGATAGTGACTCTGACCCGGAATGCCTCTAGGATGTGTGAAATCAAAATTGCAATAAAATTACAAACTTATATTGTAATCTCTCTCGGGAATGGTGACTCTGATTGGGAATGCCTCTGGGTTAGGTAAAGCAACGTCTAAGCTCAAAAGGAAAGAAAAAAAAGAGAAAAGATTTGATTTTAAATTCTCTTGATCTTGGTATAAAACGGTTAGGAAATAACCTAGTGGTTGTTCCTTTTGTCCTATAAGTTTGAGGGGAGATTAGGTGGACCTGCGATTCTTAGCGTGAGACCCTAGGTAGATTGACCGCACTTGAACTTAAACTGCATGATAAGGGCTTGGAACCGGGTTTGGGTTTAAGAGGACACGTATACTTGCAATTGCGGCTAACACAAGTTTCGATTTTAATAAGTAATTTAAGCTTTTGTCCCGAATGATTATTCCGTCTATGATTCCTTTTTGCATAATTCTTTTTCGAGTACGAAAAAATGATAACTGTGGGGATATTTGATGTATTGTAAAATACATCTTTTATTCGTGTTCGGTTTAGTCGTTTATAAATAGTTTTAGTTTCGTTTTCGTATAGATTGTACATACTTTTGATATATTCGTGTTTTCCAGGTCTTAGTAGCTGAAAGTGCAGAAAACGAGTTAAAATTTGGCAAGACAAAGTGTTGGATCGGAAAACTGGAGCTCGAGGGCTGAAACGGATCGAAAAACTGAAACTGGAGCTTTCTGGCGAGCCGCGAAGACCATTAACTCAATCTTTCACGCCCCGCCAAGGAGGTCAAATGAGTTTTTGGGATTAAGCGTGTCGCGGGCCGCGTAGGTCTTTTGTTATTTTGTTTGCGGGCTGCGAGAATGTTAAAACAGTCGCCGACTTTGTTTTTCCAACGGCTAGAGGGTTTAGAACATTATATAAACATATCATTCGTAAACAGCAGACACATTCACGAATATTGGAGTTCCTAGAGGCTGATCAGAGGTGTTTTGAAGATTCTTGAAGGTTGTGAAGCATAGGAATCATCGGGTACGAGTTCAGGAGCATTCGGAGTGAAGAATTCGGGTTTAATCTTCCCTTCTTTTTCTTGTTTCATTTGACTTCAGCTTGTTTCATGATGAATTCTGTTTTATTTATGATTGTTATGATGTTTGACACAATGATTTTCAGCTAAACACTTTTAACTACCTAGTTTATGATGATTGTTTAATAAAGATTGGATTTTTATTCGTATTAATGTTGGTTATGGGTTTTCTTGGAATGTAAATAACTTTGGAACCTTTAATTTGGTGTGTATGAGTATCTTGTGTTGATTTTCAATTAATTGCTCATTTCACATGAATCTTGATGAATGTCTTTCATAGAATAGGTTCGTGTTAATTATCTAATCTTCACGGGTTTGGGTGAATTGGCCAATAACCTTAGAAACGGTAATTAAGAGATTATTGAAACTTGATATTCTACTAATCTTGTTGTTGTGAGGCTCGAGGTTATTAATAGGTCTCTGTTTGGTAAATAGCTAGGATTAGGTTTTGTGAGAAATCAGTCTTAGTTCCCTAATCATACACGTGCCTATTAAACCAAGTTAAAATCCATAGTTGCCTTAGACCTTCGCCCTGTGAGGTAGATTTTCATATTAGGTCACTTTTCAAGAAGTTAGAGGACTGTGAGGAAATCTAACAACCGGTAGTCGTAACAGCCTTGTAGAGTCTCACAAGTTTCTTCCTGAGAAGGGTCGGGAGGTCTTAGTAGGGATTTCTTAGGGTTTAGCATTAAAAGATCCCGGTTCCATACCACGTTAATTTCGAATAGAAATCCATTCCTAGTTGAACATGAGTCTAGCCTAGGTAGCCTTCATCATCACTGAGTTAAGTCTTCGTCTAAGTTCGCGTCTAATTAATCTAGTTAATTTAGTTTAATTTTAATTGCGAATTTAGGATTTTTAGTACCCCCCCCCCCAATCAAATAAACAATTAGTTAAGTTGTGTCAGTCTTGGTCTAGATAGAGTCTTAGCGTAATTTAATTGAGTCTCGTGGGTTCGATATCCGGACTTACTTAGTTTTACTAGAGTCGATCGGTTTGCTTGCCGATTAGTAGTTTAGTCGAGTTTAGAGAGTCTAGAGTATTACTTTGAGTCTAGATTTAGGTTAATTTTAGTTGTTTTTATTAAACTACTTTTAGCACATCAGTAGCATACTTCATTGTCGATAGCTTACTTGATTCACATTTCTACGTGTTACATGTTGGTTATACATAAATGCTTTCGCTATACTTTATACTATGCAAGCTTGTATACTCACCTTTACACTCTGTGTAATTTAACTTTATTTTAACGTATGTGACAGGTTGATTAGGATGCTTTGCTTGCTGTGCTATGATGAACCAGCTAGGGAGTCTAGAAACTCACCAATAAGAAATCTAAGTCGTCGGAACAGTTTATTTGTTTATGAGACAATTATCTGTAATAACTGTTATGCTTTATATGTTTATGGTATGGGACATGAACGTTAAATATATCGTGATTAATAGTTGTTATGGATTCTCCTGGACAATCTATTACGCTCAGTGCCACGCCCCGAGGTTTCCGCTATCGGTTGGGGTGTGACAGGTTGGTATCAGAGCCATAACTATAGGGAATTAGGTAAGACTCGACCTAGTCCGAGTCCGATGTCTTAGAAATGACCTAGTCTATAGTCTAAGTACCAACAGACCGTTGTGCAACCCAGTAGGGGTTTTGCGCTAGCCTACTCTCGAATTCGCTAAAACTATATCTCCGTGCGAATACCGCAAACTACAGCTTCGCACGGATGAGCCTTTCCTAAGGCTGGAATACTACATAGCCTTTCCTGAGGCTGACACAACACACACACACGTTTACGAAAATACTCGCATTCCGCAATCAAGTGATTGGATCGAGATTAGGTGTGAAAACCGAAAACTCTCGGTGAAATCGCTCACTCTACGTGAATTTTTACTCTCCGCACGAGAATCTTCGTTAAGTCAGGAGTGAAATCCATATCTTGACGAAATTCTCCATCTCTAACTCGATATTTTACCACACTATCAGGAACAAAGTTGTTAAGTCAGGGGTGAAACCTGTATCTTGACGACCTGTTCCACTCTCTACTTGGATTTTTTACAAAACTCTCACCAAAGTCTCGATGGATTCCCACAACCCAAGTCGCGTAGAAGCCGAAAGGATGAGTGTCGTTCGCAAAATTCGGCGAGAGCACAGTCTATTAGGCCCAAGCGTGTACTCGGTCTCATTGAGGATAGTCGAATCACTTTGGGTTGTCAATGCCTAACACCCAGGGCACACTCTAATTTCGATTCGAGCCCACAATCGATGATTTTATGAGTTATCGATTTTATGAGTTTATGTGTTTATATGTTTACATGTTTCGATTTTGGAGATTTACTCGCTTTCCGCTCACCTCTTTACTAAACACGCACTACTCACAATGTTTCACTTTTAGCTTAAAACGCTAACAAATCGCAGACAAACTATGAACTCTCGCAATGCTATTTGCTGTTTACGGTACTCGCTATTGCTACTCGCACTCGCAACTCTCAATCGCTTTCCGCAGCTCTGAAAGATAGGTGAATACGTGCAAAATATGTAGGTGAATACGTGCAAAATATGTGATTACGTGGATTATGTGCTTACGTGCTTCTGTGCTTACGTGCTTATGTGCCTACGTGATTATGTGCCTATGTGTTTGATGTGTTCCTGTGCTTTATGGAGTAATAATAGTATTATGATGGTTATACGCTAAACTATTGTCTAAACCCGATATAATCGAATCTCTTCTGAGTCCAATGACGATGTCTGCTGCAGACGATGTCTTCCCTTGGTTCTCACACTAGCCGAAACGCTCAGAGAAGCAGAGATGATAAGCGCATCGCTTCTCTTGTTGCCAAGGAAATGGCTAAAGTCATACCTAAGATTGTCAGCGAGATCAACGAGGTTAGCAGCAAGTCGTCCGTTGAATCGAAGAGCGACTCTCCGAAACTCCCTTCAGCTTTAAGCAATTTAAACTTGTGGTCTGTTAGGACCGGTTTGACTCCGAACGATTGCGAACCGACTCGTGCGACGTGCGGAATCCGTGCACGAGCAAGACCGAAACACACGAACAGTAAAATAACTGTGATTCTATTCAAAGATCTGAAATCGTTACAGGAACCGTGAATCACCTAGACACTTTCTCTCTCTAGTTTCTCTCTCTAGAACTAGAGCTCTCAAATGTAGCAAATGAGCAAAAGTGTCAAAAGTTTCTAAACTAAGCCCTAACTCCTCTATTTATAGGCCAAGGGTTATAAGGGATTTCCCCTTATTTACAATAATGTCACCTTGCCTTTTTCTATCTAATATTACAATGTAAGGCTAGTTTACTTTAGTTTCAGCTACGACTTGAGATGACGGAGGCGATAGACATACTGCACTAACAGACTCCCGCTTGGATATTGCCGCAGTCAATCTCAATCATTGAGTCAAACTCGTAGCTTCTGGTCTTTCTCTCTCTCTGGCTCGAACAGAATCCCCGTGGATCTGTCTTCAGCTTCAGTTTCTTCCTTTCGGTAGACTCTTCAGGCTCCCCCTTTCGTCAAGCTTCCGTGCTTTGGGATCGACACCTGGCTTTTCGGTTACAAGCTCTTCCGGGAAAGAATCCTGGCTCCTATGCACGCTTCCCCTTGCGTTGAGCTCGTCTTCAGACTCCCCCTTAGACTCGGCTATCGGGATCGTAGTCTGGAATCTGCAATCCTTAAACATTTATAAGTAAACCATTTTACAGTTGTCCAGGTATCGTAACCTGGCTCTATTAAACTTTCTAAATGAAGATCCTGGGACTAAAATATAATAATATGAAATATATCCAGGATTACTTGATACTCTCCCCCTATCAACAATCTTCAAAGATTTGGCAGTTTCAACGAACCGTATCGGAAACTAGCTCTTTTACAGATTTTAACAATATGAGCATCCAAATCCCTCACAGTTAATCATCCAAGTCCAAATTAATGACCTTGGAGATATCACAAACTGTTTTTGATTTTTGATTAAAACATTTAGTTTCAAATTAATGAACTTGTTTTATTTTCAGAAACACAATCAGCATACTCAGATTTTGAAACTCAGCTTCAGACATCGGTTGTCGAAAATAAAGCAGAATCAAAAATCTTTTTGTACTTTTTCTGAAATGTAAAACAGTAAAGAAATATGTACAAACATATTTACAGACAATATTTTTGATTGAGTTTGCGTCAGAGGATCATATCAGTTTTTGACAAGTCACAAATACCGTTGAGCTTATTTACACATTAAGAATTAAACAATTCACTTAGATTGTCGATATATTGATCCACTTAAATTTTCACACAAATTTCAACTGATTCAGGATACGAATTAGATGTATTAAGAACTTAAACTTATTCATGTGTCCCACCTCTTGAATATACTCCCGTATCCAGATCCTAATATTCAGTCTTACAGGTGAGTATACCTAGATGATATCTGTAAGGGGAATAAATTATAGTACGAAACCGTGAGAGCTCAGGTCAGAACTTCCGTTCAGCAGAGAGATGACGGCTCGACTTTTGGTGTGTCCCCTTTAGAGGATCTTTTGTATTACAACAACCATGATTAGCATTTTTCAATGTTTCATCATTTTTTAGCTGAGGGCTGCGCTATGTTTCAAGCAATGCGGAAAGTATTCTCCGGGGACTAGGCCATTGCTTCCGCAAAATCAGAAGTCCCGGGATAATACCCCAGATATCACTAAGCATAAAGACCTAGTATCTCAGAAAGAGGGGTCCTTCAAACGAGATTTCAGGGGTTACCTATATATCCAAGTAGTGTTCCCCACGAAATAAGCAAGTTTGAATTTAGGTTTATATCCCGAAAAAGTTTACTGAATGTATAAAAACATATCGGCATATCATCAGTGAGACTGTTTAATGCTATATAATCATTACATTTCTTTAGCATACTGTAATTGTCTACTGATGTACTATCATTTCCTCTTTTTACACAAAAACTCAATTTTTGAATTTTATCATGTTTTTGGCTTTTTCAAATTTTCTAATATTTTTGGATTTTCTGACAATAATACTCCCCCTAAAATGCAAAACCATTTAAAGAAAATTTGACAAACCGATACTGATAGCTTTGTCTCGCCATCCATTTTCTGCTTTTCATGCACTGATTTGCAGAAAATATAACGTACCCCCATGATTTACAACCCATTGATTTTCAACAGTTTGAAAACCGTTTTTCAATCTTGTGAAAGTAATCATGTTTGTTCAGCCGTGAGAGTTTCGGCGTATTCAAGCAGAACTCCCCCTTACAACAAACTATTTTCCCATAATGATTTCAAAACACTTAAGTTTGTTTTAATCAGAATGGTTTTTCCGGAAAAATTAGTTTGTTTACCCATCATTTGTGGGTTTGGGGTCATCTCATCACCTTGTTCTCTTTTAATCATTTTGAAAAATTTAACATTATAAGGTCAAACACCACTATCACCTGTAGAAAATCAAGTACAACTTAATGTCCTTGATTAACCACTTGTAAGACGAAATATCACAGTTACCATCCTGTGAATTTCTCAAGAATGATGCCGATACCTGCTTCACACTTACCAACCTGGAAGCTCCGGCAAGTCAAAAATTCAACCAACAGATTTATGTACCCAAGCCTGACCAGTCTTGGGTGTGTTTTGAACATTTCTCTTTTCTTCATAAAATTCTTTTGCCCCTTTTACCTTTCCATCAGCCATCTTGCTAAAAATATGTTTAACATTGCTATTAAACATTTTTCCAGCATCAACACCTTTTGATTTTAGGTTTGCGGCTCGTAATGGTGGAAAATTCTCATAATTCATTAAAGGAACTGCCTCTTCCTTTTTTACCTCAACTTGTGGCTCCTCTGATTTTGTGGAATCAGATTCATTGCCCAATCTTGGCTTGTCTGACTTGTATGAGCCAGATTCATCGCCAATAACTTTCTTTTTCCTTTTGTTTGTCCTCAGATTTGCATCTGAAGAATTCGATTTGCTTGGCTTTGCAGTCGAGTGAATCGATTCATCAGAACTTTTATTCGAACCAACCGGTGAACCCGAAGACAAAATCTTCTCCAAGTATTCTCTCGCCTTCTTCCTCTTCTTCCTCAGTCTGTCTCTCTACCCCTGTGAAAGCTTTACTTTCTTATCTTCCACTTTTTGTTCTTTGGGCTTGACAGTGACTGGTTTCTTTACCGTTCTCAGAGATTCAACCCTCGATCTTCCCATCGATTTCCTTGGGCAATCTCTGGCAATATGTCCTCTGATATTACATTCAAAGAATCTTCTTGTCTCAAAATTCCAATTCTGGCAGTTAACAGCAATGTGTCCTCTAACACCACAAGTATAGCACACTCTGTTATCGTACCATCCACTTTTGTCAGTCCAAACCTTCAGATCATAACATTGTTTGGCTTGGTGATAATCATTTCTCCTCTTCATTGTTGGATTTGTCTTTTGAGCACTGTGGTCAAACCTGCACCACTTATTACCATTATTTTGTGAATTTTCATTTACAAATTTTTGTGATTTTTTATAATGATTTAATGACTGAACTGATGAGCTTTTATTTTCATTTTTAAAATTTTTCAAATTTTTAACTTTTTGTTTCTGTTCTACACTCTTCTTAACAGGTTTTTTGCTTAGAACATTCACCTGTTTCAGTAGATTGCAAAACAGTATTTTTAAATTTTTCTTGTAAATCTAAAAATATTTTTCTTTTCTTTTCTTTTTCTTTTTCATCATCAGCTTTGTAATCACAATCTTCAATTTTGACTTTGTCAAAATTTGTGACATTGTCACTTATTGGAACAGAATTGATCGGTTTTGGACAAACATATGATGCAGAAGTCACAAAACTTTTCAACTTGTTTTCTAACTCAGCAATTTTATTTCTATTACATTCGGCTTCTTTTTCAAGTCGAATGATATTCTCAAGATGAGAATTTATTTCACATTGTTTTTCAAGATTATTTTTACCAAAAACATCTCTCTCATCTTCTAAAATCTTTAACTGACTTTTGAAATTATTTTCAAATTTTAATTTTTCATTTTCAAATTCTTTTTCTTTTTCTTTCAAAATCTTGTTATCCAATGTCAAACTGTCCATATCACTCAACAGTTTGATATTTTCAGATTTTAGTTTTTCACAGTTCAAGCGCAACTCCAGAATCTGTTCATCAACTGTTTTCTTCTCAGCTCTCAAAGTTTTGTTTTCCAATGTCAAATTCTCTGCATCACTCAAGAGTTTGGCATTGTCTGCTCCAAATTTATCACATTTTGAGCATTTTTCATTCATCTTTTCAACATCAGCTTCTTTCTTTGTTTCCATCCTGAATGTTCCTACACAAAAAATTTTAACAAAATCAAGAGGGTTTGCATATTCATCAATAAAGCAACCTCTCTTAATATCATATTTCATGACATTTTTTGCAGCAAGACACACAGAGACTCTTTTTCTCATTTCAATGATCACATCCAAATTTATCTTTTCTAAGTCCCTTTTTATTTCATTCATCAACTCTACTTTTCTTGTTTCTTTATCAAACTCATGTGATCTAAGTTTATTGATGAATTCTCTATAATGAAGCTTTGAGAAACTAGTATCCCTTTTTAGTTCACTTAAAAATTCATCCCATTCAAAAGGTAATGCATCAGCAATTTTGAAATTTTTTCAGCATTTGAAACCCTTATCTCATATTTATCTAACTTATCATTCAACTCATCAAATCGTTTATCCAACTTCTCCAATGATTCATGTTTCATGCATAAGAAATTTTCGGATCTTTTAATCCAAACGTCCTTCTTGTTCTTCTTATCAATCCAAGAATCAGAAATCCAAACGTTTAAATTTTTAAGATTCTCATTTTCCTGTTCATCAAACATTTTAGCCATCTTGAATTACCTGAATCACAAACAAACAAACACAATCAGTTTAATCAATGTCAAACAAATGAATCTGACGGGTACTCGAACGAGTGAGTCGACACAAGTCAACAGTGAAAATAATCGCGTGATAACGTTGTCCGTTCGGATGAGATTGCTATCCGGATGAAGATCTGTGCGAATGAGGATCCGGGTGACTAAGGTGATGCGTACGGGTGGGGATCCGGGTGACTAAGGTGATGCGTACGGATGGGAATCCGGGTGACTAAGGTGATGCGTACGGGTGGGGATCCGGGTGACTAAGGTGATGCGTACGGATGGGAATCCGGGTGACTAAGGTGATGCATACGGGTGGGGATCCGTGCGGATGAAGTTGACTTCTTTGACCTCAATTAATGAACGACACACTCACTTGCAACCTGACAATTTCCTTCACGTGAGAATCATTATATCACATGCATTTGTCAATTAATGTAATGATATCTCATGTGCAAACTGACATACTAAACAATGGACGACAAACTTTATCACTATCACATGGGCTATCAGACCTTTTAATCAGATTCACATGAAATACTTATTAATTGCACCGATTGTATTTATTACTGACTTGTATTGTTGATAATGTTGACAGATAAGACCTGAAAATGTTGACTAAAGAACTAGCTCAGGTGAGATGTGGTGACACGTATTAAAAATGCTATACGTGCATGTGGCAGAGTCAACAAGTCAACCCGTATACATTATCCGTGCGTGCGACTTATCCGCACGGATAGGTCAACAACAAAGTCAATACGTATATGTTATCCGTGCGTGCGACTTATCCGCACGGATAGATCATGCGAGCGTGTGACATCAAGAACAACAGCACCAATTTTCAACTTTTTCCGAACCACAAAAATTAAGATTTCACACAAACGGTAAAGAATTTGATTTTGAAAATTTATAGGCTTAAAGATCAGTTATTTTCGCACATCATATCAAAAAATCAGCCGATTTTAACCGTAAAATCTTGTTTAATTTGTCGATTATCTGTTGAAAACGTGACAGAGATAAAAGATGAAGAAATTGCTCAATTCTGATGCGAATTGAGATCTGAAAACGATGAAATCCTGTGCGAAATCGTGTGAATGATCTGAGCAATCGATCTCCTGCTCTGATACCACTTGTTAGGACCGGTTTGACTCCGAACGATTGCGAACCGACTCGTGCGACGTGCGGAATCCGTGCACGAGCAAGACCGAAACAGACGAACAGTAAAATAACTGTGATTCTATTCAAAGATCTGAAATCGTTACAGGAACCGTGAATCACCTAGACACTTTCTCTCTCTAGTTTCTCTCTCTAGAACTAGAGCTCTCAAATGTAGCAAATGAGCAAAAGTGTCAAAAGTTTCTAAACTAAGCCCTAACTCCTCTATTTATAGGCCAAGGGTTATAAGGGATTTCCCCTTATTTACAATAATGCCACCTTGCCTTTTTCTATCTAATATTACAATGTAAGGCTAGTTTACTTTAGTTTCAGCTACGACTTGAGATGACGGAGGCGATAGACATACTGCACTAACATGGTCCTAAAGACTTCACTGGTGAAGATGGACCTAGCGCAATGTTCCAGTGGTTCGATTCCATAGAAGTCACTCTCCGTCAAAGCGGATGCCCTGATGAACTCCGCACTATGAATGCTACCGGGGTCTTCCAGTTTAGGGCACTGGATTGGTGGACTGCAGAGCGTATCAGGCACGGAAATGACGCAGCCTATGGACTCTCCTAGGAAGAACTGAAGGAAGTCATGATGAAAGAATTTTGTCCCCCACATGAACTCCAGAAGCAAGAAAACGAGTTTTGGGGTATCAAGCAATAAGGAGGTGATAATGCTGGTCTCACCGCTCGCTTTAAACAGCTCAGTATCATCTGTCCTGGTCAAGTGTCAACTCTAAACAGCATGATCAAGAAATACATCCGCGCTCTACCCGATTGTGTTGTCGATTTCATTCAAGCAGCTAAGCCTGCTACCATTGAGGAGACCTACCAGCTCGCTGCCGAGATCAATGATAAGCGAGTTTTGCCTGGTTACTTCAAGACCTCCACCAAGAGCCTGAACCAAGCAACTACTACTCCCGCTCCCGCTCCCGCTACCGCCTCATCTCAGGGTTTGAAATCATCACGCCAAAACCGCAAACGCAAGGGTAACATCAACAAGAACTGTGCTGCAACTACCGCTCCTCTCAATGCTATACCCGCCCAACCCCACCAGAACCAGAATCGTCAAGTCGCAGCTCCCGTGACCAACGCACCGTCTGCTAAGCGTATGTACACGGGTCCTCACCGTCTCTGCCCTACTTGTACTTACCATCACCCAGCTGGGATAGCTGGTCGTTTTTGTGTCCACTGCAACATCTACGGACACTTCACAACGAACTGTCGCACTGGCCCACGTCAACAAGCTCATGCTGTTCAAGTTCCCGCACCACCAGCTCAACATCTTGCTATCCAGGGTAACCAAGCAGCTCATGCTCCTGCTGCTCATGCACGAGCCTGCTATGCATGTGGTGACCCTAATCATTTCGCAAATGTCTGCCCGAACTGTGTGGTGAAACAAGAGCCGCAGCAACCACCGCAGCAGCAACAACAACAGCAGCAGCAGCAACAGCCGCAACAACAGGTCGCCCGTGGACAAGCTTTCAACATCAATGCTCACTAGGCCTAAACTAACAACAACGTTGTCAATGGTACGTTTCTCGTTAACGGTATTTATGCTTCATGTTTATTTGATACTGGAGCCGATAACTGTTTTGTGTCATTTGAATTCGAAAAGCTCCTAAACCGTAAAGCGCTAACCTCCTGACGACGTTCGACATAGAAATTGCCACCGGAAGAACCGTCACCGTCAGTTCTGTTCTTCGTGATTGTACTCTCGAACTCAACAATCACGTCTTCCCGATCGATCTCATTCCGATGCAGCTTGGTAGTTTCGATATCATAGTAGGCATGGATTTTCTTCGTGAAAATCGTGCTGAAGTAGTTTGTTTCGAAAAGATGATCCATTTCTCTCTTTCAAACGATGATCAACTCTGTGTCTATGGCGAAGTATCTTCGAAGGAACTCAAACTCATGTCGTGCATTCAAGCAAGCAAGTATCTCCTCAAGGAATACAAGGCTTTCTTGGCACACATCATAGTAGCGGAGAAGGAAAAGAAAGCAATGGAAAATGTGCTCGTGGTTCGTGATTTTCCTAATGTCTTTCCTGACGATTTACCTGGTCTACCGCCGTCTCGTGATATCGATTTTCGTATTGACCTCATTCCTGGAGCTAACCCTATCGCTAAGGCGCCTTATTGTCTCGCTCCGTGCGTGAACTTTCCAGTCAACTCCAGGAACTACTTGATAAAGGCTTCATACGCCCTAGCACATCTCCATGGGTGCACCTATCCTTTTCGTTAAAAAGAAGGATGGTTCATTCCGAATGTGTATCGATTATAGGGAACTCAATAAGCTAACTATCAAGAATCGTTATCCTTTACCCCGAATCGACGATTTGTTTGATCAATTGCAAGGCGCTTCGTGTTTTTCTAAGATCGAACTACGCTCTGGTTATCTCCAATTACGAATTCAGGAGGAAGATATTCCAAAAACCGCTTTTCGCACCCGCTACGGCCATTATGAATTTGGCGTTATGCCCTTTGGTCTTACTAACGCCCCCGCAGTTTTTATGGATTTAATGACTCACGTGTGTAAACCCTTTCTCGACCGCTTCGTCATCGTGTTTATCGATGATATCCTTATCTATTCGAAATCGAAAGCTAAACACGCGCAACATCTTCGTTTGGTTCTCAAACTACTCCAAGGAAATCGCCTCTATGCCAAGTTTTCCAAGTGTGAATTTTGGCTTGAGGAGGTACAATTTCTCAGTCACATTGTTAATAGTCAAGGTATTCACGTCGATCCCGCAAAGATTGAAGCAGTTAAGAGTTGGATTACGCCGAAAACCCCGTCCGAAGTTCGTTCTTTTCTCGGATTGGCGGGTTATTATCTCCGATTTATCGCTGATTTCTCAAAAATCATCGTTCCTCTCACCTCTCTGACACATAAAGACAAGCCTTTTATTTGGGGAACCGAACAAGAGGAAGCCTTTCAAACTCTCAAGTGTATGCTTTGCAATGCTCCTATACTTGCGCTACCCGATGGAAACGACGACTTCGTGGTCTATTGCAATGCCTTTAACCTAGGTCTTGGATGTGTTCTTATGCAATGGGACAAGGTTATCGCGTACGCATCTCGACAGCTCAAGGTTCACGAGAAGAACAATACAACCCACGATCTCGAGCTCGGTGCAGTTGTTTTTGCATTAAAGATTTGGCGACACTACCTATATGGTACCAAGTGTACGGTCTTCACCGACCATTAGAGCCTACAACACATATTGAATCAGAAAGAACTCAATATGCGCCAACGCAGATGGGTCGAACTTCTCAACGACTACGACTGCCACCCAGGCAAAGCAAATGTCGTTGCCGATGCCCTTAGCCGACGAAGCTATTTACATAGTGTTCGTAATGTCCAAGCCCAACGCGACCTCGAAGCTCTTCTTCGCAACGCTCAACACGCCTGTTTTCTCTAGAACACCCTAAAGGAAGAAAGAATTCTTGGATCCAAAAACCAACTAGTGAATAAACCAAATGGTATTTTTCACTATCTCGACCGAATTTGGATTACCAATCACAACAATCTCTGAGAGATTTTGCTAGATGAAGCGCACAAATCACGATATTCCATTCATCTCGGTGCCGACAAGATGTAACAGGACCTCCGTGCCAGGTTTTGGTGACCAGGAATGAAGAAGGGTATCGCTCTCTTATTTCGAAATGCCTAACCTGCTCGAAGGTCAAGGCCGAACATCAACGACCCTCTTGCTTACTCGAACAACCCGAGATACCGATGTGGAAATGGGAGAGTATAACTATGGATTTCATTACGAAACTCCCCCACACGCCATCAGGTCACGATAGCATTTGGGTTATCAATGATCGTCTTACTAAATCCGCCCACTTTCTACCGATACGAGAGGACTACAAGGTTGAACGATTAGCATGAATCTATACCGACGAAGTCATTTGTCGACATGGGACACCTCGTGACATCATCTCTGACCGCGATGGTCGATTCACTTCGCGTCTATGAGAAAATTTTCAATCCGCTCTCGGTACTACTCTTAATCTCAGTATCGCTTTCCATCCCCAGACCGACGGTCAGACTGAGCGCACGATTCGCACCCTTGAAGACATGCTTCGCTCGTGCGTTATAGATTTTGGTGGTAATTGGGATTCGTATATACCTTTAGTCGAATTCTCGTACAACATCAGTTATTACTTTAGCATCCAAATGGCACCATTTGAGCATTATATGGACGAAAATGTCGATCGCCGATTGTATGGCACGAGATTGGAGACACGCAAATTACCGGTCCTGAGTTACTACAAGAAACGACTGACAAGATCCTCCAGATACGAGACAATCTCTTGAAAGCTCGGAGTCGTCAAAAGAGTTACGCCAATAAACGCCGTAAGCCCCTTGAGTTCGAAGTTGGTGTTCACGTACTCTTAA
Organism: Helianthus tuberosus; assembly: GCA_030545235.1. Taxonomy (NCBI): domain Eukaryota; kingdom Viridiplantae; phylum Streptophyta; class Magnoliopsida; order Asterales; family Asteraceae; genus Helianthus; species Helianthus tuberosus. The sequence continues at coordinate 80,946,629 of CM060393.1, read as the reverse complement.
AGGTTTCACCTTGGAAGGGGGTGATCCGATTCGGCAAGAAGGGAAAGCTAGCGCCTCGATACGTTGGACCCTTTAAGATTCTAGAAAGAATTGGCAAAGTGGCCTACTGACTCGAATTACCAGAGGAACTCAGCAACGTACATCCGACTTTCCATGTTTCGAACCTTAAAAAGTGTCTAGCCGAAGAGAATTTGCATGTCCCTCTCGAGGATTTGCAAGTGGATGAAACATTACACTTCGTGAAAAAGCCAGTAGAAATCATGGACCGATAGACCAAGAAACTCCGATGCTCTCGCATTCCCATAGTGAAGGTTCACTGGGAAGGCAAACGCGGCGCCGAGTTCACCTGGGAACTCGAAAGTGATATGAAAGCTAAATATCCACATCTCTTCGTTATGCCTGCGACTTAATTTCGGGATGAAATTCCCTAAAGTAGGGGAGGCTGTAACAACCCGACTTTTAAAGTCAAAGTCAGAGTACAAGTCAAGGTCAAGACATGACGTTACTTGTATCTGTCAATTCTTGCGTAATAGGGCTGTAAACGAACCGAACGAACACGAACGGGGCCTTGTTCGTGTTCGTTCGTTAAGGAAATAAATGTGTTCACGAACGGTTCATGAACACTTACCGAACGAGATTTTATGTTCGTGTTCGTTCATTAAGGAAATGAGCGTGTTCACGAACGGTTCACGAACACAAGCGAACACAAATAAATTTGGCGAACGCGATGAAGGATAAAGGTGGATGGCCCAGAGAGTAGCACTAGAACTTGAATCCCTTATTGTGGAACGGAGGTAAATCATATTCGTCGATGTAAATAATGAGAGAAGAAAGGGAAATGGTGCATAAACAAGGTGAAAGATGGTTTCCTAGTTTAATTGTTAAGGTAAAGATATAAATAAAAGTTTAATAGTATAAAAAGTATAGATAAAATATATGAAAGTATAAAAATCTTTAATTAAAACACGAATATACGAACATAAATGAACGCAAATGAACGAATGTTCACGAACACCTTACCGAACGTTCACGAACATAATTGAACGAACGAGACCTTTGTTCATGTTCGTTCATTTAACTAATCGAACGGAATTTCTTGTTCATGTTCGTTCGTTTATTAAACCGAACGAACATAAACGAACTTCCCGCCGAACGGTTCACGAACTGTTCGCTGAACGTTCGGTTCGTTTACAGCCCTATTAATTACCTTATACTCTCGAGATCCCGATTAACATGGATGGGTTTAGATGATATTTTAAACTATGTTTTACAACGCATTCACAACGCCATTTCAAATCGCAGTCATCACATGCTAAACGCTATTTACAAACTCATACTATTTAAAACGCACTTTATCGCATTGTTACTATCGCTATCACAACGTAACGCAAACTCGAAACGCAGTTACTGGTATTGTTCTATGTGTGTTATTATGTGCTTTACTTGTGTGTGCTTTATATATGTTTTGGGATGTTATTCACAAACACAATCGCAACTTTATCGCATCGCAACTCGAAACGCAGATTTACTTTTATGCATTTTATGTGTTATGTTATTTGTGTAACTACTTGTTTAATGCTATCGCAACGCTTACTCGCAACTCGCTTAAACGCAACGCAATGCTTAACACACGAAACAAAAGTCGGAAAACTAACTCGCACCAGTCGCCTTATCGAATGACCATTCGGTCGAATGATCATCCGTCCGGATGACCATCCGATCGGATGGCCATCCGATTGGCTGACCATCCGACCCATCGTTCCACCGCCTCAACTCTCTCACACTATAAATACCCACCTGTCACATCACTATTCACTAATGTGACAGCTCTATCCGACCAACACGCTCTCAGCTCATTCTCAAGCACATTTCACTTGATTCAAGGCTATTTTCATAAGTTTTCTTCCTAAATCTTGTACTTCTATCATCAATACACACTTTCTCATCATCTTCTCCATCAAATCTTACATTTTCACCACGAAATCACCTGATTTGGGTACAACTTGAAGGTGACGTCATCACGAGTTTAAATTGTTGAATGGCATCATCTCATCAAGATACGTTCAGATCTAATGGATTTCTACACTATTTTACATAGATCTCAACCAGATCTAAACATTTTCCAACTGTTTTCAAACTTTCTTTCAACTCATTTACACTCTCATACTCAAAACCGATGGAATCTAGACTCATTCAGGCCTCTTTACTCATTCTCTAGTTGAGAACCGGTCTGAGAATGGATTTCCACCGAAGAGACGACCGATTCACGGGTTGAACATGAAACCTCGTCAAGAACAGTTAGTATGTTCTACTAGGGTGGTTCCCATCTGATCGGATGACCTGGGCTTGATATGGATTTCCGTTGTTTGACACGTCATCACGTCGTCTTCGTAAATCGCAAACTTTTAACTTGGAAACTTGTAAAATTTTCAAACAAACAGGACGCCACTCGAATGTCCATCCGACCGGATTACCATCCGATCGAATGACCATTCGGTCAGGTGACTTGTTCCTTACAACATTTCAACACTTAATCAATTTGGTCAAAACTTCAAAGAATATCAACTCTCAGTCGAATAGCCATCCGATCGAATGGCCATCCGTCCGGATGACCATCCGACCGGATGACTTGACATCTAGAGATACTTCATAGTTTCCAAAATGCTACAACGAAAACTTCAAAGTTCCAACACTTTACAAACACTCACCTGATCGAATGACCAACCGTCCGAATAGTCATCCGTCCGGATGGCCATCCGCTCGACTCACCATTCGTCGCTCAGCTCACTGTTTACATGCTGTTCAACGCTTACGCTATCATTCTATACTCAGGCTAATCTCCAAGCGCTCCCTTTAATCCAAGGCTGTGTTTATTTACTAAACACATACTGTGAGCATACTCGAACCCATTTTCTTTTAACGCACTTTTGGGTGTTACATACGATACCTATATCAAATCACATCGAACACACAACGCAAATAATTTTAATGCTAACTGCTCTCGCATGTTATACGTGACTCGATGAATGCTTGTAAGTTATGTTTACACAGTGATTGTTTGCCTGACATCTTAGCAACGATAGTACTATAGTTTGGACTCAGCACCTGTCGTAGACAGGGGTTGTTAAGGGTTTTACTTCATATGGTCACAGTGGTGATAATGTGTTGCGCATTCTATAACTCGCAGTCATGTCGGTCGCATACTTCATTGTCGATAGCTTACTTGATTCACATTTCTACGTGTTACATGTTGGTTATGCGTAAACGCTTTCGCTATACTTTATACTATGTAAGCTTGTGTACTCACCTTTACACTGTGTGTATTGACTTTATTTTAACGTATGTGAAAGGTTGATTAGGATGCATTGCTTGCTGTGCTATGATGAACCAGCTAAGGAGTCTAGAAAGTCACCAATAAGAAATCTGAGTCATCGGAACAGTTTATTTGTTTATGAGACAGTTATCTGTAATAACTGTTATGCTTTATATGTTTATGGTATGGGACATGAACGTTAAATATATGGTGATTAATAGTTGTTATGGATTCTCCTGGACAATCTGTTTCGCTCAGTGCCACGCCCCGATGTTTCCGCCATCGGTTGGGGTGTGACACTGAATCTCTCTAACACTTTCTCAATGTACTTCTCTTGAGAGAGAGTCAAAGTACCATCTTCTTTGTTTCTGAAAATACCCATCCCGAATATTTGGTTTGAAGCTCCCAAGTCTCTCATCTAAAATTTTTCAGACATTTGTTTCTTTAACTTCTTGATCTTTGTCATGTCTGAAACGGAAATTAACATATCATCCACATAGAGTAGTAGAATGATAAAAGAACCCTTGAACTTCTTGAAGTAACAACAATGGTCAATGTCACATCTCTTGTAACCAACTCTTCCTATGAAGTTATCAAATTTCAAGTACCATTGTCTGGGCGCTTGTTTCAGACCATACAAGCTCTTCTTCAATTTACACACCAAGTTTTCTTTGCCTTTAACCCGAAAACCTTCTGGTTGTGTCATGTAGATGTCTTCTTCTAGGTCACCATGTAGAAAAGCTATCTTGACATCTAGCTGCTCTAGATGCAAGCCTTCTGCTGCTACAATACTGAGAACAAGTCTGATGGTAGTCATCTTCACCACTAGAGAGGATATTTCATTGAAATCAATTCCCTCTTTCTGTTGAAATCCCTTGACTACTAATCTTGTTTTGTACCATTTGGTACCATGATGTGTGCAAAATGTAACATGTAAATTACATCAAATGAGGCATAAAACTAACCCTTTTTTAGTACTAATGTTGGAAAAAGCGTGTTTTTGTCTTCCTTTTGAATTTACAGGACCAAATAAGCTTAAACGAACAAAAGGAACAAATATACAGCAAAAACCAACATAAATACAAAGAAAAGGAATAAACGTGACATGCCCGACCCCTCGGCAGCATCCCCAAAGGCAAAAACAAGAAACAGAAGACTGACCACGGGCTGTGCCCACTGGACACGGGGGCGTGGTCAGCAGCCTGTAGAAAAGACAAAGCTGTGGAAGCTTCTACGCCTACCACGGGGGCGTGCCCAGCTCAGCACGGGGCGTGGTCAACGTTAAGATACACAGAATCTTGCAAAATCTTGGTAGTACAGATACGCTTCTGCACACGGGGCCGTGCTCGGTGGACACGGGCCGTGTTGAGCCCTCTGCTGACACATGCATTTAATGAAGGAAGAGAAAAGGATGGCCATGGGGCGTGCCCACTGGACACGGGGCCGTGGCCAGGCTTCTATGCAGGCTATAAATAGGGGTGCTTGGCTCACTTCAAAGGCATCCCTTGGCAAACCACCACTCTCCCACTTTGCCACCACTCCACCACCACTACAACACCCACATCCACCACCATCATCAATCATCTACCTTAGAGTGTGTGTAGTAGTCTCGGGATCTAAGATTGATAGTAAGAGTTCTTGCCAATCAAAGGCCATGATTAGCTAAGCCTCTTACATCACTTGGTGAAGACAAGTCTTTCATGTATTACTTTTGATTTTTAATCTTTTCGCACTTTTTATTTGGTTTTGTATTAATGACTTTAATAACTAGTTTCTTATGTTGAAGGTTAAACTTCTTTATCATTTGTCCGTGGTGTCTTGGCACTACTTTACTGTCTATATAAAGTAAACGATTTACACCATTTATATCTCTATGGTCCATATAGAGATATGTTGGCTACCTAGTCGGGGGTTAAGGGAATGGTTTAGTAAGGTTCTTGCCTTGTTCAGTGTATAGATCCTGCAAGGACCTGGGTCAAGCTTACTAGGACCTCCTTCAATACCCACTAGTATTGGATGGCAGGGGTGCGAATGGCTTGATCCCCTCATATGCAAACTACTATTAATACAATAAACCGGCTACTTGGGATTGTATCCCTACTGACTCAAACCACTTAGCCGAGGGTAACGTCACCTTCAAAAGAGGGATCTACCACTTTTCGCATTAATAACTTAATTAATTATCTTTCAATATTCCGACCCTTTGGGATTGTATCCTTGCTGACTCAAACCACTAGGTTGAGGGTAATGTCACCTTCAAAAGAGGGGCCTACTACTATAACTAAGACAATATCTTAAAAAGTGCAAAAGTGCGAAAATTATCAAAGGATACATTAAAGGCGAGTCGGATCCAAGTGATTCATCTTGTCTATCTGTTTTTATTTTATTTTTATTTCTGCATTTTTAGTTTTTATTTTCATGTTTTAAAAACCTTTTCTGAAAAAATTTTAGATTGATTAGACTTTGAGGATAAACCGGTACTAAAAGCTCTTGTGTCCTTGGACGACTTCGGTATCTTACCAACACTATACTTCGCTCATGATGGGTGCACTTGCCCAAGTGTGTGTTTAGTGTTAGTAGAATATCGTGTTTTATAAATTTAAAACTTGACTAATGCGTAAAATGGGCTAAAAATATCAATAAAATCATATCACATTTCGCACACACCAAGTTTTTGGCGTCGTTGCTGTGGACAGAAGGATTTTAGGAAATTTAGGAATCAACGGCCTAATTATTTTTACTTATTTTTCTATTTTTTTAGGATTTTTCTTAATTTTTCAGCTTCTGCATACTTCAGCACGGGGCCGTGCCTGGTCGGACACGGGGCTGTGCCCAGTAAACTTACTGGCAGTTTTTGTTTTCTGAGTTACAGAAGAGTGACCACGCGGCCGTGGCGGTGCACCACGGGGCCGTGCTGAACTCCCTAGTAACTAGGATCCAGAAAACAATCACTGTAACCACGACCACGGGGCCGTGGTGAGACTTCTGACCAACATTGTTTGTTGTTTTTATCGCAGGACTTGGAACCCAGGCGCGACACCCGAACTTTCTATGCAATGCATGAGCTCCAGTTCCTATAAAGACATAAAAGAACCTCTAGACGAACCCGAACGCTTTCTAAGAAAGCGACTAAAAGCTAAAAATCAAGAAAAAGTTTCGGGGGACCAACTTCCAATGGCGGATCAGCGTACCCTGATGGATTACCTACGGCCCATGGTAGGTAACCTCGGAGCCGCTATCAATACACCAAATGTCGATGCCAATAACTTCGAACTTCGGTCGCATTTGATCCAAATATTCCAAAACTTCGCAACCTTCCATGGCCTAGCTGACGAAGATCCCCATTTACATATTACCAACTTTTTGGAAATATGTGATACTTTCCAGATCAACGGAGCATCAAACGACGCCATCCGCCTCCGAATGTTCCCATTTTCATTAAAAGACCGTGCTAAAGCTTGGCTTAACACCCTCCCAAGTGGTTCGGTAAACACCTGGATGAACTAGCCCAAAAGTTTCTATATAAGTATTTCCCGCCTTCTAAAACAGCTAAATTAATGACTGAAATTAATACATATTCGCAAGAGGACGGGGAATCCTTATATGAAACTTGGGAAAGGTTCAAGGAGCTATTAAGAAAATGCCCTCATCATGTTATTGCAGTGTGGCAACAAGTATCCACCTTCTATAGTGGGTTGTTGCCACACACAAGACAAACACTTGACTCTAGCTCAGGGGACTCCTAGGTAATCATCGCCCAAATGAAATTTATAGACAAATTGAGGAAATTGCTCGAAACAATTTTCAATGGCCCACTCCCCGAGGCACATAATCTATTGCCCCAGGCGCCCATAAGGTAGATGAAAACACCTCTTTACAAGCCCAAATCGAGGCCCTATCTTCAAAAATCAAAAAGTTGAAAATGGCAAAAACGGCCTCGGTTATGGCTTGCGAAGGGTGTGGTGGGCCACATGAAAATTGGAGTTGTATGAAAGAAATGGATAATCAAACGGAAATGGTAAACTACATTGATAATAGACCTAGGTCGTCAGGTCCCCCAACGGGCACCTACAACCAAGGATAGCGTAACCACCCTAACCTTGGTTGGAGAGAACCCGGCAATAGTAGTAACCAACAAAACCAACGAACAAACTTTCAAAAACAACCAAGAAATGAGTCATGATGGAGGGTGTGAAACCCGAGTGTTAACGTGCATATTTTGTGTGATTTATTGCCGTTTATGTGATTATACATATGGAATATGTCCACTACGAAAGTTTGTGGTTTTGCAGGTCAATCGCGTAATTTTGTGAATTTAAAGTGGTTAGTGATGAGACGGAATTACCACGGATGATTATCAAGGCATATTGTATTAATCGGTACTTGATTTTGGCCAAAAGATAATTTAAATGGGCGAGAAACATGAACGAACGAAGTTTAAGGGCCTTATGCTTATTAATTGAAAGTTGAAATAGACTTATATATGAAGTCATGACATGGTTCAGAGTTGATGAGTTAAAAAGTTCTAACAATTCAAATCCGTAGCCTACGGTCACTCTAGTCTAGCATACGGCCAAGAAAGAAAAAAAGAAACAGAATGCGAAAACCGTAGCATACGGATTATGTACGTAACCTACGGTTAAAAAAGGCTTGGACGGATACGCTGTTTTGGATGCATTAATTGTGGTCAACAACATCATCAATAATAGTCATCATCATCCACGCAGACATTGGGAATTGAGGTGAGAGGGAGATTATAAAACAATATCATCTCACGTGACTTAGGCCATCACCCAAAGTCAACATCTCTTATCCATTAATATTCTTTGTTTTGGGATTAGACTTTGTGAAAGACATCATCAGCTAATATCACGTGGGCTCACATCAGAGAACATCATCACCACATTGACTAATGGGCCGATGGACTAGTGGAGACTAGAGGTGCACAAACCGGTTAATTTTAATAACCGGACCGGTTAACCGGTTATACCGGTTAATTTGACTTTTTGACTTTAACCGGTTAATGCTTTAACCGGTTATTACTTTAACCGGTTATTTTATTAACTGGTCCGGTTAATTACTTTAACCGGTCCGGTTAATTAACCGGTTATTTTCGGTTAAAAACCGGTTTTTTTTGCCTTTTTTTTGAATTTTTCGGTTATTTTTTCGGTTAACCGGTCTATCGGTTAAAAAACCGGTTTAAAAAAACCGGTTAATAACCGGTTATTATACTAAAAACTTGTAACCGGTTACTAACCTACGGTTAAAAATAACCACTAACCGGTTATTCCTAAATCGGTTATTAACCGGTTACGGTTTCGGTTAATAACCGGTTACGGTTAATTAACCGGTTATTTTGAACACCTCTAGTGGAGACATTGAGCCGCACATATGGGCTTGATTGGTCGGTAGCTCTCAATCACGTGCACATGTGGGCCGATTTGGAGGTCTTGGCAGCCGACATTAGGGGATCACTTTCATCATCAAAGAAGGACCTAACATCATCAACACACATTATCATCTTCGACGGCAGACAAAGGTACGCAGACAGGAGAGGCAGACGAAATTCAACCGAGATGAGCGGCTAATTTTCTGGTGGACACTTCGGGTGAATGATTCTTGTGAGACACTTTTAATTCTAGTTTCTGTTTGGTATTGAGATTTGGATTTGTAGTCGGTTGACAACCGATTATTTGCGTGATTATATAATTTGTGTGACAGACAAATCCTGAGTGACAGTCAGAGTTATAATTACGTTTTGAATCCAATTATGCTTTTGTTGATTGAATGATTCCCATGTATGTTTGTTTTAATATTTATCTGATCAAATTAATATTAAGATTTTGAACTGCATAGGTAATTGGTAGAACTGACAGATTTACTATTCGATCAATAGCATCCAATTAAATCAGAACTAGGTTATTAGTAATTACAGAATCTGAATCCCGGAGTGATCACCTTTTCTCATCATTGTTTATTACAACTCAATCTAAGCCTCACTTTTAGTTCGTAATTTTTAGATAATCAATTAAATCCAACAACTGAGTTTTACTTTTTCAATAGTAGTTAATCAAAACTGAGCATTACACACTTTCCACAATCCTCCTCTGGTTCGATATCCGACTTACTCTATCTACATAGTTTAGTTGGTTTTTGTATGTCCTTAACGACAGACATCAAGTCACAAAATTTCTCTTAACAACAACAAGGGGGACGAGAGAGGCTTGAAGACACTGTTTCATGACTCATCTCCGAAACCGAAAAAAGAGCTCGGATCGATTCCTACAAGTGGAATAAAACTTTAGAAATCAACAAGCTAGTATTTAAAACATTGAAAAACAACTAAATCAACTAGCTCAAAATTTCTCCGAGAGACCACAAGGCGCGTTACCTAGCAATACCGAACACAATCCAAAGGCGCAAGTGCATCTCATAACATTGAGAAACCGTACCATAGGTCCCGAGGAGGCTCCACTACCCCCATCCGACAAAAATCCACCCATTCAAACCACGACCTCACTAACAACCCAAAAGGAAACAACTCCTCTGCCAATTCCCGAGCCTAACAAGAACCCCTCGGTACCATACCCCGGTCGGTTACTTTGCCAAAAGACCGACGAGCAATTCACAAAATTCATAAACTTACTAAAACAATTGCATATCAATCTTCCATTTGTGGAAGTCCTCACTCAAATGCCAAAATATTCAAAATTCATGAGAGACTACTATTAATACATTAAACAGGCTACTTGGGATTGTATCCCTGCTGACTCAAACCACTTAGCCGAGGGTAACGTCACCTTCAAAAGAGGGGCCTACCACTTTTCACATTAATAACTTAATTAATTATCTTTCAATATTTCGACCCTTTGGGATTGTATCCTTGCGACTCAAACCACTGGGTTGAGGGTAACGTCACCTTCAAAAGAGGGGCCTACTACTATAACTAAGATAATCTCTTAAAAATTGCAAAGGTGCGAAAATCATCAAAGGATACATTAAAGGCGAGTCGGATCGAAGTGATTCATCTTGTCTATCTGTTTTTATTTTATTTTTATTTCTGCTTTTTTAGTTTTTATTTTCATGTTTTAAAAACCTTTTCTCAAAAATTTTAGATTGATTAGACGTTGAGGATAAACCGGTATTAAAAGCTCTTATGTCCTTGGACGACCTCGGTATCTTACCAACGCTATACTACGCTCACGATGGGTGCACTTGCCCAAGTGTGTGTTTAGTGTTAATAGAATATCATGTTTTATAAATTTAAAACTTGACTAATGCGTAAAATGGGCCAAAAATATCAATAAAATCATATCACGCTTTGCACACACCATACCATCATGTTCATCCTTGACCCTGAAAACCCATTTGTTTTGAAGAGCCTTCTTCCCAGATGGAAGCTTTGTCAAATACAAGGTCTTGTTCTTCTCAAGCGACTTCATTTCATCTTTCATTGCAAGCTCCCACTACAATGAATCTTTCAACCCCATAGCTTCAGAGTAACACTGGGGTTCACCATTTTCTGTCAAAAGTATGTAGTTGACTGATGGTGAGTACCTGTTTGGCAGTCTAGAGGCTCTAGACGATATTCTTGGTTGAACTTGAGGTGTTTCTAGGGAATTTGGAGCTGAAGGAGTAGCTTCGTCTTCCTCCGAATCATTACTAGAATTATCCCCTAAGCTCCCATTGTCAACTGAAGCTTCTTTTCTTGTCCTACCACTTTCAAATTCAACATATTCTATCTGAACTTCTGGCCTTTTGGTGTTTCTGTCTTTGTATAATTCGTTTTCATTGAAGATGACATTTTTGCTTCTAATTATTTTTCTGCTTTCATTATCTCAAAGCCTGTAACCCATTTTTTCTGACCCATAACCAATGAATGTGCACTTCTTGGACTTTGAGCCTAACTTATCCCTGTCACCATCTTCTAGCAAATCGTAAGCACTACAACCAAAGACTCTTAAGTGTTCGAGACTTACCTGATTTCCTTGCCACATTTCTTTTGGCAATTTGAAAACCAAGGGAACTGATGGTGATCGGTTGATCAAGTAGGCTGCAGTGTTAACTGCATCTGCCCAGAATGTTTTAGACATCCCTGCATTCAACCTCATGCTTCTTGCCCTCTCATTCAGTGTCATGTTCATTCTCTCAGCTACACCATTCTGCTGAGGAGTTCCTGGAACCGTCTTGATCATCTTTATCCCTTTCTTGGCACAATAGTCAGTGCACTGCTTGCTTATATATTCACCACCATTGTCCGACTTTAAGCACTTTACCTTCAAATTAGTTTCATTTTCAACAGCAGATTTCCATATCTTAAAAGCATCAAATAAATCAGATTTATGTTTAAGAAAATAGACCCATACCTTTCGTGTTGAATTATCGATGAAGGTAACATAGTATCTCGAGCCTCCTAGAGATGAAACTGATGTTGGTCCATATACATCCTAGTGAACAAGCTCCAGCTTCTGAGCTTCTGAGCTTCTGAGCTTTCGGTGTCCTCCCTATCTTCTCAAAAGTGACTCTCTTTTGTTTACCAAGGACACAAGATTCACAGAATTCAGTTTCCACTTTCTTCAAATCTGGAAACTTCCTATTTGAGCCAACATCTTCAATCCCTTCTCGCTCATGTATCCGAGTCGGTTGTGCCATAAAGTAGATGGGCTTGAACTGGTGGTCATGGCATGAACACTTTCGGCATGAATCTCTGCCATGTATAGAGTGCCTTTCTTCTTTCCTTTGGCAATCACTAAGTTGCCTTTGATCACTTTCCATTGTCCACCCCTAAAGTGAACATTAAACCCTTCATCGTCCAATTTACCAACTGAAATCAACTTTCACCTCAAATTAGGAATAACCCTAACATCTTTCAATGTCCTTCCCAATGAGGCCTTCAAGTCTACATCTCCAATACCCGTAATATCAAGCATTTGATCATCAGCTAAACGAACTTTACCAAAGTTACATGTTCGTAGATTCTTGACCATATCTGGGCATGAGATAGCATGGAAAGAAGCACCAGAACCCATAATCCAGGATTCAACTGAATTCTCAACACAACATATGAGAGCATCTCCTGATTCTTTAGAGGATACACTGTTTACTTCTTTCTTTGCAGCTAGTTTTGTACATTGGCTTCTAAAGTGACCTTTTTCTTTGCAGTTCCAACATTCAATGTCTTTTATGTTCTTTGACTGCCCCTTTTTTCTGGACTTTGACCTACCTCGATTAGTTCCTCAATCGTTTCTTCTTACTCCACTTTCTGTGTGCAATAAAGAACTTGAACTGGAAGTTTCATTATTGCTTCTCCGTCTGATATCTTCATTTATAATCAAGTAAAAAATACTCTCAAAATTGAGTTTGGTAGTGCCGGATGCACTACTAACAGCTGTGACTGTGCCTAACCAACTGTCGGGCAAAGATGATAGAAGGAGGAGCACTTGTACTTAATCATCAAACTTTATTTCAACTGAGGCTAAACGAGAGATAATCGAGTTAAACTCTTTTATGTGAGACGTAACCGACATGCCTTCCTTCATCTTGGTGTTAACCAATTGTCGGATGAGGGATACTTTGTTTAAAGCAGATGGTTTTTCATATATGTTGGAAAAAGCTTTTAATACACCGTAAGTAGTTGTTTCATTGACAGTGTTATACGCAACACTCTTTGCCAAAACCACACCCAAAGCTTGTCTATCCAACAACTTCCATTCTTCATCATACATGTCATCCGGTTGTTGTCCCAACATAGGCATATGCAAACCCTTTTGATACAACAAATCCTCAATTTGCATTCTCCAAAATCCATAATCACTACCATCAAACTTGTCAATCTTGATTTTACTATCCTCTGCCATTTTTAACGAACAATTATCAATTTGCTACAAACTAAACAAATTTGTACTGCTAAATGATAATTATCCTAGCGGAAGCAATAAACAGAAACAAACACTTATCTGTTTCAAGCTTTGAAATGACACTGAGCAAAATAAGGATGGCTGATAAGAACTTTGTCAAAGTTGGGGGTTCTCTTTGCAGATGATAGAAACTTGATTCTCCTTAAAAAAAAAAAAAAAAAAAAAAGAACGCCTGGTTCTTTCTTCTTCCTGCCTGCGACCTGCTCCCACAGAACAAACAAAAACTTCTTTCTCCTTCTGAAATCCAGCGAACCCCAAGCAAAATCGAAACCCTAGATGCGATAATCAGCAAGGATGGTCTCTAACTTGGAACCCTAGGCGGCGGCAGATATGCTAGTGGCGGAAAGATGAACAGCGGCGGCGGCGGCGGCGGCTACTGGGTTGACAAACCCTAGTCGCGATTTCCAGGTATCTTCCTCTTCACCTCTGTTTGTTACTAGTTTGTGTGAATCAATCGAGAGCCTGAGCTCTGATACCAGTTGTTAGGTCAGAATATGATTCACATGCAGCAAGCTCACACACACACTCTAAATCACAAGAACAAGAACACAAGATTTATAGTGGTTCGATGTAGATCCACTCTCCACAACTAGTTTGTTCTTTCTATTAGGTGCTCAAAGTGTACTGGTACAAGAATAAGAAGTATTTATAGGGGTACAAAATTAGGTTACCGAATATAAACCTGAGATATATTTCAAGAGTACTAATATCTCGGGTATTAGTCTAGGGAACGACTAATTCCTCTTCCTGAGTCAAATCATCCATAACCCAACAAAACCCATTGCGTTTTAGACTGGAGTGTATGTTTTTAGAATTTGAGTGCAAAGAACATGATGATGCTAAAACATAAACATGATCATGTTAGAATAGATGCATAACCATGTTAAAACATAAACACGGTCATATGAAACCCGATTGCGTTTTAGAACATGGGTTATAGTGTGTTTTTCTATCCATTGCGTTTTACCCATCTGTGTATTCAAATATTTTTTTTTTTCCAAAAGTCTAGCAATAATGTGCTCTAAGATTAAATGAGTAAGATTGAACAAAAAAAAGACGCGTGAAAGTTTGAGGGTATTCTAGTCCATCAAAGTCAATAGTTTCTCTCTCCTCCAATTCACCATCGTTTTTAAAACGTTAATAACTTTTTCATACGACAATATTTTTGTTATAAACTTTGCACTATAAAAACGAGCATTTTTTTATCTTTAAAACGAGCACAACCATTGATTACTTAATAGATGGTCAAGATTACTTTCTCGCATTCCTATCCAAATAAACTTCCTAGTATATCTTATTTAAAAAAGATTACATCATTAAAAATTTAACAGCATTGAATGGTCAAAATTAACAAATTTAATAGGATTTCTTGTTATCATTGAAAATATGAGTTTTAAACATTTGTAAGGTTTTTGTTTTTATCTAAGGCCTGTTTGTTTAACTCTTAATGTGGCTCTTAATTGCTCAGACCTCTTTTGTTTAGCTTTTAATGTGACTCTTAATTGCTCAGACCTCTTTTGTTTAGCTCTTAATGTGACTCTTAATTGCTCAGACCTCTTACTGTTTCAGCACGTAACGGTTCAGACTGTTTGTCTCGCGAGCAGATGGTTAAGACCTCTCTTATATGAATTGGTCAAACATTTGCTTCTAAAGGGTTAAACATTATACTGAGTCTGAATGGTTAAGACCTCTTATATGAATTGGTCAAACATTTGCCTCTTATATGATTCTTTAGTTGTTATGTCAAACAGTGGTAACATTTACAACAAACCCTATCTTCACATCACATAGATGAAATCAAGTCCAAAATTACAGCTGACTTACATAGTATTACAATAAGCAAACATAGACCGAGTCCAAAAGTACCTTGTGGTAATATAGTAATATAAAAGGGGATCATACTCATACCAGATTAAATGCAGTGCCGAACTGCTGCGACAACGATTCATCATCAACATGCAATCTGATACTCGCTTTTCGTTTCTTGATTTCGATTAGTTTGTCATGGATGCACCATGGGAAACTCAGAAAATGGCGTGGCATATCCTCATCGTAACCAACATCGTAACGACCCCAGTACTGTGGATGGTATGTGACATGATACCATGCAGATGCTTTTGCATAAACATTATCATCTTCTGTATCCCTATCTCCTCTGCCACTTTTGAACCACTTTCTAGCTTCCCTCCTTAATGATTTCACAGCTAAACCGACCTCCTCAGCATCATCTCTGCGATCGAAAGATCTTGACATTTTCAGGATACTACCCGTTAAAAGCTCGGCTTCGGTTTTAATTCCGTAATAATCCATATGACTAGCCAGTTTGAGATCATAGTAAGTTTTAAAATCAAATGCTTCATCAGTGTAATCCTCAAAGCCGGGCACTTCCATGTCAGCGTCATAAGTCTGTCTTGCCACATCTTTTGTGAAGGGAGTGACCGGGCTGTTTTGTGGGGCGATGTGTTTTACTTCCCGAAACAGTTTCCCAATTACGTTTTGTGACTCATAGGTTGTTTTGTCCGGTTTTTCCATGAAATCTGGATACTCTTTGGGCCGGAGATTATGGGGTAGTACAGCTGGAACACCGGTTTTTGGAAAGTCAACAGCAACTGAGTTGAGCTTTGCAAGCTCTATACAAGGTTTGGCCATTGCTTTTGTGCGTTCCCGGTCTGCAAGGACTGTGTGGGCATTTGCAATTACTCCTAAACTGTTGTTGACAATGTAGTTTGTGAAAAACTCCTCGACTTCCTGAAGTAGATAAAATAGAATCAAGATCTAAAGAAACAAGTATCTGTCCCTAGGGGTGGGAATTCCTGACACTAACACAAAGCCAACACGAAAATCAGGTTTTGGTTGACTGGTCTAACTGGTTTAATAAGCAAATTGTGTCTGTGTTGACTTGTGTAACTGTTTAACATTAGAAGTTAAAAAGATGAATGGGTTACATGGGCCATTTTGTCTGCTTTCTTTTCCTTTTACTTCTTTGACTCACTAAGGACATTACATAACCTGAATTGACTATAGATAAACATGTTACATATTTACTAATGCATCTATACCTCAATAGTAACATCATGATCCAGTCGCACAGTTGGCGCTGGCGTATAATCCATCGGTTCGATTTGCTGAGGTGGAATCAGATCAGGGTCCCAACAAACAAAGTAACCATCTCCATCTAAATCGCTTCCTGAACATTCGTTTGGATGAGGCCTTTAGTGTAAAAAAATATATATATATATGTGTTAGCACAAGCAAAGCCAAACAAAAACATACAAAATCACTACATACATTGCATAATAAAACAAAAAAAAAAAAGAAAAAAAGAAAAGAAAAAGTGTAACATATTTTACCTTTTTCCTTTCTGTGGAAAAACAACACAATCTACCATATGGTGCAATGCCGGAACATTAACAGCATTCAAGACCCGTACATCACCTGGATGCAAACAAGGATTTTTAGTAACCACCACATCCCCGCTAACAATTCGGGGCTTATATGAGCCGAGTCCACTATACTCATCACCCAAAGCCGTTCGTCTTGCACTCGAATATTGAACAAAAACTTGACCATATTCCAGTGTTCGAGTTTCATCCAAACATCCTAGCATTACTCTTCCTTTAGGAACAAAAATCCTCGTTTTAGTTCTCAACTCTAGCAGCTTTGTGGCACGAAAAACTTGCAACATCATTGACAGAAACGGTTCAGCATTCGGCTTATATCCACATGAAAGCATTTCCTTTATAACGTTTGTGTTTTCTCCGGGGGACATTAAATCTAGCGCCTCTTCTGCCTTCATCGGGTCCACTAAAATGGCATCTAGTAAGCATACTGCGTCTCGTTGCTTCTTTTCAAAGACGTGGTCAGAAACACCAAGGGTAGAAAGAAGAGTGATGATCTGGCGGTTCAAATAGCACGCCTGATATTTGCTAATCAAAAGAATATCCAACTTTGTGTTGTCAGATTCAAATTTGCACATGCTTTTCCTCAGTGATAGTTTCACGATTGAGGTGGGGTCCACAGCTACGACACCTTTGTACCCAGCGTATCGAATTTGAAAAGCAGAGGGAACAAAATTATAGCCACATTTTCTTGAAACTCTTTCAGCAAGTTCAGAAGATATTTTCCCAATTCCATCAGAAAATACATATTTAGTACCAGATCTTACAATTTCAATATCAGGAATTTCTTCCACTTCATACCGTGCAACACAAAAACTTTCTTTTGAAGAACCAAAAGATTGACCGAGTCTAGCTGCATATTTTGCAACATTTCTAATGCTACTAAAATCACCCATCCAATTTCTTATTTCAGCAGCGTTTAGGCTTCCCGTTGATGCAAACATCCATGCAGAATTATCACGTAACTGGCTTGATGAGGAAGCAAGAAATTCAAATTTCTTATTGCCAATTACTATCCCATTCCTAAGGATTGACAAAATTCTCCAATAAATTCCAGTTCTCTTTTCCCCATTTACACATACTTTTGAGGATAATTTTGTTGCATAAACTTTCTCTAATTCTTCATCAACAAACGAAACACGAAGAAAATTATCAATATAATCTGCATAGTGACGTAGAACCCGATTGGACACATTGACCTCTGGCCCCCAGAAGTACACTTTTGATGGTGTAATTTGAACTCTCCTCACGTATACAAGACCAGTGTCCAAAGAAATAGCAGGGGACCTTAACTTTTGGTACTTTTGATATTCTTGAGTTATAAATCTTACCGGATCATAACAACAATCTTTTAACAAATAAAGCTTCTTCATAACATATTCAATTGATTCAATGTCATGTCTTTGCGGATCCAACAACGCAAAGAAATCGTCATCAAGGACAGGTCCCGGAATGCAACCATGTTGAACCAAGGCACAAATCTTAAACACTATATTAAACGGCAGATTATAACCTTGGGTGGGACGCACCATCGGGACTAGATCCATATTTTTAGAAAAACTATAACCAGTTACCAAGTTAAATGGATGGTTACTTTCTTTATAATTTGGAAATGAACTAAGATCTGGTAGTTCAACATTATGTGGAATTTCTATGCATAGATGGGATGATTGTCCAATGGCAAAAGATGGAGTGAAGTCTGTTGCCCTAACCCACTGATCATCAGAATGCTCCTTATAATAATTATAAGGGTTGTCTTCAATTTTCTGATAAATTCGAGGAGCACCATATAGCTGCAATATAAAAGATGCTTTAATTTAGTTGTTAAAAAACAGAAAACAAAATGAACCTTGATATGATATGAAACATGAAAATTATAAACTCTTTGTAGCTCAATCAAACTAACCTGAATAACAAGAAACCTTGCTGCAACGCCACGAGGGCAGTGGAGCTGAACTTGCCAAATATTCTCATAGGAGAGTTGCAGCTTGTAACTTGTTATGGACCATGGAACACCAAAATATAACTTTCTTAGTTCAGACCCAAATTTCACTGATGCATTTTTCATTTTACACAGAACCGACAAACTCTCCGTTGACACCTGGCAACCAAAATGAAGAGTTGTACACTCCATTTCGCATGCAAATTGCCTAGGCTTCTTTACAAGATCAAAATTCATTTTCCGAGCCATAAAATAAGATGTATCGTACCATAATAAATTCCTATTGTTAACCAAGGGTAATATGTATTCCACATGATCATCTGTTCTAAATTGGACTCTAGCATACGCTCTTTCATGTGCATTTTTTTGTTTAACCTCCAAAGCCTCAATACTCCCTACACCAGTATATTCCTCTAGAAATGTTAGAACTACCTCTGCCGACACTAAATCAGGGAATCCATAAAAATTAATTGTTTTACCCATCCAAGAGTGCTGTTTTCAACTGCAATATCACATATACAACATATAAATCAGTGTTTTACCTCAAAAAAAAAAAAAATGCTAAGCAATTTAAGCAATATATTTTACAAATAGGGGTAAAGAATTTTTCATTTGTCTACCAATAAGCAATATTCAATTTAATGGTCAAGTAACAAGATATTTTTTTATACTAATATCATTTGACTACTAATGTGTTTATTCTGTGAAGATAAAAACTATATACCCAAATCTGCATATAAAGCCAAGTAATTGTTTGCTAAACACTTTAAACAAACCTCCTTCATTCACATATTTCCCAATTTTGCATATAAATCCATGTATATATACATATATTATCTGGGGGAGTTTCATTTGAGAAGAAAATTAAATTGAGAAGAAAAAGAACAAAAGGTATAATTGTAAAACATTAAATAGTTTTTCTCTAATCTCATTTATTGTTATATTTGACTAATTAATTAGTCATAAAGACTATCATCCTCCACACTAAAAGTTTTGCCTACACACATCAAAATTTATCCTACACGTTTTGAAATTCATCATACAAAACTCGTAATTCATCCTACACACGTCGTAATTTATCCTACACTTTAAATTATTTTTTTCTTCTTGATTTTTTTTTTGAAAATAAGTTACAAATTTAATGTAGTTAGCTATTAAAAAGAAATACTACCAATTAATGATCTATCTAGTTTTACCAATATACTCTTACACTAATATTAAATACAAAATTAAATGAAGTAAAATGAAGCATTCTTATTGGTTGAAATTTCTTTTTTTTTATTCTTACAAAAAGTTTCTTCTCATTTGAACTCTCTACTATATTATCTTTATGATAAAAACTTTAATACCAATTAAAGTGGCGGATCTAGAAAATCAGCGTAGGGGTAACGTTTACAAAAAAGGGTAACAAAATAAAAAAAAAACGTCAAACTTTTCCAAAATTTACGGAGCGTCACAGGGCAACGGAGGTTACCCCGTGTAACACTAAATTAGCTGATTATTACATACTATAACAAACTTTAATACCAATATTTTGCTGGTTATTACATACTATAACAGCTAACAAGAATGAAAAAAGTAAACACAATTAAACATGAAAACACTTTTTGAGACATAAGTTCACGATTTTACTGATTAGATGTTATACAGGAAAGACAATTCCGACATTGATCGAGCGTTTTACCAACAAAATTTTGCTCTCTGTCCACTAAGTATCATCTCGTACCCAAGTGTCAGTTATACTAGTAAGTGCAAAAGGAAAAGATGAAAATGAATCTAAATCTAAGTTTGGATACTGATATGCAATGTAAGAGAAAGAATTACCAGATAGCAAAGATGATTGAGATGAGGATCGTTGATCGTGAACAGCTTGTGCTTTGTTTAGGGAGGTGTATGAGAACTTCTTCGTCAATGGTAAGTCAATCCGACACAAGATTCCAACTGCTTTTTTCCAAATCAAGTACTGTATACTTGACTAGCCAAGCTCTCATTTGGCTTATAGTGAGTTTGCACTTGGCTCATTTCGAGTTTTATTTATAAATTTGAACTTGACTTGATTTTCATCGTTTACTTAATTTATACTCGACTTGATTTTCATTATTTACTTAATTTATATACACGTTTATAGTTATTTTATATACCATAATACGTATACTAGCAGAGGAACACTAAAAATTAGGAGAAAGGAGAATCATGCAGTTAATATTTTAAAAGTTCAACTTAACATATTAAAAATCAATTTTTAAAATGTTTTTCGAAGTTTTTGCACATAAATACATGTAGAAGCGTTTTTTTTTTTAATTCAAAAACAAAAAATATAAAAAATGTTTAAAAAAGTAAAAAAAGGTATAAATTTTTTTTACCAAAATGATTGTTTTGATTATCTTTTACGTATCTTTATACGCAAAAGCTCTGGAAAAATTTTTGAAAAACACAATTTTTAGCATTTTAAATTATTTTTTTATGATTTATTTAACATATAAATGCACTGTTCTTCGGTTTGCCAATGAACCTCACACTACGTATACTATTTAGTTATTTTTATTGTATACTTTTTAACCTTATGTATAATAATATTAATTATTATATGTGTGCGTCTATATGTGTATATACTCAAAACTGACAAACTGACAAGCCTACTCGAGCTAAGTAAGGAAGTCCATCCTCGAAATTGTATATTAAGCATGCTTATTTTTAAACTTAAGCTAGGGCTTGAATTCGTTTAAGCTTGACTTGATTTAAGCTTTAGCGAGCAGGGTTCAAGTAGTTCAGAAGTGACCATTACTTATTTACACCCTAGCGTAACCCCGACTTAGCTGAATTACTCGTTAAAAACAGATTCTTTGTATTAGTTTAATTTGTTTATAAATATTAATAGTACACTTTAATTTTCTTTTTAAAAGAACATCCAAAGGCCATAACTTTTTTTTTTTGGAAGGTGACTTTCTATGTACTGGACCAGTGGTCACCGGGTTCATGTCGAAGACAATCCCCCGTCAGCCCCGCACTCTCGGACGCGATGTTCGATCGGGCCCCGGCCGCCGCGCAAGCTGACTTCCGCCCGGAAACCATACTGCCCCCACACGAGAGACTCGCTGGGGTAACAGCTGGGTAAAATAGTGGAGAAGATTAGACGTAGACATTTTCTTTTTAAAAGAACATCCAAAGGCCATAACTTAGTGGAGAAGATTAGACGTAGACAACTAGACATTATGATTGATTGGTGGGCTCGGGTCCCACACAAGAATTTTACCCATACGGCTGAGTGTTATTTGTTAAGATAAAATAATATAAAGAGTAAATTACGTTTTTGGCCCTTGTGGTTATATCGCTTTTACTATATTGGCCCACAATAAGAATTTTTAACATATTTGCCCCCATGGTCTCTATAACTAACCATTTTGGCCACTAAGTCTAGAGATCATGGGGGCCAAAATAGTTAGTTATAGAGACCATAAGGGCCAAAATGATTAGACTTAGGGGCCAAAATGGTTAGACTTAGGGGCCAATATGGTTAGTTATAGAGACTATGGGGGTAGATATGTTAAACATTCTTATTTTGAGCTAATATAGTAAAAGTGATATAACCACAGGGGTCAAAAACGTAATTTACTCTAATTTTTGCTCAAATGGACCTCTTGGTTTTCAAATAGCTCAAAATCCAAATAGAGGTCAAGGTTCATTCTTTATTGGGGGTTCAAATAGGCAGGTCAAGGATGGGGGTCAAGTAGTCAGGTTCAAACATGTCAGGGTTCAAGTTATGATCTAGGGGGTAGTCTAGAAAGAATGGAGGCAATGATGAGCCAATTAGTTGTTAAGGACCAAACCACCCAAAAGAAACTTAGCGAACATGACCTTATGCTTAAGAACCACCAAGCTGCTTTCCAAGACCTTCAAAGGGTTGTAGGTGATATGTCTATGAAGTTAGAGGGGAGATTACCCGGTCAGTTTGCAGGTAACACCCAACCTAACCCGAATGCTCATGTAAAGGCCATTACCACTCGTAGTGGCAAAACAGTAGGGGACCCTAATGTTGAAGAGTGAGTGGTTGAGGAAGATGAAGAGATTGTAGATGAAGAGATCGAGATGGAGGCTCCCGGCAAAGTGCAATCGAGGCTGCGCCCAGCAAGTACCGCACAACCCGGTGAGTCTCAAGGTGAGAAGAGGGTAGAGAAACCTCCCGTAGTTGTTAGGCCTTCGCCTCTAGTAGACCTTTCACGTGTCCCGTTTCCTTCACGTCTTAGGAATAAAAAATATTCAAAGGAATATGGGCAATTCTTAGATGTCTTCAAGCAATTGAAGATTAATCTTCCTTTTATTGAAGCACTCCAGTCCATGCCTAAATATGCGAAATTTTTGAAGGACCTTCTTAGAAATAAGGAGAAGTTAGGGGAGTTGTCAAATATCCCATTGCATGGAGGGTGTTCGGCCATTGTCTTAAATAAGCTTCCTGAAAAGCTTACCGATCCCGGTGTTTTCACTATTCCTTGTATATTCGGTAGTAACACCAATACTAAAGCCTTAGCTGACCTAGGTGCTAGCATCAATTTGATGCCCTTTTCTCTTTACGAGAAGCTAGATTTAGGCGAGCTTTCACCTACCCGAATGACATTATCCTTAGCTGATAGGTCCGTGAAACACCCGAGGGGCATAGTTGAGAATTTACTTGTTAAGGTTGACAAGTTCGTTTTTCCGGCCGATTTCGTCATTCTCGACATGGAAGCCGATGAAAACGTACCGTTAATTTTAGGACGCCCGTTCTTGAACACCGTTAAAGCTCTCATAGATGTCTTTTTAGGCACCATCACACTTAGAGCGGGCGAGGAATCGGTAGTTTTTAAGGTTATGAATTCGAGAGGGCCTAGTGATAGAGTACAGGCGGTATCGTTAGTGGGTGAGTGTGAGAAGGACGAGAGAGATGAGGAGAAGGTGGTGAGTGATCTGAGTCTAGAGAAAGTAATAGGACTCAAGTGTGGGGACCCACCGGATAGGAGAGTAGAGGAATTAGAGGAGAGAGTGGTGCGTTTAGAATCTAGGATATAGACACTGAGCAAAGCTCAGTGTGGGGATAGAGTTCGATATAAAGAGTATAGATTAAAACCGCCAGGTGAGGAGTTGAGAGGTTGTGAGAGAGATAAGAGTGTTTGGGTTGAGTTGAGCAATGATAGGTATAATGGTGCTACAGACCGTGAGTGTGTGTTTGGAGGTGAGCTGCATCTCTATGATCCTCTATAAGTATGTGAAAAGTTGCAACCCATTTGTAGAGTTTGTATTTTGAGTCTTTTATTTTGTACCATGAGTCTAAATTAGTAGTTTTTGAGTCGTTTTTAGAGCCGGTACTGCGTTGGCTTTTGTTTTGCTGTGTTTGTGCAGGTTTGGATTGTACCACCCGTACTCGATCTTCATTCGGGTGATTTCGGAGCTGCCATCTTGATAAACCCAAGCAGGCTAGGCAACGATCGCGAATGAAATGCTATACGATCGTTCGTTGGATTAAAGACTCGTACGGCTCGCACTGACTTTTGTCCTAACCAGCTAAGTCTTTTCCAACTCTCTCTATATTTTATTTCTTGCTTATTTATTGTTAGTTTCCGTCAGGGACAATGCAATCCTTAAGTGTAGGGATGGAAAACTTTCGTTTAGGTCTTAGTTAGTGAGTCTTGAGTCAATAATATGAAAAATACAAAAAAAATTTAAAAATTTTTGAAAAAAAAAATTGAAAAATCAGAAAAATGTCCTTTGAAATGAGAAGTTTGCATATTTATTCGGAAATGATAGAAAAGATGAATTTTTTGCTTGGGTTCGAATAATAATAATAATAATAAGAGATTAAATAAATCGAAGCTTGTGTCTAGTTAGGGATGTGTGAATAGGCCCGGGTTTGGTTTTAAGTCCCTTTGAGTTAATATACCTTAATTGTCGGTCTGCTAGTGGGTTTTCACCTGAGAAATATGGGAAATTGAAACCGCCAATAAGAGTATAAGGGACGCCGTTATAAGTTAAAACCGTTAGAATTTTTTATCAAAGAAAAATATAGTGAAAAATAAATAATGAGCTAGAAACTGAATGAAAGTAGCGCATTTCTATGTAGTCTGGGTTGGGGATAGTGACTCTACAACCGGATTACCGCTAGGATGTGTGAAATCGACCTTGCAAAGAAAAGAAAAAGTACCGAAGCCTAAGTAATCCGAGTTGGGGATAGCGACTCTACAGCCGGATTGCCTCTTGGTTAGGGAAAGCAACGTCTACGCTCATTGAAAGAAAAGAAAAAGAAAGAAAAGCGAAAAAAAATTGGAAAAAGAAAAAAAAATCTGATTGTAAACTCTCTTGGTTTTGATATAAGACGGTTGTGAATTGGTCCAGTGATCGTTCCTTTAGTTCTATAAGCTTGAGGCGAGAGTAGGTAGACTGTAGGTTCTAGTGTGAGGCCCTAGGTAGACTGACTGCACTTAAATTAAATTCACATGATAAGGGATTGAGATTGGACTTGGGTTTAAAGGGACAAGTATATTCGCAATCGCGGCTAACGCAAGTTTTGGTTTTAATAAAATATACATATGCTTTTGACCCGAGTGATTATTTATCTATGATTCCGTTGTATAATTCTTTTTCGAGGACGAAAAAAGAGTAAGTGTGGGGATATTTGATGTGTTGTAAAACACACACTTTTATCCTATGTATTTTGTATAGTTTAGTAATTAATTAGAGTCGTTTTTTATTACTGTTATAGTATATTTTATTATTTTTTTTATTGTTACAGGTCCTGGTGCGAAAATAGAATCAAAACGGGTTTAAATGGATAAATAAACAAAGAACCGGGAGTTGATTAAACCTGAGGGACCAAAATGTGAAAAGCTAAAAGTTGTCTTAAAAATAGTTCATAGAACTCAAGGGACCAAAGTGCACATTATGTGAAAGTTGAAATTAATTCTCTATAGGGGTGAGCAAAAGGAAAAACCCGACCCTACCCAACCATTACCTGACCCGACCCGAGAACCGATCAAACATAAAATACAGAACCGATTCACTACCATAAATATAGGGTCGGTTCCGCTCCATAGGTCTAAGTCGGGTTTCACTATGAAAATAACCGAGAACCGACCCGACCCTATTTTATATGAAAAATTGGAACCGATCTAAATACCTAGGTACTTGGGTTCGGGTAGGGTTGGGTATATTTTCGGTTCGGTTCTCGGTTATTTTCGGTCCGGACCTAAAGTTGCTCACCCCTAATTCTCTAAGTCCGAATTATTAATTGTGATTTTTAATTGGAAAAAGAAAAAAATAGAATCAAAACGGGTTTAAATGGATAAATAAACAAAGAATCGGGAGTTGATTAAACCTGAGGGACCAAAATGTGAAAAGCTAAAAGTTGTCTTAAAAATAGTTCATAGAACTCAAGGGACCAAAGTGCACATTATGTGAAAGTTGAAATTAATTCTCTATAGGGGTGAGCAAAAGGAAAAACCCGACCCTACCCAACCATTACCTGACCCGACCCGAGAACCGATCAAACATAAAATACAGAACCGATTCACTACCCTAAATATAGGGTCGGTTCCGCTCCATAGGTCTAAGTCGGGTTTCACTATGAAAATAACCGAGAACCGACCCGACCCTATTTTATATGAAAAATTGGAACCGATCTAAATACCTAGGTACTTGGGTTCGGGTCGGGTTGGGTATATTTTCGGTTCGGTTCTCGGTTATTTTCGGTCCGGACCTAAAGTTGCTCACCCCTAATTCTCTAAGTCCGAATTATTAATTGAGATTTTTAATTGGAAAAAGAAAAAAATAGCATGTGCACTATTTGACCGAGGATTATTTTGGTGTGGGACCTACTTGTATTGTTCCATGACTTTGGGATGTTTATACAACAAATTGCCACCGTCCTACTTTATTGCTTAATTTGGGCTTTTGAGTAATCGTAGAGAACTGGCCCAATACCCTTGCGACACATTTGACGAGCCCAGTTATGGAATTAGAGTTTTACTCCAGCTACAATACAACATATCAGAGGGCATTATTTTAGTTGGGGGAGCCGCACATCAGAGGCGATTTGGAGAGCACGTTTGGAACACTTTCGGAGATCTTGAAACATACGAATCATTGATACGAGTTCGGGACGAAGGATCAAAGACTATACGGGTTTTCTAGTTCTTTGTTTTTGATTTTTCATCACGAAACTTGTTGTCATGAATTCTTTGTTGAACTTCTTTGATTTGTTTTCGTTTATTAACATGCTCGGCTAAACATTTAAGCCACCTAGACTTGATGAATGGATTGATATGAAGTTTTTATCTCTTTCGTTATTTGTATGAATGTTATGGATTGATTGTGTTAGTAAAGAGTTTGTTTTATTGATTTGATGCACATGCGTACTTTGATTTGGTTTATTATTATCATTTGCTTCGTATGATTCTTAGTGACGGTCTATATCACAACATAGAGTCATGCTAAGGTTTAGATCTTGGTAAGTGTCTATATCACATAATAGATCTTAATTCTTTTGGGTGTAATTGGCCAATAACCCCTAGAAGTAATTGTTAGTAATTTGCTAGGTTTTAGTGTTCTGCTAGTCCTAATACCTGGAAAGTGAGGGGCTATTGATAAGTCTTACCCGGCGAATTGCTTTAAACAGTCATTGGAAAAGGTCGTGAATTTAGTTGCCCCGTCGGTTTATTAGTCTATCAACTCAAGTTTAATAATCCAATCATAGATCTAGGGTAGTTTGGATTATTTATATTATTGTGTAAGTACCTTAATATTTTATTTATACTTTGATGTCTCTCTCACTCCAACTTTGTTTTATTTATATGAGTAAATTACAAGTTTTGTCCTTTATGTTTACATCAAATTGCAGGCGCTACCCTTTTGGCCAAAAGTTTGCAGGCGGTGTCCTTTACCTTCCAAAATCTTGCAAGTTATGTCCTTTAGGCCAAACCCAGTTAGAATTTTTGGTTAAATCTGGTCATGTGCCTTACACATGAGGGCATTGTTATCATTTTATTTTTCAGGGACTATTGTTTAAAAAAACTTATATTTAGGGACTAGTTTGTAATAAATTGAAAAAATAAAAAAAATATAATATATCTCTCTCTATCTCTCACAACTACTAAAGCCCCTCTCTCTCTTCTCTCTCTCTCTCTCTCTCTCACACACACACACATAACCTGTCATCACTCTCCACTCTCCACCACCGTTCACACATCACCGCTACCATAAGCATCCATCTACAACCACCACCATCGTTCATAAACAAAACCCCCAAATTTCAATTATGCAAAACGACATAAAATCTAACAAAAACCTAACGCAACCAGTTATCTTCTTATCATCAATTCTAAAAGCAGAACTTCATTGAAAATATTTCATCAATTCACAACAAAACACACAAAATTCAATCAATCATAACAAACAAGCCTCATACATTAAGCTGATCGGTATACCCCTTCCTCACAAACTGCGATAACGAAACGAACGACAACGTCGCCACACTGCTCAGTGACAGCTGCACCAGCTTCGATCACAGACCTGTGTCACCGTCTCCGATCTTAGATTCGTGCAGTGGTGGTTGGCAATTTGAGGGTGGTGATCTGGGGGGTTTTGTTTATGAACGATGGTGGTGGTTGTAGATGGATGCTTATGGTGGTGGTTGTAGAGGTGAGTTATTTTAGAGAGAGAGCTGAGTTTTTTTTAGAGAGAGAGAGAGAGAGGAGAACCTGTGACATAGAGAGAGAGAATAGAGAGAGGGAGAGAGAGAGAGTATGCAGGTTTTTTATTTATACTTTGTTTTTTTTTATTTTTTATATAATTAGCCCCTTTATATAAGTTATTTACTTAATAGCCCCTCGAAAGATAAAATGACAATGATACCCTCATGTGCAAGGCACATGACCATATTTAACCAAAAAATCTGACTGAGTTAGGGCTAAAGGACAGCGCCTGCAATTTGATGTAAACATAAAGGACAAAACTTGTAATTTACTCTATTTATATTTAGAAGAATATTATCTAGTAATTTAATAAGCGTCTAGTCATTCGTGATAAACGGACAATCCATATAGTCGTTTATGATGATGCATCATGTTCACATAGATTATCACGTCACTATGTATTTTAAAATCACCACGTGCGTGTTGCGAACGGAACTGCTGACAAGAATAAAAAGAAAATGTAGAAAAAAACACTAAAAGATAACCGAAAGAAAATCAACCAAAAAAGTTGTATGGTAACGATGTTGTTCGTATTGAACCTGTGGTCAGAGATGAGCAAATTGTTCGGGGTACCGGTACCAAATTTGCCGAACCGAAAGATCTTAAGTACCAATTCAGTACCGACTTTTGGCGTTTCTGGTACCGGTTCACTACCGTTTTTACCTTCATATACCGGTACCGTAACCGGTATTTTCGGTATCAGTACCGATTCTGTATCGGTTGGCACCGAGCTCATCCCTACCCCTGAAACTAAAAAAAATTAAAAGTTGAAGAAAATCAACAAAAAAAAGTTGTATGATACCTTTGTTCGTATGGTAATGTGATCTGGGATGAGCAAATGGTATCGGGTAGCCGCACTGAATTTCTCGAACCAAAAGATTTCCAATATCAATTCAGCAACAACTTTTGGTGTTTTCTGTATTAGTGCCGGTATTTTCGATACCAGTACTAGTTCGATACCGGTTGACACCAACCTTATCACAACCATTGATATTAAAAAAATGATTAAAGTTAAAAAACAAATAAAGTAATTATTATTATAATATTAAAATAATAAAAGTATTAAAAAAACTATTTATTGTTATAATATTAAAATCACTATTCATTTCAATACGTTTATTAATAATAGTAATAATAATAATAATAATAGTAATAGTAATAGTAATAATAGTAATATCAAAATTTTTTTTAATAAAACTCTTTTTTACATGAATCTGAATTTCGCATCTCTTGAGTTTTTAGTCTTTATTTGTTAATTATAAAAATTATCAAAAAAATCCTTTTTTTACATGAATCTGAATTTCGCAACTCTTGAGTTTTTAAGGCTAGAGGGTATGGTGATGGTCCTCCCTTGGAGGATGATCCGCCACGTAGGCGCCACATCTTAATCCTCCCAAGGATGGTCCATCCCACAAAACTAGAGGGTATGGGAAGATGGTCCTAGATGATCCTACCCCACCACTTTTATGTTTTTTATTTTTTTTATTCTTCTACTTTTTTTTAACATTTAACAAATAAACTAACAAAATATTTTCATTAATATTAAAAAACATTACATAAACTTAAAAAAAACATAAACTTAAAAAAAATAAACTTAAAAAAATCCTAATATATTAAAATAAGCTTTTAGTCTTCGTCCTCCATGTCGTCGTCGGGTTCGTTTTGAGCGTTGTTCCAAACGTACTCCATCAAGTCCGCTTGTAGGTTATGATGTGTGTACTAGCTCGTTACGTAGAGCGAACACGTTCAAATCTTGTTGTTCCCCACTAACTGGAACATAATTTCCAGTAGACGCGTTTTCGTCGTACTCGCATATCGCTCTACATTCGTCTTCAATGACCATGTTATGAAGGATGATACAAGCGTACATAATGTGTCGTAATCTCTTTGGTGTAGCCGAACGTGCTGGATGTTCAATGATTTGCCATTTTTTTTTGTAGAACACCAAAAGCCCGTTCAATATCTTTTCTTGCACCCTCTTTATACTTCGCAATTTTTTTTCTTTTTTCGTCTGTCGGGTGCGGAATAGTTTTAACGATTGTCGAGTACGTTGGGTATATTCCATCGGCTAGATAGTAACCTTGCCTGTATTCCACCCCCGAAACCGTAAAACTTGTGTCTTGACCTGTACCCGCCACTACATCGTCAAATATCTGTGACTGGTATATGATGTTAAGGTCATTGAGCAAACTAGGTAGACCAAAAAAAGCATGTCAGATCCAGAGATCATGTGACGCAACAACCTCTAGAATAATAGTCGGATGTCCATGATCTCCCCTAGTATACTGACCTTGCCAGGCAACTGGGCAGTTCTGCCACGACTAGTGCATGCAATCAATGCTCCCGAGCATTCCTAGGAAACCATATCTCTGTTCGTGTGCTTGATATAATTTTTGAAGGTCGTTTGCGTTCGGTCTCCGCAGGTATCTCTTGCGGTATAATTTGACAACCCATTCGCAAAACTTATGCAATCATACACGTGCGGTTCTTTCAGACATCCTTATATACTCGTCTAATGCATCGGGTAAGTAACCGTATGCCAGTTGGCGAATGGCCGACGTACATTTTTGTAAAATACTGAAACCCCTTTGCCCCCTAGCGTCGTTTCGCAGTGTAAAAAACGGATCAGACTGGGCCATGTTGTCACGACTCCCGACCCGGTTTGACACGTTTCAGGAGCCGCGGGACAGAAAATCCCGTGGTATTTATTAAATTGAGTTGACAGCGGAAGTTTTCTTCAGGATCTTTTTAAAACTGAAATTTCCCGATTATTTTATTTCATAACTCGGGATAAAACCCCGGTAATGTACAATCATATGATTTCACTGAGAAATATTTATTTCTACAAAACATGTTTCTTTATTTTATACTGAGCCACTTCCTTAAGCTTATAGTGCTTCACGGCACTTTTCCTGGATCACAACAGATCACCTGAAACATGTTTGAAAATGGTTTTGTCAGCGGGAAATACTGGTGAATCATTCTTTTTACTAAAATGACACGTTGTTATAATTTACAGTATGAAGAGCGATTACAATGTTTATATATCAACCAATTACCCAACGGTATTTGTCACTCGACTCGCTTCTGTGACTATGGTCATATCACCCATTGGCTAACCCGTTGTCCAATGGTGACGATTATCAAGTAATGTATACAAAACCCCACATACCGGCTGTAATATGGAGATTACAAAGACTTAATCCCTGTAATTATAACTTTGAAAAACATATAAGAATTTATAAAGTATTTTGATAAAAAGAGAATGACTCACATTGCAGATTTAATATAAACAGAGCTTAGCCTACTGATTAGACTTGATAACCTAGTTTAAATAACAATGCACACAAACTAGGTTAGTAACTAATACAGCATTTACGATAACTCACGAGATTAAACCTTCACAACGAATGACAAAGTGCGATACTTAAACATCCATCGAATTAACGACGAATGACAAAGCATAAACCCTAATGTGGGCAGCACTTAAACATCCATTGGATAGTTTAATCAATCGGACATTGAATCGTAGCAGCGATCGAGTTATTACCCTGTTTTGCGGCAGCGATTCGTGATTCGTGTGTGTTTTTGTAGTAAACAGACGATATCTCGAAATGTAAAACGAATTTTAACGTCGTTCAAGTGCCAGAATTCAAGTCCCAAAACCCACTATTTATACATAAAATTTGACCCCCTCGCGTGACGCGAGGGGTACCCCCTTGGGAGTCGCGTGGCGCGAGGGGTCACAACCTACCATAGGGTAACCACGTCCCTAACTTGCCTTGCTGAGTTGACGGAATGATAAAATTCGTTTTTGACAACAAATTAAGTGGATAATCGTAAATAGGGAATACCCCCCCTGAGTTTTAGGGGCCCTGATCCTGATTCTGTTTGTTCTGAAAATTTTAGGGTTTATACAGAATCACTTGGGGTCTTAATTAGGGTTTCCTTTTGGAAAAAATAATATAATAAATAGGACTTTTGATGAGAGTTGTTACATCCTCCCCACCTTAATAAAAATCTCGTCCTCGAGATTTACTGGAATAATTAAGGATACTTTCGCTTCATCTCTGATTCCAGCTCCCAAGTGTATTCGGATCCTCTCTTTGAATCCCACTTGACTTTGACCAGTACTAGTCGCTTGTGCTTGAGAAACTTGATCTTTCTATCTTCTATTTGCAATGGCTTCTCAACAAACTTTAACTTTTCATTTACCTCTATGTCTTGAAGAGGTACTACCATGGACTCGTCAGATAGACATTTCTTAAGATTGGATACATGAAATACATCATGTACTCCAACTAGTTCTTCTGGTAGTTGTAAACGATAAGCAACTGGTCCTATACGTTGGATTACTGGAAATGGTCCTACGTACCTTGGACTTAGCTTTCCTTTCTTACCAAATCGAACTACTCCTTTCCAAGGAGAAACTTTTAAGAGTACTTTGTCTCCTACTTGGAATTCCAACGGCTTCCGTCTATTATCTGCATAACTCTTCTGACGATCTTGAGCCGTCTTCAGTCTTTCCTTGATTTGAGAAATTTTGTCGGTCGTCTCTTGCACTATTTCAGGACCTGATAATTGACTTTCTCCTATTTCTGCCCAACAAACTGGAGTTCGGCACTTTCGTCCGTACAGTGCTTCAAATGGAGCAGTTTCGATGCTTGAATGATAACTATTGTTATAGGAAAATTCGATCAAAGGTAAGTGATCGTCCCAATTTCCACCAAAATCTATCACACATGACCTAATCATGTCTTCAAGAGTTTGGATTGTTCGTTCACTTTGTCCGTCTGTTTGAGGATGATATGCAGTACTTAAATTTAATCGAGTTCCCATTGCTTCTTGGAAACTTGTCCAGAAATGGGAAGTGAAACGACTGTCCCTATCTGAAACAATGGAGTGTGGAACTCCATGTAAGGAGACTACTTCATCTACATACAACTTTGCCAATCTTTCCATGCTAAAAGTTTCTTTCATAGGTAGAAAATGAGCTGATTTGGTTAATCGATCCACAATTACCCAAATCGCATCATTACCTTTTCTGGTTTTGGGCAACTTAGTAACAAAATCCATTGTTATGAGTTCCCATTTTCATACAGGCATTTCTAATTGTTGTAGTAGACCTGAAGGTTTCTGGTGTTCTGCCTTAACTTGAGAACAAGTAAGACACTTAGAAACATATCGAGCTATGTCCTTTTTCATTCCTATCCACCAGAAATTATTTCTTAAATCTTGGTACATTTTATTGTTTCCAGGGTGTATGGTATACCTAGATTTATGAGCTTCTTCTAAAATCTTATTTCTTAATTCTCCCTGTTTAGGTACCCAAATTCTGCTTTTGTGGAATCTCCAAATTCCATCAGCTCCTTGCTCTAATTCTTTTATTCGTCCTTTCATTCCTTCAGCATCATCCTTGATTGCTGTTTCTTGAAAATGCTTTGGTTGTTCCATTAAATCTAACTGTAGATTTAACCTAAGAGCACGAAATCGCTTTTGCTTTTCATGATACTTACGACTTAAGGCATCTGCAACTACATTTGCCTTTCCTTCGTGATACTGAATATCACAGTCGTAGTTACTTAGGATTTCCATCCATCTTCTTTGCCTCATGTTTAAATATTTTTGCCCAAATATATATCTTAAACTTTTGTGATCCGTATAGACAGTAAATTTACTTCCGTACAGATAATGTCTCCAAATCTTAAGGGAAAAAATTATGGCTCCTAATTCTAAGTCATGAGTCGTATAATTTTCTTCGTGCTTTTTCAATTGTCTTGAAGCATACGCAATTACCTTCTTGCGTTGCATTAGCACACATCCTAATCCTAGTTTTGAAGCATCACAGTAAACTTCAAAATCTTCAGTCCCTTCTGGTAAAGCTAGGATTGCAGCATTTGTTAACTTTTGCTTTAAAATCCTAAAAGATTCTTCTTGCTTTGGTCCCCATTCAAACTTAACTGCTTTACAGGTTAGCTTAGTTAATGGTACTGCTATCTTGGAAAAATCCTTAATAAACCGTCTATGGTATCCAGCTAAACCTATAAAACTTCGAATTTCCATTGCGGATTGCGGAACCTTCCATTTGGTAATCGCCTCTATTTTAGCAGGATCTACATGAATACCTTCGTGATTCACCATGTGTCTTAAGAATTGCACTTCTTGCAACCAAAATTCACACTTCGAGAATTTGGCGTACAACTTTTCTTTTCTTAATAAAGTTAAGAGTGCATGCAAGTGCTGAAAATGTTCGTCCTGATTTTTGGAATAGATAAGTATATCGTCAATAAAGACAATTACAAATTTATCCAAATACGGTTTACATATCCTATTCATCAAGTCCATGAATGCTGTGGGTGCATTCGTTAATCTAAAGGGCATGACTGTAAACTCGTAATGACCATACCTAGTTCTGAAAGCAGTTTTAGGTATGTCTTCTTCTTGTACCTTCAATTGATGATATCCGGAGCGTAAATCTATCTCAGAAAAGTATCTAGCTCCTTGAAGTTGATCGAATAGATCATCAATCCTAGGTAATGGGTATCGATTCTTAATTGTAACCTTATTCAATTCTCTATAATCAATACACATTCTCATCGACCCGTCCTTCTTCTTTACAAACAACACTGGTGCTCCCCACGGGGATGAACTAGGTTGTATGAAACCTTTACTTAGTAATTCATCTAATTGCTTTTTCAGTTCTAACATTTCTGTGGGTGCTAACCGATAAGGTGCCTTGGCTATCGGTGTAGTTCATGAAATTAGATGAATCCTAAATTCTACTTCCCTATCTGGTGGTACTCCTGGTAATTCTTCTGGGAATATATCTGGGTATTCTGAGACTACAGGAATCTTCTTAAGTTCCTTACCCTTAGTACTAATGATTACTGAAATCATATATACTATTCCTTGCTTTCGTTCATAACTAGCAACTTTCATTACCGATATGAACTTCATGGGCTTACGTGGTTTATCTCCTGTAATCATGACTACTTCTCTAGTAGGTGCCCGAATTTCTATAGAATTCTTATCACAAAGGATTCGAGCATGGTTGGCTATCAACCAATCCATTCCTAACACAACATCGAACTCAGCTAATTTCATAGGTAACAGGTTTGCATAAAATTTATAACCTGAAAGTTCTATATGTTCTTTTTGCAAAACCTTATCTATACTAACTAAATTTCCATATGCCATTTCAACTGTAAAAATTTGCCTAAGGTTGGTCAAAGGTAAATTAAGAGCTTGGCAGAATGAAGTATTGATAAAACTTTGGTTTGCACTAGAGTCAAATAATACTTTTGCATACACGTTGTGAACTAAGAACGTACCAGCTATCACATCTGGAATTAGTTCTGCTTCTTGAGTGGTCAGCTGGAATGCTCTGACATTCTTTTTAGTAGCTCCATCGGCCGTCTTGGTTTTGTTGTCTGCTGGTTTGACCAATTTAGGACATTATGGTTTAAAATGTCCCTTTTCTCCACAGTTATAGCAGATCGTTGTTTTCTTTCTGCAGTCTTCTTCACGATGTCCTACAGCTTTGCAAAAGTTGCAGGTTACATTGCGTCTTCCAAAATGTTTCTTTCTGCAATTCCTGCAGAACGGCGGAGTTGAGGATTGTCCCGTTCCTCTTCTTTAGAAATTGCTATTATTACCCACACGAAATCCTTGGGTAATTTTCTGAGCTAGTTCCTTTTTCCTATTTTCATCTTTTGTGCGTACCAGCTCGTCAGTTAGGGTGTTAGCTAATTCCACAGCATCGTAAATAGTACGAGGTCTCGCAGCTTTAACGATGTTACGGATTTCGCTAATTAATCCCCAAATATAGCAAGAAATGAGTACCGGTTCTGGCGAAGCCAGTGTCGGTACCACTCTAGCATATTCAAAGAATGTCGAAGTATATCCTCGACAATCTACACCCGTCATTCGATGATTTAGGAACTTATTCGCTATTTGATCTTTTTCATATTCGGGACATAATTTTCTTTCTACAAGACTCTTAAATTCTTCCCAGTTCATGGTATAGGCCCTACTTCTTCCTTTGGCTTGAAGTACCGTATTCCACCATTCTAGCGCCCCTTCTTTGAAAAGATTTGACGCGTACATAACCTTGTCATCCTTAGCACATTTACTTACTGTAATTACTGCCTCGGTTTTCTCAAACCAACGCAGTGCCGCACTCGCTCCTTCATTGCCTGCAAATTCAGCGGGTTTACAAGCAAGAAATTCTTTGTAAGTGCAACCAGGCGTTGCAGCTTTCATTTTCTTAAGGAGCGGAGCCTGTCGTGAATCATCATTGTGATTATTACCGCATTCGTTTACACTATTACTGAAGTTATCTTCAGAATTACGTTTGCTAGGAATGATTTGTTGAGGTTTAACAGGTTTTTGGGCAGCAGCAAGTATTGCTGGAATAGCATTGGCTATTCCTTGAGCAACGATATTTTCGATATCTTGCCTATTTAGAAATTGATCCTCCGGATGTTGCTCAGATTGATTAACCTCATTAACTGGTTCGTTATTAGCGTTTTCCATCTGATAATTAATATATATAATTTATTAGTATCGAATAAATAACAATTATACACAAAACAATCATACAAATTTCACAATACACATATAGTCAAAACTATCGATTTCTCGATTCTCATTTTTATATTTTATAATATGCATCAATACATACCATTATCTTACAAAGTTTAATTTTAGGTTATTTCACAAGATTATATTTTAGTATTTATTATACAACCACAGTTTCACAACCCACTATCCTTCGTCAGTTGGTATTTTAGTAACGATGTTCCCTCTCGTCGTATTTCCGGGAGATCTGTTCTCCTACTTCCCTGATACTATTTCCTGCATCCACCAGCTCCTCACCAAAGTGGCGGAGTTCGGCTAAATTTTCATTACTCATTGGTGGGTTTGGTATAGGTTCTGGGTCGAACTGAGGGAGAAAGGAATAAGGACTGTTGAGAAGGTTTTAGAACTGCCAGTCGTTAGTCCACCACTCATCCATTTGTCCTAGAGGTTGGGTGTGGATCAAAGGGTCTGGAACGGCTGGTTCTAGGTTTATTGGGATTTGAGTTTCAACAAGATAAGGGTAGAGATTATTATTAATAGGTCTGACGATATCACAGCTTGCCAATGCACGATCCAATTCCTCCTGAAATGGTAACTCCTCAATTTGTCTAGAGCTTTCCCCAATTTCTCTCTTGGTTTGCCTAGAACTTTCCCCAAACTCCATTTCCATCTACCTAGAATATTCCCCAAACAGCATTTCCATCTGCCTAGAACCTTCCCCGTCTTTAATCCCCTTCCCTTTGTTTAAGTGATTTTCTATTTTGGGAATCTTCCTAGTGGCGGGTTTCCTTCTGCGCACACGCCTCCATCCCACGAATCTTCTCCTTTTCTTAGGCTTGGGTTTCTCCGGAGGTGGAGCGTTGAATTCCATAGGTTCTTCTATATCAGGTATATACCTATTAAAATCTCTTGAAACCTCTATTTTCACCGGATAGAGATTTAAATTCTGAAGGGCTTCAGACAGGTCATTCATGCTGTTTAGCATATATGCAAAATACACAAAAATTGCTAAGTTAAACTTTTATAACAAAATTTCATAAATAACCTTTAAATATTATTTCATACCGTGTGACTAATTTAACACAAAGACAACTAAAAATTAAAACACACCAGGGTTTACTGTAACTTATTTATTTTACTAAATAATATTTCTGGCTTGTAGGTGATAAGGTTGCTAAAACTTGAGTCAGAGTATTTAAAGATTTGCATTTACTGCTACAGTGGCTAGCATATAGAGATCTGTCCATTTTTCATCTAACTTGTCTTCCCATGGTGGGTTATTGCCTAGTTCTTGGGTTTTCGGATTAACTCTCTTTTCTTTTGGTCGTGACTTCTTTAATTTCTCCTGACTTTTCCTAATAATCAAATTTCTTTTATTGGGAGAAAGTGGTTCCTAATATTGTGCCTTTCGGACAAATATTCCTTCTTCAGGATTTGCATAGGGTTTTGAGGAATTTATTTGGGATGAACTTCCCTTCTCGTTTGATGACCTATCTAATTTAAGATAGATGTTTGAAAGCTTTTGCTTACCCATACTGTACACAAATATTCAAATAATAAAACACATAATCATAGAATAGCAATTAGTAAAATTAAGTATTTTCTAAATACTTAATTGGCTTAAATCAGTGGCTCTGATACCACCTTTTTCTGTCACGACCCCCGACCCGGTTTGACCCGTTTCAGGAGCCGCGGGACAGAAAATCCCGTGGTATTTATTTAATTGATTTGACAGCGGAAGTTTTCTTCAGGATCTTTTTAAAACTGAAATTTCCCGATTATTTTATTTCACAACTCGCGATAAAACCCCGGTAATGTACAATCATATGATTTCACTGAGAAATATTTATTTTTACAAAACTTGTTTCTTTATTTTATACTGAGCCACTTCCTTAAGCTTATAGTGCTTCACGGCACTTTTCCTGGATCACAACAGATCACCTGAAACATGTTTGAAAAAGGTTTTGTCAGCGGGAAATACTGGTGAATCATTCTTTTTACTAAAATGACACGTTGTTATAATTTACAGTATTAAGAGCGATTACAATGTTTATACATCAACCAATTACCCAACGGTATTTGTCACTCGACTCGCTTCTGTGACTATGGTCATATCACCCATTGGCTAACCCGTTGTCCAATGGTGACGATTATCAAGTAATGTATACAAAACCCCACATACCAGCTGTAATATGGAGATTACAAAGACTTAATCCCTGTAATTATAACTATGAAAAACATTTAAGAATTTATAAAGTATTTTGATAAAAAGAGAATGACTCACATTGCAGATTTAATATGAACAGAGCTTAGCCTACTGATTAGCCTTGATATCATAGTTTAAATAATAATGCACACAAACTAGGTTAGTAACTAATACAGCATTTACGATAACTCACGAGATTAAACCTTCACAACGAATGACAAAGTGCGATACTTAAACTTCCATCGAATTAGCGACGAATGACAAAGCATAAACCCTAATGTGGGCAGCACTTAAACATCCATTGGATAGTTTAATCGATCGGACATTGAATCGTAGCAGCGATCGAGTTATTACCTTGTTTTGCGGCAGCGATTCGTGATTCGTGTGTGTTTTTGTAGTAAACAGACGATATCTCGAAATGTAAAACGAATTTTAACGTCGTTCAAGTGCCAGCGATCGAGTTATTACCCACTATTTATACATGAAATTTGACCCCCTCGCGTGACGCGAGGGGTAGCCCCTTGGGCGTCGCGTGGCACGAGGGGTCACAACCTACCATAGGGTAGCCACGTCCCTAACTAGCCTTGCTGAGTTGACGGAATGATAAAATTCGTTTTTGACAACAAATTAAGTGGATAATCGTAAATAGGGAATACCCCCCCCCCCTGAGTTTTAGGGGCCCTGATCCTGATTCTGTTTGTTCTGAAAATTTTAGGGTTTATACAGAATCACTTGGGGTCTTAATTAGGGTTTCATTTTGGATAAAATAATATAATAAATAGGACTTTTGATGAGAGTTGTTACACATGTCGCCTGCGATACGTAAAAATAGTGGATGGCTCATGCGGAGCCGACGTCGAAAAATCTCGTCTATGTACACGGGTTCGTCGGCAAAATAATCGGCTACTAGTTTATCGTGGGTGGCTGGCTATATATTTAAAACGAAACATAAATGAAATTAATTATAAAATACATTTTCAAATCTATATAAAACATAAGGAAAAAATAGTAAAGTACCTTCTTGGTCTCGGTTTAATTTTGCTCGTCTAGTTAGCCGTTGGGACGACGCTTCATCACCCGCCATAAAGACCTGAGCCGCGTTCATAATCATGTTGTGCATAATTGCATCCTCTTCCGAAGATGATGAATACCACGTAGACGAAGAAGAAGAAATGGAAGAAGGTGAAGCCATGGTAATTTTTGAGAGAGAGATGGGGTGGTAGTGGGTAAAAAATGGTATAAAAATTGATGAGTTTTTATAAAAAGGGAAGAGGGGTTATAAAAAGTGAGAGAGATATGAGATTGTAGTGGGTGAAAAGTTGTAAAAAATGGTGTAAAAGATGTGAGTATTTATAAAAGTGGGAGTAAATTAAGTATAAATTTGAAATATAGCCGTTATTTAATAAATCAAAATTGTGAATTTGACTTTTTTTTAAAACGGTCATATTGTAAAACGGTCCCCACAATTTTTGGCATTTAGTGCCCGTCGCCAACGTCAAGTGCAAGCCGGAAAGGACGGGGACCGGGGGGGATGGTGTTCATGCCGGCGCCGGTCCAAGATGTATGGGGGACGGACCCCATACTCACAAGCCTAAGCTTTAGCTTGAGCTTGGGACTTGTATAATTGGTTCATATGTAAACATTTCAAATAAAGTTTGCGTTTTCACAATTGGTTTTGCATGGAAACATGCTAGAAGTATATTTCGAAGCTTTTGGATTCATAAAGTTAGATACTTGCCTACTTGGTATGTTTTCAGATCTTCAACGACATAGCCGCCATCATCTGCTTATAATGGCTTATGAAATTATGCGTTTTCGTATGTAGTGAGGACCAGCTACTTCTTAGATGGATAAGCTAGATAAGGGGAAACATAGTAGATAGGGCTCAAACTTGTAACGAGCATAACTTGGGTTCTGATTGGAGCTACGGGGCCCACGAGCAGGAGGTGGAAACATCTCAGCGAGACTCAACTCTCATACCCAAATTCCTTGATCTAAAGTCTCGATTTTGTCAATTAAGATTTTCCCCAAAATTTTGCAAACTTTCTCATTTTTCTTTTATAGCTTAAAACACGTAAATCTGTGATTAGCATAACTTACGCATTTATTTGTGATCTTAATTTTAATAATTGCCAATCAATTTGTAATTTTGAAAATTTTGCAAACCTTTCAAATTTAGAAACCTCCTTATAAAAGGACTCCTATTTTATTGGTTTTATCATTCATTTTTTATCAAATTTATTTTAGGAACATTCTCTTTATTATTAAAGTGCAATTTGCGTACATGTGGTTCGGTGGGGCATCAGGCTGCGTCCAGGACGAAACTTTGGAAACTTGAGCTCATGTGGTTTAAAAAACGCTATATGTTGAGTCCATGCAACT
The DNA here is from genome assembly GCA_030545235.1 of Helianthus tuberosus. Lineage (NCBI taxonomy): Eukaryota > Viridiplantae > Streptophyta > Magnoliopsida > Asterales > Asteraceae > Helianthus > Helianthus tuberosus. The sequence goes on along the minus strand of CM060393.1, from coordinate 80,905,175 downwards.
AACATGGTTAATTTTTCTGTTAAAAACTAACAGCCATGGGGTAAAGCATCATTTTACACACCATTAACGCCCTATATCAACCACACGCCCTCACAAATCCTTATCTCTTTGTTATGTGTCCTCCGCCATTTCACCTAACCCCACATGTCTTATCCATCGCTCCCCACCCCTACCACCGTCTTCTCCACCTCACCTAACCCAACCACTGTTTTCTCCATCGTAACCACCACACCATCATCCATTACCACATTACTGTCAATCACCACACACACTGTCGCATACCACACCACCATTGTAGGATATCTAACTTTTGATGTAGGTGTTTGTAGAATTATCCAACTTATGATAAATGCGATATATATATATATATATATTTAATAAATGTTAATTTTATGAAATCTTAATAATATTTCATAATGTTATGAAATGTTAAGGTAATCTAACTTTAGAACTGTTAATATATGTTTTAAATAGGATTTTGATACTTTATAAAACCATAAGGATGAATTTTGATACATAGTAAATACCATATGGACATAGAAAGAAAGCATTGTATTTGAATTTGGCAGGTAAAAAAAATGTTAAGCTCAGGGACTCAAATATAAAAGTCATAAACCATAGGGACGTGGGCTGATAGGGATCATCAAGGTTGAAGAATCGAAGCATAAGGATCGAAGATTAACGGGTTTCAACCTCCGGTTTCTTAGTTTCTTTGTTTCAAACATTGAAACCATGACTGTTGCATATGAATTATGTTTTATTCTTGTTTCTACTATGATTCTAGGCTAAAAAATTATGCCACTACTTAGGTTAAAGATGATTATACATTAAATTTTGAGTTAAATGCCATTTTAGTCCTTGTGATTTGGGCCATTTTGTCAGTTTAGTCTAAATGTTTCATTTTTCGCCTGTGGGTCCAAAAAGGTTTCACCGTTGCCATTTTAGTCCACTGGGTTAAGTTCATCCATTTTTTTTTGTTAACGAGAAGGGCAATTCAGTCATTTTATATGGCCTGTAAGGTCTCTTCCTTCAACGAACACACACACCCGGACCGATTGAACACACACACGATGTGCGGAAACCACAGCATGTCTCGTACCGCACCATAGAGCTCGTACAGAAGGTGTCGAAGATGACAGAACCGAACAATCTGTGAATACACTGAGTATTCACAGATCACAATCACACACAGTGAAGAACACACAAAGTTAGGGTTTGTTTCTCTATCTAGAATTCAATCTTCCACAAGAAGTTTTCTCCAAAACCCTTTCATTCATTCCCCTGATTGCATACATCCACTTAGAATATATACACGTACATGTGCGGACACTTAAGTCCTTACAAAGAAACCCTAGTCCGTATTTACACTAAGTACGGACAACACTATAAACTTGTAAGTACTGACAAGCTAATCCTATAAATTGGGACACAACAAAGAACTTATAAGTTCTGACAAGACTATTCCCTAAATTCGGACAATACTAAGAACTTATAAGTTCTGAAAGGTTAAAACTACAAATTCGGACACCTTTATAACATATATGATCCGAATTTGTTAACCTATCTTTCAACACATTACAAATCAAGTCCTTGAAGATTCAATCAAGTTGCAGGATCCAGCATCTATCATCCAGAAGTGCATTTACAGACTCCCCCTTGATATATGCGGGATCTACAAATCTTCGAGTAGCAGTATTCAGCATTTATCATCCTGCGGTGCAATTACAGACTCCCCCTTTATATATGCGGGATCTACAAATCTTCTACAAATCTTCGAGAAACTGCTTCCTGCTCCAGCCTTGTTCTTAACACAGCATCGGACAACTCGAGTAAACCAAAAAAGCAAGCTTCCTATCTTATTTATGTTAATCTAAAATAGCTTGTCAAACTCAATACTTCATTAGAAACCTTTAGAAACCTTTAAAGCCCAAATGAATTTCAAAACCAACAAGGCTAAAATATTTAAGCTCAAAATTTTTTAAGTAACACATACTTAAAAATATTTCTACCAACTTGGAACACGGTTTCCCACACGGACAACACACTTAGACCAACTTAGCAAGACCGATAGTTTTTATTAAAAGACTTATTTTAAATTACCACACCGGATTGTTTTTAACCTGTTTTCAAAATTGTAAAACCCCATTTGAGTATCGTTAAAAGCATAAAGCCCACACATGGAAACAAGAAATAAAATCTTTTTGTATTTTTCGAACTTTATATTAAACACACCGTTTTTTTTTTGTAATTTTCAATATTTGAAACGAAAATGAAACGATGATATTTACAAGTAGCATCTTTTTGTGAAAACACGGACAAGAAGATCATATCGGCTTATCTGTTAAAATCTATCACAGTTAGTATCCTTTTAGCTATTTTAAGCACATAGAATGATAATGATAGTTAAAGTTGTTTAACGATATACTTGTCCACTTAAGCTTTAGCACGTGTTCGAACACTATTTTCAAGATATGGAATTAGGGGTCTTATTAACTGATATAACTGTGTTTCCCACCTCAGAATATACTCCCGTATCAAAACTACCAAAAATTACATCTTACAAGTGTCACACCCGTTCGATAGCGGAAGCGCGTGGTATGAACTTGATTAGTTTTCATAGCATACAATATAAGTAAACAACTACATGATTAAAAACATACGGTGTTCATCCATTGACATAATTAAGAAATACACACCATAAGTTGTTTACAGAACAAGACGACATAGGTTATAAGTGTGACATCCCACATCGGTTGTGAAGAGGAACAAAGGCTTCCTTATAAGGGGTTGGATACCTTCACCATCATGACGCGTTTTGAAAACCGTGAGGAGTGGACGCCGGGGGCGTGCTGACCGCTAAAGCGGACAATATCATGATGCGGTTTCGCTGGGCTGTTACAGATGGTATCAGAGCTAGGGCCGGACCGGTGGTGCCAGGTCCTGCGAGGACGCTGGACCCCCTTAAAGGGGGTGGATTGTGACATCCCACATCGGTTGTGAAGGGGAACAAAGGCTTCCTTATAAGGGGCTGGATACCTTCACCATCATAACGCGTTTTGAAAACCGTGAGGGGCGGACGCCGGGGGCGTGCTGGCCGCTAAAGCGGATAATATCATGGTGCGGTTTCGCTGGGCTGTTACAATAAGTTTTTACAAAAGACTAGTTTGACATAGTTTAGAAATATATGGCTTTGCTTCCTATATCCCATTAAGAGTGAGATATAAGGACCAAACCCTTCAAAAGGATGACATTGTTAACTTGATAACCCAAAAGCTTCATGAGAACCGACTGCACCAAGATCCAATCATTTACCTGAAATACATGTAAGTTTTGAAAACATCAACAAAAGTTGGCGAGTTTATGTGCTTTGTATGTGAACCAATAAGTCTTAAAAATTTTGTGAGTTCGTATATAACAATGTGGTATGTAAAGTGTCTATGAAACGATCATTAATGTTTTGCAATGACATTAATATGTGTGACGACATAGGAAGCACTCAACCCTAGCGAATTTCCTCCGGTCCACCCAGTTGGAACAACAAAAGCACTACATGGACCACACAAGGACCCATGAGTGGGGCTCGCTACACCCGATAGATCTACCACTCTTGCCTCTCGGTCTTATACCAGATTAATGGCGCTTAAGAGAGAGCCTTGTCTCACATGATCTAACATTTCATTCCATAGCTAAACCATACTATCAAGACATGTATTCCCCCCCCCCCCCCCGAGAGTTATAAAACCGAAAACATTTAAGAGAAAAGGGGGACATGAACTCACCGCTTTGCGTCCAGAGAGAGACAGTACAAGCAACGGGTTTCCAAAAGTGTGAGTCAACCTACAAGTGTTCTAACATCATTAGACACTTTGGTCTCTTCTAGACCCTCGTACTCGTTGCTCATCTTGATCGTTATTGTATTTATTTTTGGTACACTTGTGTATTTTTAAAAAGATGTTGTCATTTGTTTCATGTATATGCTTTCATTATATATACTTCTTATATATACTTTGCATTCCAAGTATGTACGAATAGGCCTCGACCTTCGTGAGTCTTCGTGTCTCGCACGATCATATGTGAGAGTCTCCGAGATCCACACGACTTACTTCGTTCTGAGTGATATATATATTCTTCAAATATACTTTTTAAAGTTTAGTGAACCTCGTTCACTTGTGAGAATATGTCGAGTTGAGAATGTATAATTGTTTCTCAATTATAACTGTATACTTCTTATAGATATAAGTGTTAAAAATATTTATTCTTAACATCGTGAATACGTTGATGTACATGTACGGTAACTTTGTGCGAGTACACTTCAACAAATGTATTTGAGTACATTACTTTGTATTTGCGTATTTTATATGTGTACGTATACCATATTTATACGTCTAGGTATACCGTATTATACGTGTAGGTATACCGTATTTAAACATGAAGGTATACTGTATTGTACTTTTAGGTATACCATATTTATAGGTGTAGTTTTTACAATATATATATATATATATATATATAGTCATTGGGCCTAGCTCATCTTCTTGTGTTATTGGGCTTAGCCCAAGTTTTTATTGTAATTCGGCCTTGCCCAAGTCTTTATGTTATTGGGCCTTGCATATATTCTTATTGTATTTGGGCCTTACATATGTATTTATTGAAATGGGCTTTGCCCATGTATTTAGGAAATTGGGCCTAACCCAATATTAGTTATACAAGCCCAATTTTGTACTCTTGTATTTTTTTGTAAACTTTTACTAGTGTAGGATAATTAAATACACATTTTAGTAAACTTGTATATTATACTTAGCGTCGTTTACATATTAAACTTTCCGGTTTTGTTATCGTTAATATATATTCGTTAAGTGTCTAAAAATATATTATTTTTAGACGCGTCGTCGTAATCGTTTAATATATATAACTTTGCGTCGAAATTTGCCCGAGTACCGTAGTAACGCTTCGTGATGACGATGTGTCCGTTTCGTCGGTGAAACATACATTATTATCTCGTCAATATATACATAGTTATAAAATGTTTTGTCCGATGTTCTTTATCCATTGTCCGCATCTTGTTTTATGGCCTAACATAAGGGTGCGTTTTATTTGTATGCGAATGTCCGCGCTCATTGTCATACTTGTAAATATTTACGAAGTTTTTGAGTATGGTGTGTTTGTATATTTTTAATATGTAATGTATTTGGTACTTTGTTAGTATTCTCCTAATACTAATAAATACAAGTCTTGTACAAGTATTATACACCAAACAAAGTGTTTAAAGTATATAATTTTTACCAAAAATTATATTATCATATATTTATTACTTCTACGCATTATACTTAGCAAAACATATATATATATATATATATATATATACATACATATAAGTGTCCGCTTAAATGAGAACCACATCGAGTTGTAAGAACCGTGAGAACTACTTGATCCGGGGCGAGGTGGACCAATTTTTTTTTCATAAACGTAGATGCATGTATTATAACAACATTGGTAAAAAAATTCAAAAAAATGTCGTGTGTGTAGTTTTGAGCACCACAAGTTTGTGTTTACGGGTACCGTAAATTTTCCTGTTAAATTTACGGTACCCGTAAACACAAACTTGTAGTGCTCAAAACTACACACACGACATTTTTCTTTTGAATTTTTTTTTTACAAATGTTGTTATAATACATGCATCTACGTTTATGAAAACAAAATTTGGTCCACCGCGCCCCGGATCAAGTAGTTCTCACGGTTCTTACAACTCGAGGTGGTTCTCATTTTAGCATTCCCCTCTCTCTCTCTCTCTCTATATATATATATATATATAGGGAGGGGCTCATGCGAGAACCACCCTTATTGTGAGAACCGCGAGAACCACTTACAAGGACCAAATATGAAATTTAATTAAAGTTGTAAAAAATAAAAATAAAAAAGGCGGAAGGGCTATACATGTAATAACGAGTAACTGTGTAATGTAATTAGGGTTTTTTTTGTAAGATACTCGAATACACACACAAACGATTCATTCCGGCGGCGATTTATAACAATTCTAGGCGAACCCGACGGCGATTACGGTTCGATTACGGCTGTTACAAGTTGTTTCGAACACATAAACGACTCATCCGGCGGCGATTTGTAACAATTTCAGGCGAATACGTTCGATAACCGGCGGCGATACGGATGTTCTAAGTTGTTGCGGAGGCGATTACGATCGATTACGGCGACGATTACGGTTGTTCTAAGTTGTTGAGTAGTATAATGACTACAAATGAAATCGGTGAATCGGAGGACAAACGTGAAACCAGACAGGGTAGATCGAAGAGCATTTTGAGGAAGAAGATTACAGGTACCAAATTATACATAAATTTTGAGGAAGAAGACTACATGTAACAAATTATACATAGATTTATTGTATTTTTTTTAGTTTACACATGTAATATGTATAGCAACTTGAAATTGAAACACATATTTGTACAATTACAACAAATTAGGGCATATTTCACCCGAATAACACATTTTTAGGTCAATTCTGAAAAATAATATGGTATTTTAATGGCGTTTTTGTGTTAAATACAGTATTTAGTATGTTAATAGACGTAGCTTGTATATTTTGTGATAATAGTTAAATAATTACAATTTTTGTGTAAAATTATGGATACAGAGATTAATTTTTGTATGTTGTATGAATACACATGTAATTTAGTACACAAATGTATGATTATGTTAGTTTTTACAAAGTATGCATATATGCATATAACGTGATATGTACATATAAAGTATGTAAAATAATATGTATACATGGACAGTTGAATGTACAATATGTTTTACATATACATATGCATATATATTAATGGTATGCATATATGCATATATATTAATGGTATGAATTTATGCATATATATTAATGGTATGCATTTATGCATACAGTTTGTTGAATAGAACAAAGATTAATTTTGTATGTTGTATGAATACACATGTAATTTAGTACACAAATGTATGATTATGTTAGTTTTGACAAAGTATGCATATATGCATACAATGTGATATGTAAATATAAAGTATGTAAAGTAATATGTATACATGTACAGTTGAATATACAATATGTTGTACATATACAGATGCATATAGATTAATGGTATGCATATATGCATAAATATTAATGGTATGCATATATGCATACATATTAATGGTATGCATTTATGCATACAAGTTGTTGAATATAAAGTATGTTTACATGTACATTGCATATAGATTAATGGTATGCATTTATGCATACAAGTTGGTGAATATAAAGTATGTTTATATGTACATTAAATATAGATTAATTGTATGCATTTATGCATACATGTTGATGCATATATAATATATGTACATGTACAATTGCATACATATTAATGGTATGCATTTATGCATATAAAATAACGGCAAAATATGTAAACGTATATGTTATCAGTTTTAATATATTAACATTGTTTAATTGAATGTTTATACAACAGGTGATGAAAGGGGAAAAAGGAAAGTGACATTTAGTGCCGATGTTGATGATGATAAAGAAGATAATGAACCAATTGTGTCGATGATTAAGAAACCACAAATTAGAAAAAGGAAAAGTAACGTTAATAATAAAGATGTGGAGAATGCAAAAAACACAACAATATTTGAACAACCAAGCAAAGGTATGACATACTTGTTTGATATAATAATATTAAGTGTGTATGTAACATAGGGATCCCATGTAACATAAACGTATAATGAATATCTCATTGGTTTGAATGCAGAAAATGATGAAGGTGTTAGGTTGAACAAGCGGATAAAGAGAGTGGCAAAGAAGAAAACAAACGCTAAATCAAAAAAAGAGAACATTTTAATGTCATTGCAGTGTAGAATATCACCACACCAGTTGAGCTATGTGGTAAAAATGTTGTCAAAAGCACAAAGGGAAACGGTTGTGAACATGGGTTTTGGAAGGATGCTGACAATTAATACAGATTCAATACCATCAAAGCTTGCGTATTTCATAATGGATAGTTTTGATGAATCATCAATGGAGATTAAAATGCAAAATGGAAGCATAAAAGTCAATGAGAATGAGGTGAGCAATCTTTTAGGATTAAAGAATGTCGGTATAGTATTGGATGATAAGGAAAAAAAGAAAGATGCTGAATTATTGAAAAAAAAAGAATGGGAAGCATTGTACAAAGGGAAATTGATAACACCAGCAAACATTGTAAAACGGATCGAAGCGAATATGGATGATGTCAGCTGGAAATTCAAATACGATTTTTGACAGTATTTATGAATACTCTTGTTGGGGTGAATATGGATGGACGGTGCATAACAGATTATTTCAACAAATTTGATGATAGTACAGAAGTGGAGGACGTAAATTGGTGTGCATACATATGCAATAAGATAAGGTGTTGTAAAGACGGTTGGAAAAAAGGAAGAAACAATACTTCGTACAACGGGCCAATTCCAATATTGACTGTAAGTTGGTTTTTATAATAAATGATTGTATATGTGTGTATGTTTATGAATGAAATCGGTTGTTTTTTGGATGATTATTATGTTGTTTAATGTGTGATTGCAGATATTATATGCGGATATGACGGTATGTGGAGAATTGAACAAAGAAAGAACGAATGGTCTATTACAGTTTTGGACAAAAGATATGCTGAGTAAGAGGGAAAAATATGAGATTGTGAATGGCGGTTTTGGAAGGGCAATAGTGAGGGACAGCTTTAAGCAAGTTGAATACAAAAATGACCAAATGGATGTTGAAATGGGAGATACATAGAAGGATGCGAATGAAGTTATATGGAATGAAGGAAGCACGTCTGAGGTATATGAATATTGTGTGATGAAAAAATGTATATTTTCCATATATAATAGGATAAAATTGTTATATGATGTATTTTTTGATGTAATGTAGAAATACGCTGATAAGAAAGGAGATGTTAAAAAGAAAGGTGAAATTGAAACAGAGATATCGGGTATAAAAAAGGTATGTATGCATATAATATTTGAAATGTTATCTATGCATAAATGCATATGCACATGATGGTATAAACAAATGTGTATATTATTTTAATTATGCATATTAACGTATGAATATTAGTTGGTAATAGTATAAACAGAGGAGTATAGTATGTATCTAATTAATATGCATATATGCATATGAGTATATGAAATGTATATGCATAAATGAATGATAAGATTAAATTAATAAAACATGTGAATGTGTTGGGAATGTATATGTAGTTAATTAATATACAAATGTGTAAAAAAATTGTTGTTATTATTATTATTAGTGTTATTATTATTATTATTTTTTTAGATATGATAAGTTGTGTGTAAAATCACATATGCATATGCGCATATGCATAGGAGGGTATATAATGTATATGCATATATGCATAAACAAATTTATATTATATGCATATATGCATATAATGATGTATAAATTGAATAATGACGTGTAATTCATATGAAGATGTGAAAATTATAATAATTGTAATATTTTTATATAATATATATAATAAATTTGTTATTTTAATACTAAAAAGGTATGAAAAATAATAAATGCAGACACATATGGATGATATAGAAGATACGGTAATCGCATTGAAGCATCAGATGAATGACATAAAGGAAGAGTTGGAAAGACAGTTTTGCTTAATCCAGACGATGAACAATTGTTGAAAGTGATTGGGATGTTTAATGAGACTTTCAAGGAAGGTGTAAAGATGGAGAAGGTTGAACAGAACGTGGATAAAATTGTAGATGATGTTATTAGTATGTTAAAGAAAAACGTAATGACGGATGATACAAAGGGAGGGAAGGAATGTGGGAAGAAAAATGATGAAAGTGAGGGTACTAATGATGTACAGACAGATGATAAATCGGTAGCACAAAAAAGGTGACGAACAAGTATCGTAAGAAAGGGGTGATGGTAGTTGATAAGTCAATGCCATCATTTTTATTATTGACCCCAAGTTCGCAAGAAACAGATGATGATGAGTGCGAGGAGGTAGTACCGATGAATAAACCGTTGGATGAGACAGAAAAATTGTTATGGAATTTTGTGATGGTAATTGGGATGGAAAAAAAAAGGTAATTACTGTTTGTTGTGCGTGTGTGTGTATAATTATAAATAAACATGTATATGAATTCATATATGTATATATTTAGGTAGCGTGTTGTATATTTCATTTGTATTGATTAATAAAAAAAAACAAAAAAATATATTGTAGGATGGAGAGAAAGAAGAAGGATGACAAAGATGGGAAAGGCGTACATGACAAAGATGAGAAAGGCGAAGTTGACACAGAAATGAAAAAGGAAAATTCCGGATTAAGCTTTATGTAAGTTGTATATATATATAATTATGTATGTAATTTATATGCATGTATGTTTGTTACGAATATGCGTAATGCATATAAATTGTATAGAGTTGTAAAAAAAATTGTTAAAACAATTTAATTATTATTGGATAATTGAAAAAATATATGTGCATACAGGTTGAAGATGTTTGAAACAAAACATGGATTGTGTGCTTTGGGGCATACAATGAACACGCTAGATTTCGGGAAGGAGATATCAACGAATCTGATAGATTGTTGGGCAGTAATGTTAAATGATAAGGAGAAAAGGATGGTGGTTAGCGGGAAAAGACGGTTGTTTTGTTATACATCAATCTTTGTAAGTGGATAGTATGTTTATATATTAATATAAATACATATGTATAATATGCAAATGTAAACACGTGCTGGATAATAAGATGATATGTGAATATGCATATATGCATATATAGGATAATGTAATATGTCAAGTTAACAGTTAATATGCATATATGCATATAAAGAAAATTATGTTATGCATATGAATTAAATTATAATATGCATATAGGATTGTTAATAACAAAGTGATTGGATATGTATATATGTATACAGAATAAAATTTAATATATATATATATATATATATATATATTTATATGTATTTCTATAAAATAAGTGATATGCATTAATGCATATGGATTGAATTATGATATGCATGTATGCATATGAATGAAAATATAATATGCATATATGCATATGGATTATATTATAATATGCAGATATGCATATGTGTTATATTATTATATATATATATATATAATTGATGTGACAAAAAGACAAATTGCAGCCGGAATATATGCTGAAGAAAAAGCAAGATGAAGAGTTGGCTTTGAGAACTGTGAAAAAGTATTTGAGAGAGATATTTGAAAGGGACGACACGCTATTGGATTTGAGAGCTTTTAATATAATAGTGGTACCAATGATCGAGAAGGCACATTTTTATCTTATTTGTATGGATTTGGATACAGGAGATGTGCAGGTGATAGATAACATGGATTCAAATAGAGATGCAGTGCATGTAAAGACATCATCAGATTTTAGATATATGGGGACACCATGCAAAGTGGTATGTAAAATTAATGTAATATTTATGTATATTGTCAACTGATGTTAATTTTTTATTTTTTTGTTTTGGCGTTTATTATGCAGAAAAATTACATGTGTACATACATGAATTCTGTAAACCACCCGGATACAGAAAAGCTTAAAAAAGGTGTAATAAAGAGATTGAAGATTACGTGGGGAACAAATGATAATGTGAAAGATTGTGGGGTATTTGCAATGCGACATATGGAATGTTACAAGGGGAGTAAAAAGGAGTTTGATTGTGGGTTCAGTGATTTGAAGGATGTGAAACAACATCAATTGAATAACATGCGAATGCGAATAGCAACAACATTGATGTTATCACCGTCAAACATTTATAGAAAAAGGGTGTTAGAGTTAGCGAAGGTGGCGGTTGAGAATGTGAAGAATGTTGAGAAAAAGGGTAAATTGAAAACAATATCAAAACTGCAGGAGGAGTGCTGGAGAGGATTAGCGAAACAGTAGGGTGGTTGGAAGTTATATGGTTTATTGAACAGGTTTAGAAAATGGTAGATAGACTGATGATATGGTTTGTTAAGTAATTGGATAGGTAGTCTAACAATTGGAAAATGGTATGATATTATGAATATTGTTGGATTTATAAAATGGATTGTTAATTATTATTATTATTATTATTATTATTATTTGTTTGTTTATTGATTGATATTGAATAATGTCGGTAAATGTTGTTGTATTTATAATGTTGTATGTATATTGTAAAGTGAACAGGGTAAATGCGAACAAATATATATGGAAAGTATTATGATGTAAATGTATGTATATATGTATATAAAATTAATTTGATACATACGTATTGACATATATATGTATGCATATATGAATATGGTAATTAGAATAATATAAATGAATGAATATAACAAACGTGTTGATACATACGGAATGAATGCACATATATATAAAATTATATAGATAGGATGTAACAAGATACGGTTATATATGCATAAATGCATATGATGTGTAATAATGTAGTATGTTGTACTATAAATGGTTTTAGTTATGTAAATAGAAATAATATTATGTAAAATGGATGTATATTTGATAACAATATAGAAATATGTAATAATTTATATGTACAGATGTATATCAATATGTACATAAGGGTTTATGCATATATGCATATATATATATGGAACGATTATATGTAGGGTTGTAATGGTGGATGTGGTGTTGCAATAGTTATATAAATATGACAGAAGGTAACATGTGATAAAAAATGTGTTAATATGCATATATGCATATTATATATATATATATATATATAAATTATTCATATATGCATATTTAAACAGGTAAACATAGATTGTAATGATATGCATGTTAAAAGGTGAATGAAATTGAAAAGATAAACACAACAGAATGTAAAACGTGATAAACGATATGTTTAATATAGTTGATACAAATAAAAAGATGATCAAATGTTACTAATAAAAATGAAAAGGTCAAACAGTGGAAAAATATATCAAACATCGTCTTCTGATTCAGTATTGTAAACATAGTTGGGGTCACGACGGGTTCTGGACGAACGTCTAATGGGTTGGTTAGATGTTTTTGAAGGTGCCAGGTCGACTTGTTGAGTATTTGTTGCAATCGGATCGTCCACTATATCAATAGGGTTGTCGTTGTAGAACTCTTCATCAGAATCGGAAGATGCATACGTAGGTTCACAATCGAATTCATTGTCCGATACATCATAACGGGGAGGAGGAAGGTTGGCAGCAGCCGCAGCATCGCATTTGGCCTTGTAGGCAGCCCGTTTTGCCTCTTTAACTTTTAGACAATTGCGACTATCATGATCAAATACGTATTTGTTACAATGGTTGCACAAACGTGCAGGACGTTTACGACGTTTAACAATTTTTTTCACCCGGACCGACCCGTCTTTTTTTGGTGCCCGAACCTTTGTTTCGTATGCCCATAGGCGGCTGGATTGTTGAAGATGACTGAATTGGAAGGTTGAGGATATCACTGATGTTAACAGCATTTGGATTATGTTCTGGTTCATCAGGTAAATCTTTATATATTTCATTTCTGATAGATCGTATTTGTGTAGACAGTGAACGAAGTCGATCAGGGTTTTTTCCAATCCGATTCATGCATTGGGTAAGTAAATCAAGTATTTCAGTTTTTAGTGTACCAGTCTCACTCATCTCTGTTGAATACATGTGTGATAAGTTGTACACGCTGGATGGGACTGCATCACGTTTCCATCGCCCACTTATGTATTGGATGGGAATACGATCAATTGATTTGAACCAAAATACGCAAAATATATGACGGCACAAATAACCGATACGTGTAAATCCCATGCAGGAACAAGTATAAGTGTGTGATGGGATATCAGCGTAAACCTGCATGAATATGAATGGTGTAAGTTAAATAACTATATAAGTGAAGTGGATGTGTATAAATATAAATGATGTATCGTTTGTATTGAATAACATAATAAAGTGGTATATATGCATATATGCATATAACTTAATATAATAAAAAAATATGTAAACAATTTATGGGAGAATATATGATTACATATGGAGTATGACTTCCATACGACGTATGTTCAGGCTTGATGATGGATAGTTATAAAAATATGTAATAAATGTGTGTTGTACATTATTATAATATAAATATAATAAAGCGGTATTTTAAAATATGAATATGTACATAAAGTGTACATGTTGTATAATGTTATGAATATGTATATGTATGCATATGGTATTGTAGGCATATATGCATGTTATAGTGTTAGTTACATGTATGCATAATAAAATAGGAATATATGAAAGTATGAATAATTTGGGATGAAGTAAATAATAAGTAATCAGATGATGTATGCATTTATGCATACAATGTAAATTATAATAAATATGCATCACATATATTATGCACATATGCATATATACATATAATTAATGTAAATAAAAAAATAAAAAATAATAATTAATAGTTAACAAAAATAGGTACCTCGAACGTGTTGACAGTAACTCTGTTTTTGTTAAGATGTCTAACATTATAAATAGAGTCGACAGACGTGGTGGGACGCTCAGAAATGATACAATGCAACATTCCTCGATGAATCTCTTTTTGAACTTCCAAAAATATATTCCAGGTGTATATCTCAGATGCTTGAATTTCAATGGGAAGGGTTGTTAAAATTTTTGGTGTGCGTGTGTCACTATCAAACTCATTCTTACGTTGTTTGTTACGATTGGAATCAACAGCAGTATCATAGCACATTAAGAATTGGACAAGGGAGTTTGTTTCTCTAGAGTTAGTTTTGAAACGTGCATTGGAACTCTCGCACCTGGATGTCATTTTCATCAAACAGCATAACGGAATATCTCTGAAGTAACATGGTTCCCAACGTGTGCGAATGTTATACATATCGGTCAACCATTTGTGGTTTTCAAGTTTATACTCCTTCATTAAAAGTTGCCATTGTGCTTCAAATGTTTCAACTGGTATGAACAAGTTCCAAACAAGTTTGTGTATTGATTTTCTCAGATTACCATTTGCAAGTATATCACCAGATATCTGTAATTGGTTGACAATTTATAAATAAAGAATGTTAAATTATAATATTGGTAAAAGAATGATGATATATACGTACATTGGAATATTGAATAAGATAAAGTTAATAATATCGTTACCTTAGCGGGCAGTTTATCCGTTATGTGCCACATACATAAACGATGGGTGGATTCGGTGAATACATTTAAAACAGCTTGTTTCATAGAAGCATCCTGGTCAGTAAGTATAAGTGAAGGTTGTTTTTTGTGGGCTTTAAGGAACATTTGGAGCAGCCAAGTGTATGATTCAATTGTTTCATCGTATAGTAATCCAGCACCGAAAATTACACAACGTTTGTGGTGATCAACACCAGTAAATGGAACAAAAATCATCTTGTATCTGCAACATATGTATTGTAATATGTATTAATAATACAAATCATGAAATACAGTTACGATATGTATGTAAAAAAATGTATGTTGTGGTATGTAGGCGTGAATAATCAGAATTTACGTGTATGATGATAAAATATAATATAGTGTTATATTAACATATGCACATATGTATATGATGTAATGTATGAGTAATGATATGAATACAAAAGAATGTATGCAGATGATATTATATGCATATATGCATGTGGTTAATGTTATATATGTATATTTTAAATAGCATAATATGATTACATGCAGTTATGCATAAGTTGATATGAGGCAAATAATAAATAAATATATGGTGTATGCATGAGTGAATAACATGCAAATTATAATAAATTTGAAATAAGTATGTTATGTATATATGTATACATATTAATATACAGAAAATGAATATACACATATGCGTATGTGCATGAATTACAAATAAACATATGATTATAAAATATGTTGTTATTTGGTAATAATGAAAATTGACATACTTGTTTGTATCATATGTAGCATCAAATCCACACACATCTCCGAAAGCTTCGTAATTACGTAAGGATACAAAGTCAGCCCAAAAAGCGGAACGAAGCTCGTTGTTTGTAACAACATATTCAAAGATGAAATCTTGACGGTTTTGACTTCTTGATTGTAAGGTATCAACAAAAAGGTTTGCATCGCGGGTACCAATGAATAATCGAAAGTCTCTACTTACATTTTTAAAATCCACTGTAGTACCCTGGACATTTTGTGGTCCACCTTTTAAGGAAACTTGAATATTATGGGCAATGCTCGGCCTAATTTTGTTTAACCCGACCCGATGTATAAATTGTTGATCTTCGAAAGTTACTTGTCTATTTTGTCTGAGAAGATCAGCATTTTCATTATTGATCATGCAATGGTTATGTTGCTCAACAATACTATATAATTGAAATTGTTTTGTTGTTTCCAAATATCGAAAACGGGCACATGCACCACAATTAGAGACGGTGTATCGGCTACGTCGTCTGTTGTTTGTAGGTGGTAGTGATGAATCGAAAGTGTTATGTTTTGGCTGGCCATTTTTTGAACATAAAAGGTACCGATGTGTAGGAATTCTTATGCTAGGATTGGATGGGTCTGGCTTTGATTTCAAAGTGCTAATACGAACAGAAAATCCAGCCTTTGAAGCGTATTGTTTATACATCATGATAGCATCATCCCAGTGTTGGAATACACTTCCAATGGACGGCATGTATTGAATGTCAACGTCGGGAGTCCAAAATTTGGTACCATCAGGGGACGAATAAACTGAACTTATAAATGTACCTGTTGAATGAGTAAATGAATATAAGGTCTATAATGAATATTATAAAAGAATGACATAACTATGTTGTAACCTAATGCATGAATAGTCAATATGTAAATTGTTTTTAAACAAATGATGATGTAGTAATGTAATACCTTTCTGTTCTTTATGTAGAAATTGTAGTTGTTGTGGTATATTTGATGAAGTTGACACATAAGAAGACGATCCAGAATCAGAATATGACTGTGTGTTATACGGGATTTCAAAATTATCAGCTGTCACAATGTCATATATGGGGTCGATAGATGCAACAGCACAAGATGAATCAATGATAGGAATTAACCCTTTTTCAGATTGCATTGTTGTTGGACAATGTTGATCATTTCTAATAATATTGATTGGGGCGTTTACTGAAGACGAATCAGATGATGCCATGATTTCTGCAATTAATGTGAGTAACATTTGTTGTTATTATATTGATAACATATTGTGTATTATGTAACAATAGGTAGAATGACAAATAATATAACATTTATAAATGTGTATAAACATATGTGATCGTATTAGAAGTAACATATATGCAAAAAAGTGATGTATATGCATATGTGCATATGTAGTAGATAAAATAAAGTACTAATTAAATGTTAACAAATCAGTTTAATGTTTATGACACAAGTGTAAATGTAATGTATGTATTAACATAAACTAAAAACATTTAATTCTGGAATATGTATACAGATCTTATTGAACAAAAAGTCACATACATTACCTTGTAAGATGAGAAAGGACGAATATGATGTAAGAACGTTAGGGTTTGCAGGAATTTGATGAATTGACGTAATTGCGAATGTGACCAGAATTAAAAATACACTATAAGGAAGCTTCGATCGGTAGTCGGAATCGTGGTGGAGGATAAATGACAAATATGATCTAAGAATGTTAGGGTTTGCAGAAATTGTATGAATTGTCGTAATACATGAACTGATTCGTTGAGGTTTTGAGAATGTGACCGGAATTAAAGATACATCGTCGGAATATTCGATCGGTGGTCGGAATCGTGGTGGCGGAGACGGAGGTGATAATCGGCGTCGGACATGAGTGAATAGCACCAATTGTGAACGGATATGACAACTGATTTATTGAAAATACCTTATTTTTATATTTCAGTCCTTGTAGTTTGAGTATTGTTGCGTTCACACTTGGTTCTCGCGGTTCTCGCAATAAGAGGTGGTTCTCGCATGATCTTCTCCCTATATATATATATATATATATATATATATATATATATATATATATAACTCTTGGATGATTAGGGCTTAACCCCTTTTCATTAAAAACTTCCTTAATGACGATTAAGGTCGCTAATCACGTTTAACCCTTTTAATCACCCTGATAATCACACTTTAATCACGGTTAGATTTTTAGAAAATTTTGCCATAGTTCCCCCTAAACTATGGCGTTTTCCCACGTTTTCAAAACGTGGTTTAAACCAATTTTCAATTTCCAAAACATCATCAATTTACCAAGTTCATCAAAACACACTTTTCAGGTAATTAATCTACAACTTTACTTTAATACTTCCTGAGCCTTCATACATTTAATTTTCTAAAAATTTCAAGACATTCAAGTATTAAAAGTTAAGACTTTTTATGTGAAATTTTTATAACCCTTTACTAAATCACATGTTTTATATAAAAATCAAGTTTTACTAGTTCTTAAAATCAAGTTTAAGTCCATTGAAGTCCTTAATTATTCAAGTATTAAAACTTATATGTAAGGCTCATGAACATAAAGGTGATGATCTTTCAAGATTTAAACATCTAGTTGTTTAAATCACATTTTTAAGCATAATATAACAAGATCATCACTAATACAAAATACTACACTAAATAAATATCATGATCATCCTAAATCACATGTTTAAGCAACCTACTTTAACCAAATCAACATGATCATACTAACTATTCAACACTAATACACATAATCATCACATAATACTTCATATTTAGTAGGTTATTAAGATGTGATTAGGGTTTTTAAGTTTTATTTTTCTTAATCTTCAAGATGATCAACAAGTACTTTTATAATCTACACTTAATAATAAGCTTAAAAATGGTAAATGATGGGCTTACAACTTTGCACAAGCTTATAAGATGATTAGGAAGAAGATTAAGCTCCAATTAAGTCCTTAATGAAGCTCCATGCTTTAACCTTTCTTAGATGATCTTGAAAGGATTTGATTTATGTGAAAATGTGGTGTTTTAGGAAGGAAAAATGGTGGTGTATAAGGGGTGCTTTGAGCCGAGATTGAAGGGAGCAAAGAAGGAGTTTTTGGTTTCAATATTTGGTGAGATGATATGTATGGGAAGACATGGAAGTGATATGTGTTATATTATTACAATCTTGCAAAATCTTTCCAACCCTCAAAAGGTCGTCATCACCATACTTATTTGCTTATTTTTTGAAGTTGTAGGTGATTGGAGAGGGGGTCCATGTTGACCGAATTGGGGGGGGGGGGGGTGAAGGGCTTATTTATATTTTTTAAAGTTAACATTATAGATAAGTTGTAAAGTTTATAACAATATTTAGGGGTTTATGGAATTAGATAAGTTCTTGTACCATTAGTGTCGCGACAATATTTTTGATGCCAAAAGATGGCTCACTAGTTCACTAGATTGTTGGTTTAGGCATTAGAGTGGTAAAAATACCACTAACTAGTTCGTCGGCGCGAAATTGGCGAAGTTGTGAACGTTGCGACATAGTTCCAGAAGCTTATATTTCGGATATCCCATTGATATCCCCAAGCTTATTTAGGGTTTCATATATAATTTACAAGTCCTACAGACTTTAAAATGCTGAATTTTAGTGTCGTGGACATTTTATTTTGTTACAATTTAGCGCGGAACGGATAAGGTGTGATTATGTGCGTTTACCGGAAAGTCAAGGCGTTTTAGTGTTTAGTGTCCCTAATTAGGGATTTTTATTTGTATTTCATCTATAAAGTGCGTTCATGCCATTCGTAGCTCGTTCAGATAGTTTTTGGAACTTGCTAGCATGAATAGTGTGATCCGGTGAATAGTGTTTTCAGCATTTTGCCAACATATTTGGAAATAGTTTGCAGTTTCCTCACGACACGGTGATTGTATTAATATTGTTTAACATATTTAATCATGTCCTATGATTGTTAGACTTTACAAGACCTAATCACGCAATAATTAAATCGTGATGAACACAACTAAATGTGTAATCAAGTATTTAAGTTGTACGGAATTACCATTATTTTTGCCGGTTGTCACAACAGGTGAGTATATCCAACTATTATTTGTATCCGGCTATAATTGCAAAACCTTGAGAGCTCTGATTAGTGCCACCGCATCGACAGATAGATGAGGGCTCGACTTTAGGTGGTGTACCAACAGTTTGGTATCTTTTGCTGCACTTTGGCATTTTTTTTTTTCAGTTTTATGTACCCGGTGGTAACATATATTTTTCAGTTGTTCACCCGGTGCTGACAAGCTTTGAACAGATCATCTGGTGATGACTGTTAGGTAGAAAAGAAATCCACCTGGAGGGTTTGCGCACAAACGAAGTGCTTAGCAAAGTATTATACGAGGTCTAGACCATTGCCGACGCAAAATCAGAAGACCAAGCATAATACCCCAGATAATAATCAGATATAAAGACCTAGTATCTCAGAATTTTGGTAATCTCTCTAACGAAATTACGGTACCAAGACCATATATCCGAGAGATGTTACACACAAGTTACACAGTTCGTTATCTTTAAATACCAAAAACAGGTTCTTATTAACGCGTAAAACCTCTCGTTACAACATATGATGAAGATGTCAACAGTTTAGGTTTTAATTTTATAAGATACCCTGTAAAAGATATGACTGCCGATGTACTATCATTTCTTCTCACAATCAACGCATCCTCAGTTTTTCATTTTCTAATGTTTTTGGATTTTTCTAAAAAATATCCTACAACTAAGTAATTTTTTTTGGATTTTTGTGTTTTACGAAAAGAAGTAAACTGTATAAAGAAACGGAAAATAAAGTTTCCATGAGGGCTTATGCAACCATCCTACTCAGGGTTTATCATCCCGATCATTCGGACTAAGTTCTCGAGCCTCATCCGATCGAATGTCTTTGTAAACAGGTCTGCATAGTTGTCTAAGGTGTCAACTCTAACTACATCAATTAAACCTTTTTCAGCACAATCACGGAGAAAATGATGCCTAACATCTATATGTTTAGTGCGTGAATGGTGTACTGGGTTATTTGTTATTGAAATAGCTGAATTATTATCTACCATGATGGGAGTTTGTGTATAATTCAAACCGTAATCCCGCAATTGCTGTTGAATCCACAAGACTTGAGCATAGCAGCTCGAAGCGTAGATGTATTCTGCTTCACATGTGGACAGTGACACTGAAAGTTGCGTTTTGCATTGCTAGGATATCAGACGGCTTCCAAGCAGTTGAGCACCACCAGGGGTTGATTTCCTGTTGATCGGGCACCCACCAAAATCCGCATCCGCATATGCTATCAAGTCTAAGCCTCCCTCGACTGGATACCACAATCCAAGTTTTGGTTTGCCTTTAAGATATTGGAAAATCCGTTTAATGGCTTTCAAATGCGATTCTCTCGTAGTGGCTAGGTACCTAGCACATAAACATACCGAAAACATTATGTCCGGTCGAGATGCAGTAAGATACATTAAAGAACCAATCATTGCATGATAAACTGAAGGATCCACTTCAGGATCTTTTTCCTTTTCATATGAAAGCTTATGATTGGTAGGCAACCAAGTTTCGTAAGGTAGACTGTCTTCCATGTTGAATTGCTTGAGGATCTCGTGGACGTACTTCGTCTGATGAATATACGTGCCATTCACTTCTTGATCCACTTGCAACCTGAGGAAAAACTTCAGCTCACCCATTGCACTCATCTTAAACTTCAATTCCATAACTTGTACGAATTTCCGACAAAGCTCTTCATTTGAAGAACCAGAAATAATATTATCGACATATATTTGCACAATCACGAAATCTCCCCTTTCTTCAAGATGAAGAGAGTGGAACCTATTGCACCACGAGTGAATCCGTTTGCCAACAAATGCTTTGACAACGTCTCGTACTAGGAACGAGGAGCCTGATGAAGACCGTATAAAGCTTTGTCCAGCAAGTAAACTTTGTTCGACAATTCTGGAGCTTCAAACCCCGACGGCTGGGATACATACACAGTCTCTTGCAATTTCCCATAAAGGAAAGCACTTTGGATGTCAAACTGATAGACTTTAATACGCATGTGAGCAGCAAAGGCTAAGAACAAACGAATTGCCTCAAGTCGAGCCACTGGCACATAAACTTCCGTGTAGTCAATCCCTTCTTCCTGATTGAACCCTTGCACTACCAAACGAGCTTTATTCCTGACAACTACTCCTTTTATCATCCTTTTTACATTTAAAAACCCATTTCGTGTTGATCGCTTTAGGAAGATCTACCAAGTTCCAAACCTTCATCTTGTCAAACTGAGCCAACTCCTCCTGCATCGCCTCACACCACAAGCTGTCTTTTAGCGCCATATGGTAGTTTTTCGGCTTTATCCATGAAATAAAGCACTCGTGCAGGCTTAAGCTGTAGATCTCTTTCCCTTTGATTTCTGTGAACAAACCTTGCATATCATTAAGACTTCTGCTTCGTGTCATTATTCCTCCACGTAGATCTCCAATAACATTATCGATATGATGATTCCTATATGTCCGAGTGACAGGAACAGCTGGAACTTGCAGATTTGTACCCAAATTTGATTGGATCTCCCCCTCAGCAGTTGCATTACCAGATGTTTGAACATTTCCAGACGTCGTGCCAACATTTGGATATGTTGAAAAATCAACATAAAGATCACCATTTATATTTTGAGTTGCTTCGACGTCTTCATCGGAATCGCTTGAATCAACATCATTAGAGGGTTGAGTAGCACCGACATCATTTATATCTGACGTGCTGGCAACGTTTACTCATAAATCACCATTTGAAGAGACATTTGTTGGAATGTTGGTACACCAACCTGCATCCACTTCATCTTTGTCGATCAAGTGTGAGAACACTAGTGTTGGTGCATATTCCGTGACAACAGCTTAATAGTTTGATTATTTAGTCTTTGGATATTTTGTAATGGGCTTAGCATATTGGTTAGTAAGTTATTTAGTGTAATGGGCTTGGAGAATGGCCTAGCCCAAACCAAAGCCCAGTATGCAAACATGGTTGTAGTATATAAACAACTTAAAGCATTAGGGTTTAGATTAGCCAGTTAGTAGCCAGTTGAGAGAGTTTGAGAAATCTACAGAGAGTGGCTGAGAGATTTCTTTTGGGTCGTGACTTTATTGTAAACATTGTGTTGGATAATCAATAGAAGACCCGATTGAAAGTGATTGTTTCGTGTTCGTCATCTTTATTCTTGTATCTGTTTGTTCGATTGATCAAGGGGATTCCGCACCCTTGATTGATTATCAATCGCGTTACAATCCACGGGATAGGGACCTAAAATTGGTATCAGAGCTTTTGCTCTTAGTTATTTGGTTCGAGATTGATACGTATTCAAGATTTTCGAAGAAAAGTGGTTGTTTTAACTATTTTGATTTGTTTTGATTTTGTTCAGGTGTTTGGTTTTTATTGTTTTTTCCGGAAATTCATCGAGTTTGTCACGATATTCATCTAGTTCATAGGTTTTTCTGTGAAAAATCATTATATTTTGCTCCATAGATATGTTTGATAAAGTGTTTTTAAAAGATAAAATAAAGTTTTTAAAAAATATTGAAGGTTTTGCAATATCTTTCAAACTTTTAAAAAGATATAAAAAATCCTTAATTTTTAGAAAAATTGAAACAACTGCACGTGGGTTTTTCTTTGGAAAGTGGAAACAACTAAGAGCATACGTAGTGGGGCGGTATGCCATAGCATGGCGCCGCCAAAACGCCCGGAACACGAAAACAACCGGCGCTATGTTTCAAAAATGGAGGGCGCGATACATATCGCGGCGTGATGTGAGAAAGGTTTAATTGTTTGACCATGTTTGGTCCCTGCAAATTGGAGAGGAAACAATATAGGTCCTGCAAATCAGACCTGAAGACCGAGAAGAAGCCGGAGAAGAAGGCCGGAGAAGAAGACAGCCGGTCCCTGCATTTTTTTTTGTACACTTTGATCCCTGTATTTTACACTTTGGTTTATACACTTTGGTCCCTACATTTTACACTTTGGTCCCTGCATTTTTTTTTGTTACTGTAATGTTTTTTTTTTTTTTAAT
This sequence comes from Helianthus tuberosus, assembly GCA_030545235.1. NCBI lineage: Eukaryota > Viridiplantae > Streptophyta > Magnoliopsida > Asterales > Asteraceae > Helianthus > Helianthus tuberosus. The sequence goes on along the minus strand of CM060393.1, from coordinate 80,881,161 downwards.
TTTAGTGTAATGTTTTTTTAATTTAATAAAATGAGTTTTAATTTTATAAAGTTAGAAAATAATTATAAAAAATTAGAAATTAATAATTGAGTAATGATTAGGCGGAGGCTTTATGACTACGGGCTTAAATGCATAACGCCCCATAACCCCCACCCTCACACGTGGCGCGCCATGTGTCGCATAACGCCCCCAAAGGGGGTTATGACTACACATGGCCTAATTGCAAGGGTTTCAAGAAGTCTTCGGATCACCGGTTTCGACTCCACAAGAACATCACATAAGGTCTCAAGTCATCAATTACAGAGCTCTCGAGTCATCTATTCATCATCGTCTCGAGTCATCAACTTTAAACAAGGTCTCGAGTCGCTACCTTCACTGTTACGAGTCATCTTCATCTCGGTCTCGACTCACAACACAATTTCAAGGTCTCGACTCGTCTTCCTGGTATCATCTTCACAACTTCATTGAGGTCTCGACTCATCATCCTCTACGGTTTCGAGTCTCTCACTTAAAAGGTTTCGAGTCCAACGTCTCGAGCTATCAAGGTCTCGACTCCACGGTCTCGACTCATCATCTCCACTGTCTCGAGTCATCACGGTTCCGAGTCCGAGTCTCAACCAACTCCACTGTCTCGAGTCATAAAGGTTCCGAGTAAAGATTTCGAGTTTTCGGTTTCGAGTTCGTTTACTGTCATTCATCTCCTATCGTCACTCAACATCATCTCGGACATCTTCTGGTATCACCGTCATCTCCTGTAACCGGCCATCTTCTCCATCATTTTCTCCGGCGCTGCATCACCGTCCATCACCTCCGACTATAACGGAGATCCGGCAACCACCTTCCTTCTTCGCTATCATAAATCATCGTCATCTTCATCAGTTGTTACTTCCGGCGACCGCCTTCTACATTGTCATCGTCATTCTGAAGTCTGAATGACCACTGTGCAACATCATCATCAGCCACCATCTCTGTTCATCATCTTTTCTAATCATCGTTCACTACCACAAACATCTCTGATCATCTTGGCGGATGTCTGTTATTTTGAAATTAGGTTTGGTGGGTTGTTGATCAAAGAAGAAGACAGTGACAATTAGGTTTTCGGTGACTGTTATACGTGTAAGATTAAATATATTATGTTTAATATTTAATCTAGTAGCCATTATAATCATTTACATAATATAGATCAAAATATATAATAACCTATTAAATAATTAGTTGGTAATTGTTGATGGACCATATTACCCTTATTAACTAATTAGGTTTCCTCCTGGGTGCTTATATAAGGAGAATTATGTGGAGGTTAAAGGGTTACTCAGTTACACATTAGACAACCCATTAGCCATAACATCAATAATTTGACCTCCTCTCCTAATCGAATCCCCTATTCGATTTCTAAGTCCCCATCATCAGTCAGCACCCTAAGGAGGAACCAGATCACGATGATAATCATGTCAAACCTTATTGCTGCGTCTCCATCTGGATTCTCTACTAGTCTGTGCTGATGCAATCAAAGGTATGTTTTCGTGTTTTCCTTTATGTTTAAACAGAACTGAACCAACATGTGGTATCAGAGCATATGTTGATTAGTCAGTTCTGTTTTTCGTATCCATCAATTCTGGGATTGAAACTTGGAAAACGGAATTTTTGAAAATCTTATAAACCAACAGCCGTTTTCGAGTCATTAAGTCCGACTCGAGATCTCTGTTTTTGGAAAAAGGTTAATCATATGTTCATTCGAAATTAACTGGATTATGTTTTAACCGAAATCTGTTTAGAAAAACTATTAAAATTCAGGTTTCGGGTTCCAGAATTTATGTTTTATTTTTTTAGGGTTCATCATGTTCATAGGAAAATTCGAAAATTCTATTATGTTTTGGAATATGATTCGGATTATTAAGTGTTTTTTCCTGTTTTGATCTGTTTTTGTCCTCTAAAAATTTTCGAAAACTGTTATTAGATAAACAGATTATGATTTTCGAAATATTTGGTAAAATTAGATCAGCACTGAAATAGGAAACATTATCACATAATCCCTTAGATTTCAAATTTCAGTTATGTTTCCACATTCACAGCTGTTAACAGGAAGTTTTGAGACCATCAGATTACGACTCGAGACCATCAGTCTCGACTCGAGACAACAAGGTCTCGACTCGAAATCATCAGGCCATTAAACCATCACAACTCGAGACAGAGGTCTCGACTCGAGACCATTAGATCTCGACTCGAGACCATTAGATCATGAATCGAAGACCATTAGATCATGACTCGAGACAAAGGTCTCGACTCGAGACAACAAGGTCTCGACTCGAGACCATAAGGTCATAACTCGAGACAAAGGTCTCGACTCGAGACAACAAGGCTGTGACTCGAAACCTCATTATTTTAAGCTGTTTAATGTGAACTAAAAATTTTTAATTCGATCCGCGATAACGGGTGGTTTGCTATTAAATAATTGGTTTTTGTAATTACTTAGTTAATTAATAAGGATCAAATAATGTTTTACAAAACCAACATGGCTTTACTTGAATGAGCTTCTGATGTATCATTTCTGGCCAAAGCTGACTTGATACATCTACTTATCATCCAAGTATTACGAAAGCTATGTTAAGTGTGCATCATAAGCATGAATGTCTTAATTTCTGGCCAAAGCTGATTTAATTCATTCATAGATGGCATACTTAACGAGTGCATAACTAAAGTGATTGTCTCAATTTCTGGCCAAAGCTGATTTGTTACAACCACTTTGCACATATGCTTAAATGATTACACTTCTGGCCAAAGCTGTTTTGTCTTCGTTTAAGTAGAATTTTAGCTAAGTCTATTATTTTGATGTTAGTAATAGACATATCACAACCTCTTCACATAATGATCCTTATATTAATGATCCTTAATTAATTTTTTATGATCATTTCGTCTGCCTTATTCTTAGTACCCATAATTTTACTCACTATAATTTTTCTTCTATAAGTATATATCTCATCCACTCTAATTCCTAAACCTAAAATGTTTGCTTTATTTAAAGTTTCTATAAGAATTAGCTCTTGAATTAAATCCTTGATTATCTCTTAAGGCACGATAATCCTATTGCTCTCTTCTGATAAAGCACTACAGAAGAAAAGTAGAGCATGATGATTAGGATAAATCGAACATGATGTCTCTTATGATAATCAAGAATAAGTGCTGTCACTAAGGTTATTCCAGATTAAGTTTTTCCTAAGACTAATCTATAATTGTGGAATAATCATTAGAACTCCTAAGATGCATGCTTTCATTTAAAATTATAAACTATAAAGCTAAGTGGTATATGTGAATACATAATAATGTACAATACCATGACCCATAAAGTTAAGGGCTTACGCATGGAAATAAGTACATTTTTCCAGTACATTACATACTAAGATTTTCACTTGTACAATTTGATGCATTATAAATCAACTATAACACTCAAAAGTACCAAAGTATAATGAGTGTGTTGATAAGCAACATATGTACAAAGAAATAAATATTAGAAACTGGAAAATAAGTTACAACCACTTAAAACTTTAAAAGAGGATTGTTCTAAGGTCCATAGACAAATTACAAGTGCTAATACCAACTCTAAGGTTCTTCAAGGGAAAATCTCACTGCATAATTATGTCATTAGACTAGGCATAAGCAACGAGACTATCCATTACTATAAAGAACAGTTGGATAAGTTAATTAGGTAGTCACTTACTAATGATATTTAAGTCTGATAATTTTAATATTCCAATTAACACATTATTAGTTGACTCTAGTTCCATACGTTTCCTTACCAGAACTCGACAAATAACTAACATGAGAGTTAGTGACAAAATTAAATGTTAAGGCTATAAGAACCATAATAAGCAGTCTTTTAACAAAGCTTTTCGATACCTTACATATTCTGAAGATTAATCAGAATACAGTATCATTACTTAGGCTATGTCATGAAGGTTGTGAGGTTTGCATAGTCAACATAAAGTCACACTTACCTTAAACTCTCATCTTATTTGTTCTAAATATCTGGATTGAAACATTACTAAGATAAAACTAGATGATACCTTACTTTTTCACAACTTTTGTCATCATGCAAATGAGAATTTGACGAAAGGAAAATGAGACTTATAAATTTCGTCCATTATAACCAAAATCCATGAGAAATCATGACATGGTTAATGAGGATGATTTTTTATCCAATCTCATTCTAAGTGATTTTAAATTATGACGTTACAGCCCTAAATATTACTTGGCTTAAGGAATAAGTATGGCTCCATCATAAGTCATTCATTGACATTCGTGGAACTTATTCCAAACGGAATATTCAGACATAATTCATTTATCATTTAAAAGACTATCAACTTGTATCTAAATTTTGTCGCATATGGCTCACAGTCTTAGAAGAAATCTATTCATGTATGTACTTAATAAGATTTCTATTAAATATGTCCCTAAAGTTTTTATGATATCTGGACATTAAAGAAATCAAATAAAGTCTAATGTATATATGATAGATTCCCACGTCACGTAGCTCATTGAAACTTCTCTTGTAGCATTCTAGAGATATTAAAGATCAGTGGGAGCATTAAGTGTCTTAATAATAACTTGCAATAGTTGCAAGAGGTGGGGGAGTGAAAATTTTACATTACCTCAATTTGCACCTCTTATACAAGACATCGCTCCATCACGACACTGTTCTATCAAAACTTATCTCCTTAAAATCTAATGCTACTCTTACAAAAGTTTCATTGTTGCCTAATTGTGGCCGCACTTAGATTTCTTACCTAAACTAACATAATCCTCAACAAGAGAAACTACAACGACTAACGTCATTAACTTGTTTCTCTATTAGAATTTTGTTGGTCGTTACATATTGACCCTAAGCATGCTGAGTTCCTAAAGATTTCTAAGGTTAGTGGGAGCAGTCAAAGTCCTTATCATGATTTGCAAGGAATACAAGAGGCGGGGGGAAGAATGTCATTAAATTTCATTCCGAATTTAACTCCGATTACACCTCTTGTACACCATACTGCACCAACTCTTACAAACTTAGAATCCTGACATTGATAGCAACCTAACCAAGAGCTAATCCATAAAACTGAAACTTCTAATGAACCCAATAATCAACTCAAGAGGTCATCTAGGTTTAAAGGCCTACTAACTTTGATGATTACATAACCTCCCTAACTGAAGTTGAAATGGATTTTGGAAAAGTTTACTAGTCCTATCTCTTCAAATTAAGCCATTAGTGTCAATCAATATTCTTTTAAATGGAATAAAACAGTTTTCTAGTAAAACTGATTTTATGTGTTCGTATAACGTTTGGGATTTGATTGAATTACCTAAGAGTGTTCATAACTAAACCAAATCCTAATATAAGCGTTAAGACACGAAGAAGCTTGATTGATTGTCAAAAGTTGTACTCAGGAAGAGATAAATTATTAAAGAATCTTTATTACATATCTAACAAAAGATTTCTTTGAGGATCATCAATGTTCTAGTAGCTTATAATAGTTTAAAGCTACATTAGATGAACATTATAAACAATTTTCCATAACAAATGGCTGACACATTTACTTGTTCATTAGATAACAACCTAAAGTTTCAAACTGAAGGTTAAAGAACACTTAATTTGTAAGCCAATAATATCCATGTATGGGTTAATGCAAACATAATAATGTGATGAAAAGCTAACGTAATTATTTTCATCAAGAATCAAGTGGATAAATGTACCTACCTCAAAATGAGTGGGAGCAACTAAGATAAACTTGTCTATATAGATGATATTATTTTGACAAATATATGTTACATAAGTCAAAGCATTGTTAACACAAACTTTGATATAATAAATCTCAGAGATATCTCTTACGTGATTGATATCATAACATACTGAGATAGACCCAATGGGACATTAGTTCTGTTCCATAAGTTTAACATGAAATGGGTCCTTACATATGTAACAAACATTAATGCTCTCCTTTAGAGGATAATAGGATAAATGAGATTGTTTATTTACGCTTCATTAATTAGAAGCCTTATGTAAGTTCAAGTCTACACTCGTTTAGATATTACTCACATTGCAACACACTAGATATGTCTAGATTAATGTGAAGCATCTAATGGAGTATTACAATATCTTTAAAAGAAACGAGAGGATACAATTTAAAGAAGAAGTGAGAATTAAAACCGGTTTATTACTCTAACTTTGAGATATTCAAAGATGACAAAATGTAATTTCGGGTATATCCTTATGTCAGCAGACAAATTTATCTTATGGAGGAGTCATAATGTACTGATATTAACAACCTAAGTTATAATGACATAATATAGTCACTAAATGTTGTTGGAAGTTTATCAGTGGACTCATAAGTTTAATAACTCCATATAATGTTTTGAAGACTTAGTGTGATAAAGTCAGTTACCATAACTCCTTGAACAGTAACAGTTCAAGAGGTGCTGCATTAAATTTCGATACGCAATTAATTATTCGTTTATGAACGAATTGAGGAAACTAAGTTTTGTATCGAATACATTCATGATATGCTTAAGGATCCTATAACTGAAGGGCTATTACCCATAAGTCTTATTAAGAGAGCTCAGAGACGGGTATTAATTGATGGCCATGTGCAACCGCATATCGTACTATGAATGACTAAGTATTAGTTAATTTTCCTCATCAGTTTGATTTTGTATGTCTCTAAGAATATGTCAAGCTAGCATAATGGCATATAGACAAATATAGTTACAAATCAAACAAAGGGCTTATGCGTATTTTGATCATGACGATTAGGTTTTAAATTAAGGCTATAGTATGATTAATGGGGGTCCTGAGTCGCATAATGATTCAACGGCTGTATTTCTCTGCTATAGTACTTGTTTAAGGCTAAAATGAGTGTTAACTCCTGATCAGGCTTATCTAATACTCATAGTAAATGATCACTCGGCTAAGTGGGAGAATGTAAGATTAAATATATTATGTTTAATATTTAATCTAGTAGCCATTATAATCATTTACATAATATAGATCAAAATATATAATAACCTATTAAATAATTAGTTGGTAATTGTTGATGGACCATATTACCCTTATTAACTAATTAGGTTTCCTCCTGGGTGCTTATATAAGGAGAATTATGTGGAGGTTAAAGGGTTACTCAGTTACACATTAGACAACCCATTAGCCATAACATCAATAATTCGACCTCCTCTCCTAATCGAATCCCCTATTCGATTTCTAAGTCCCCATCATCAGTCAGCACCCTAAGGAGGAACCAGATCACGATGACAATTATGTCAAACCTTATTGCTGCGTCTCCATCTGGATTCTCTGCTAGTCTGTGCTGATGCAATCAAAGGTATGTTTTCGTGTTTTCCTTTATGTTTAAACAGAACTGAACCAACAATACGAAGAAGAAGACAGAACAGAGATTATCCAAAGAGAACGTTTAGTATTTTATTAATATAATACTTATAATATTCATAATCATTAAATCATTATTACTCAATCATAAGATACTTAATAAGTTTTTTCTAAATTAAATATAAAAAATAATAAAATTAAAATTAAAAAGGTTTGTTTGGTTTGTGGAAAAAGTTTGACAGGTTTTGGGGTGCGGTTCGGAAGCTAGTTCGTGTGTGTTGCAAAGGGATTGAGTCAGCAAAAAATTTTGTGTGTACAATTTTATTAGTACGGATACGGTAAAAGCTCGACAAGGACCAGCAGTCGAGTTAGATTTGGATTTTGACACAGGTTACCAAAATCCATTTGAACTTTTACGCTGCGTGATGGCCAAAATGGATAAGGTCAGGGAGACTGTTAAGAATTGGCCAAAGCTTATAAACGTCAAAGAATATGCTAGAATATGCTGACTGGAAAGAGAAGTTTGAGTTGTTTGTGAAAAGTGAAGATACTAAAATGTGGAGCTGTTTCATCGATGGGTACATTGTTCCCACACGACGAGTTGATGAAAGAGTTATAGTGATTTCTTATGAGAAGATGGATGAATCTAAGAGACAGGTGGTTGATGCTGAGAAGAAAGCTTTAGCAGCAATAAAGATGTCCTTGCCTGAGGGCATTAAACATACCTTTAAGAACTATGGGTCTTCTAGAGAGTTGTGGGAAGCTTTGGAAAAACGTAATCAGATTCCTTCAAGATTGAATACATGTGATCAAGCTTGTGTAGCTGAGCTTGCAGCTGTGAAGATAGGAGAAATAGTTGCTGAAGTAGAAGAGAAGAAGAAAGCTGATGAGGTTGATGCTGAGAAAAAGGATACAAAAGTTTCAAAGGGCTTGAATGATGTGAATGGACTTACAGCATAGGTGAAGGTATCATCAGAATCGGTAAGTCATACATGTCTTAATTGCACTGAACTATAGGGTAAAGTTAACAGACTATCGGAGCAAAACAAAACTATGTTAGCTTTTTTAGAAAATTTAAAGGAGTCAAATGTTCTTTCGATTAATAGAGAGTCAAACTGCTTAAATAAACTCAAATCAAATGAACAAGAAATCATCAATTTAACAAGCGAAGTCAATGAACAGTCACAGATCATTGATTTGGCTCGTGAAACTCTGAAAGAAAAGACTAACGAGCTTAAGGAAAAGTGCACATAATTGGCTGATGCGCAAGACAAAATTGTTGAACTTCAGGGTAAGTTAGACAAATTTGGAAAATCTTCGTTAGTTAGGACTCATATTCAAAAAGGTTTGAAAAAGAGTAATGATAAAATGGGAGTGGGATTTAGTAAACCTCGTCTTCTAAAAATCAAGATTACTCGTTTTTACCAAATGAAGACGAGCTAACTAATTTTGTTCCCACTGCACAAGAGGTAGTGGATCCGAGAGCTGTGGACTTGCCAAATAGTCCCGTTTCTTTGAAAGAATCTATTGGGTCTAACAGTACACCTCATAAAGTGGATGAGGATACTGAAGACAAAAAGGCCAACACATTTAAAAAGGGATCGAACAAAAAGAAAAGTTATAAGAAAATATCCTGTTTTAAATGTCACAACAAAGGACATATGGCGAGTTGTTGTTCTTTGAAGAAAGGTAAGCAAAAAGTTGATGAGGTTAAAGACGGGAATCAGGTTGGGTCAAATAATAATGTAAAATCAAGTTGTCAGACAAATAAACCTGAATTTCAATCTAAACCTTCAACTTCGAGAAGATTTGATAGACCAAGAAGTATTTCTCCACAATTTAGTCATTATAATGGTAAATCAAATCGGTTTCAAAGTCAAAATGGAAATTTTGGATATCAAAATCGATACCAAACTTCTGGTAATCAAAATTTTCAAAGAAGAAACGAATATAGGAGTTTTAGTAACTCAAATGTTCATCACAATCCAAAATTTTCTCGAAGTTCAGGTTATGATAATGGGAGAAGAAGGGTTCAGAAGAGTAATTTTCAAAGGTTGGAAACTCCGAGAGTTTATTGGAATTCTCGTGACCAAAGACCTTATGAAAATCAATCTTGGAAACAAGTTCAAATTAATGATGAATTTGGAAAACCCAAGACTGTTTGGGCTTGGGTTCTCAATACTAACTGAGTTGTTGAGTGAATGCAGGATGACCAAGAAGGACCGTTGATGTGTTTAATAGTGGTTATTCCTGTAAAGCATCTGAGGTGAATAGTAGGTTAACAAGGGTAACGAACTATTTACTTCTGTGATTGTCTTGTTTATTTGAGACTTTAACATTGAAAAACTTTTGTCAAATTTAAAGTGGGAGTCTGTTTGTGTTTTACATTTATGTTTTTAAAACTTACTCCATAAAAACAAAAATTTTGGGGGAGAAATCACCCTAAGCCAAAAAGAGTTTAGATAGTACAAAAAAAAAATTAAAAATTGAAAAAATGAGATTTCATGGTGTGAAAAAGAAGAAATGATCGTACATCAGCAAGTTAGACTGTCACACTGAAACTGAATTAAAAGGCTTAAGTGTGATGGCAGCTTCATTATATGATATACCAGTAGGCAAAAGCATGAAATAATCAACTTACCAATGTGATATAAACCTAAAATGCACTGAGAATGACTGGGGAACACATCAGTGGTGTATGGTTTAATGATCTTAAATCTTGCGTTGATAGATTGCCAAAATCTGAGGTTTTGGGTCTTTATACTGTTATTTCATCTGGGGATATCAGCGTTGTCTTTTTGCAGCATCCAGATACATGCTGACCTAGGCATAACCAGGATATCTTAAAAGAGCTAAAAATACCAAAACCTTGAAAATGAAGAAGGTCTCCTAGAGAGTCACTCAAAAAGTGCAAAATGCAAAAATCATACCAAAAATGGTATTTGTCTTAGCCCTCATTAGATATTTTGGTCTATTTGCTGTACGGAAGTACTGACCTGATCACCAATTATCTAAACGTTGAAAAACAAAATGGATGAATTAAGTATACTCACTACTACGATGAATCTTTGTGCATACCTTGATCACGGGGGTATATCCTGAAGTGGGACACGCTAATATTTAAGTAATAAAATTACCTTAATGTATCATACGGTAATTGTACTTGAAATGTTCATGCATTTTGTTTAAGTGGACAAACATACTGTCACACCCCCAAAATCCACCTGCGGAGTATCACCGCTTGGAGGCGTGACTGACCAGGATCCAGCCACCAAGCATATTAAACAAGCATGTATGTGATTATAAAATCCAACCAATACAATTGGTTTCCAACAAAACATAGTTTAAGTTGCAAGCGGAAGCATAACGTTTAAAACCAAAACATAAGTTTAATTGTTTCAAAGTTTAACATGGCACACAGCTGTCCATGTCCCACAACGACTCTCTTCCATGCAAGCTCCAGCTAAGTACCTATTGACCTGCAAAGCATGTAGTAACGAGTCAACAATAATGTTGAGCGAGTTCACAGTTGGGTGTTCGTTTTAAGTTGTTTCGAAAACAATTTCCTTTATCTGCCATCCTGCCGTGGGGGTTACCCCATAGTTGAAAACGTGTTTTGTTTAACCCAATTACTCTGGCTATCCAGCCGTGGGGGCTACCCCATGTTTGATTATCTGGCTCTACGGCCGTGGGGGCTACCCCGTGTATGTTGCTAGACTCGTTACCATATCGACTGCTGACTGTAGTCATGTTTATGTGCCCTGAACTGTCAATGTCTATCATCATTGACGTGCCCAGATCCATTAGTTCACGCCCGTCCTCTGCGGCACGGTGTTAGGTTTGTCAAACCTAAATAGCGCTATCTAACTAATGACCCGCTCGCCATTGGCCCGGCGATTAAGTCGATATAAAAAGGAGGGACTTCGTGATAGAGTTTTGGTCTAGCGAAAGTTATCTGTCCAAGAGGACGAGGAATTATATTCCTGAACCAGCACTGTCCTACCCAATAAAGGACGAGGAATCCATGTTCCTTAACCCCATTCCCAACCCCTGGGAACCCCATGCTTTGTAGAGGGTGTGAACTCACCTTGGTTTGCTCGGCAGATACACAGAAAAGTCAAGTCTAGATGCTAGTGGTCAACCACGTCCTAACATGGTTATCATACATGTCAGGTTCAAACCAAGAAATGCACATATGTTTTCTACACGTACTAGCACGTTGCATACAAGTATTATTCATGGCAGTCCAATCAACAGTGCACAACATACACGTTCAACGGTGGCATATAAAGTCCACGTATCCGGCCCAAACACTTAGGCCTGTACTCATGCAAGTCTAATCAGATTATATAATCAGGTGGTCTCGAGTCGAGACTAGAGATCCCGAGTCGAGACGGTGCTGTCTCGGTTTAGCCTTCATCACTCGAGACCTGGTGGTCTCGAGTCAGGTCTCGAGTCGCAACAAAACCCGTAACCTGGTCTCGAGTCATGTTGTTTATGCGCTGGTAATGTGTGGTCTCGAGTCGAGACTAGGGGTTCTCGACTCGCAACCTGTGTCGCAACCGTGGTCTCGAGCAGTCACATACATGGTCTCGAGTCACAACCGGAGGTCTCGACTCGCAACCTGCTGTTTCTAGAACATCTGCCTAGAATTGTACTAACCAATAGGATTACCATTTCATGATCTTGTGTATTATCCAACCAAAAATCACAAACATGTTTTCTTGTCTAATACATACTCAAAACAGATCAAAACCAACATTTCAAATATTTTTAATAATCTTCATGTTGTTCTTCACATATTCAAGTTATTCATCATGATCATTCATCCGAATCCGAATCGAACATGCTATACTAGATCTATCTTTGCCATTTTCGAAGCACTTTCAACAGCCATTAACCATTACCATATCATAAATCATGTTTGCATCAACTAGTCATGTACTAAACCCCATAAGCAACCTTAACTCATCATATTATTCTCATATCACTATGAAGGAGCATTTTATTCACTTAACTCAAGCAAAAACACACTACTCATATCATCAAGCAAAAACCTTCATCATGGATAGCAACAATCTTTATATCGACTATTCAAGAAAAAATATATTTAATATGCATAAGACTTAACAAGCAACACATATTATCATATAACTTCATCCTACATCATCAACCGAGATAAAACACATAACATGAATCACTAACCTGTAGGATTCCAAGGTATGAGGGTATGAAGGGTCGATGAATAAGCTTTCCAATGAGATCCTAAGCTTGAACCGAGAGCTCTTGTTGTCACCGGTTTGGTCCGAGAGAAAGGAGAGGAGAGATGATGCTTGGTCTCTAGGGTTTAAGGTTTTCTAGAGGGAGAGTGTAGAGGAGAGTGTGTGAGAGTGAGTGTGGGTTTGGGGTTTTTATACTCGGTTTCGGGTTTCGAGAGGTGCATGGCCCAACCGGCCCAACTGTTACTGTTTACTCGAGACCGAGTGGTCTCGAGTCGGGTCATTATGTCTCGGGTCACATAAATACACGCATACATATAAGCACAGTACATAATTACATAGTATTCACTTATATCATTAATTAAGCAAACATGTCAACTAGTTACATATCGTTCAAATGTGTTGCATCGAGATACAAGAAAGGGTTCTAAATTACGAGTTGTCACATTATCCCCAAGTTGAAAGAAATTTCGTCCCGAAATTTGGTAAGTACTCACTGAGGAAGCTAGTTAAGTTGTATGGTTTTCCTGGTTTTCCTGGGGTGTCACATCCTCCCCCCGTTGATCTGGAATTTCGTCCCGAAATTCCGCAGCTTCAGCCTCAGTAGTGGTTGTACTGTTTACGAATAGTTGGGGATACTTTTGTTTCATCTGATCTTCGCGTTCCCAGGTGAACTCTGGGCCGCGACGTGAGTTCCAACGAACCCGAACGAGAGGTATTCTAGTGTTCTTGAGGACCTTAACATCCCGGTCCGTGATTTCAACTGGTTCCTCGACGAATCGTAACTGCTCGTCGATGGTGAGCTCCTTCAAAGGAACTACGAGGGTCTCATCTGACAGGCACTTCTTCAGATTCGACACATGGAAAACGTTGTGCACTGCACTGAGTTCTGCTGGTAAGTTCAGTTTGTAGGCCACCTTGCCTATTTTCTCGATGATTTCAAAAGGTCCGACGTATCGTGGGTTAAGTTTGCCTCGTTTACCAAAACGAACCACACCCTTCCAGGGTGAAACTTTGAGTAGTACCCGCTCCCCAACCTGGAGCTCTAGTGGTTTCCTGCCCTTATCGGCGTAGACTTTCTGACGGTCACAAGCTGCCGCCATGCGTTGTCGTATTTGAGCAATTCATTCGGTTGTGTCTACCACATGTTCTGGACCAGTGATCTGACTATCCCCCACCTCTGCCCAACAAAGAGGTGACCGGCATTTACGCACGTACAATGCCTCAAACGGAGCAGCTTTAATGCTGGTGTGGTAGCTGTTATTGTACGAGAATTCCACAAGTGGCAGATGCTTTTCCCAGCTGTTGCCAAAGTCGATTACACATGCACGAAGCATGTCTTCTAAGGTTTGAATAGTGCGCTCAGACTGCCCGTCCGTCTGAGAGTGATACGCTGTGCTCATGTCTAATCGTGAGCCAAAGGATTTATGCATTGCTTGCCACAGCTCTGAAGTGAAACGCGCATCTCGATCCGAGATAATAGAGGTGGGCACCCCGTGCCTCGAGACAACTTCCTTGAGATATACTTCTGCTAGAGTGGAGAATTTATCCGTTTCCTTGATAGCTAAGAAGTGTGCAGACTTTGTGAGTCGATCCACGATCACCCAAATAGTATCATTTCCGCGCTGAGATCTAGGCAGGCCAGTAACGAAATCCATGGAAATTTGCTCCCATTTCCATTGAGGTATCTCGGGTTGTTGGAGTAGGCCTGAGGGTTTCTGGTATTCCGTCTTGACTCTCGCACAAGTCAAACACTTGCTGACGTAGGTTGCTATGTGGGCCTTCATGCTATGCCACCAATACGTAGTTTTGATATCGTGGTACATCATATCCGAACCAGGATGCACCGAGTAGCGAGACTTGTGTGCTTCATCCATCACAAGCTCTCGTAGGTTGCCGTAGAGTGGGACCCAAATACGTCCCGTTACGTAGTAAGCACCGTCTTCCTTCCGTTCTAAGCGTTGCCTTGAGCCGCGTAGGGCTTTAGCCCTGACGTTTTCTGGTTTCAATGCTTCTACCTGAGCGTCTCGTATTTGGGAAGGAAGACTAGAATGTATAGTGAGTTGCAAAGCTCGCACGCGCTTAGGCGCGGTGTCCTTTCGACTGAGGGCGTCAGCCACAACATTGGCCTTGCCCGGGTGATACCTAATCGAGCATTCGTAGTCATTTAGTAGTTCGACCCATCGTCGTTGTCGCATATTCAGTTCCTTCTGTTTGAAGATATGCTCGAGGCTCCTGTGGTCGGTGTAGATGGCGCACTTGGTACCGTACAGGTAATTTCGCCATATCTTAAGTGCAAAAACAACAGCTCCCAGCTCTAGGTCGTGCGTAGTGTAGTTTCTTTCATGAACCTTGAGTTGGCATGAGGCGTAAGCTATAACTTTATCTCGTTGCATCAATACACAACCAAGACCCTGAATTGATGCGTCGCAGTAAACCACAAAGTCGTCTGTGCCCTCTGGCAATGAAAGGATAGGTGCGCTGCAAAGTCTATCCTTTAAATGCTGAAATGCTAATTCCTGTGCATTTCCCCAGCGATAAACAACGCCTTTCTGCGTTAGTGAGGTGAGAGGCTGTGCAATCTTAGAAAAATCCTTTATGAATCTCCTGTAGTAACTTGCCAAACCCAAGAATTGGCGAATTTCCGTTGGAGTACGAGGTGCAGGCCAGTTCTTAATCGAGTCTACCTTGGATGGATCAACGTGAATCCCATCCTTGTTTATCACGTGGCCTAGGAAATGCACTTCACGAAGCCAGAAGTCGCATTTCGAGAACTTTGCGTAAAGCTGTTCCGTTCGAAGGAGTTCCAAAATAAGTCGTAGATGCTGCTCGTGTTCCTCCTGACTCTTAGAATAGATCAGGATGTCATCGATGAAGACTATAACGAACTTGTCCAGGTAAGGCTTGCACACTCGATTCATCAAGTCCATGAAAATCGCAGGTGCGTTTGTCAGCCCAAAAGGCATGACCAAAAACTCATAGTGTCCATAACGAGTTCTAAAAGCTGTTTTGGAGACGTCCTCTTCTCGGACTCTCAGCTGGTGATATCCCGACCTCAAATCAATCTTTGAATAGTAGCTCGACCCTTGCAGCTGGTCGAACAAGTCGTCAATACGTGGTAGAGGATAACGATTCTTCACCGTCACTTTGTTGAGTTCACGATAGTCGATACACATTCTAAAGGTACCGTCTTTCTTCCTCACAAATAGCACTGGAGCTCCCAGGGCGATGAGCTAGGACGAATAAAACCCTTATCCAAGAGTTCTTGTAGTTGCGTAGAGAGTTCTTCAAACTCTGATGGAGCTAAACGATAAGGTGCACGAGCTATAGGCGCAGCTCCAGGAGCTAGTTCAATCTGAAACCCAACCTGGCGATGAGGCGGAAGGCCAGGTAATTCCTCAGGAAATACCTCAGGATAGTCGCGTACAATTGGAAAATCTTCTATCTTCTTCTCTTTCTCCAAGGTGTCAGTAATGAGAGCCAAAATGGCAGTGTGGCCCTTTCGCAAGCACTTCTGGGCCTTAAGGAAAGAGATAATGCTCTCGACAGCACCCCTCTTGTCGCCACGAATCATGAGAGGTTCATCACCGGAACCAGGAATACGAACAATCTTCTCGTTGCAAAGAATCTCTGCTCGGTGTTGGGATAACCAATCCATCCCAATGACAACGTCGAAACTACCCAAGACGATAGGAATAAGGTCGATAGAGAAGGTCTGGTTAGCAAGAATAAGTTTACAACCCTTGACTACGTGTGCGGCCTCTAAACTCTTACCATTTGCTAGCTCTACAGTGTGCTTGTTGTTCAAGGGTGTTGGAATACGCTTAAGCATTTGACTAACTTCTAGTGACACGTAGCTAGTATCGGCACCCGAATCAAATAAAATTGTAACATAAAATTCGTCGAGAAGGAACTTACCCGTCACAACATTGGGGTCATTCCTTGCTTCGCCTTGACCAATCACGAACACCCGCCCCCTGGCTCCATTGTTGTTGTTGTTGTTCCCATTGTTACCATTCCCCTGATTATTGTTGTTGTTGTTGTGGTTCTGGTTCCTGTTCAGTTGGGGGCAATCTTTCTTGAAATGGCCTTCAGCTCCACACTGAAAGCACCCTTTGTTGATACCTTGCTGCTACTGCTGCTGCTGTCGCTGGTTCTGAGGGGCTTCTTGTTGACGATTCTGGTTCGCGGGGTACAAGCTTCTACAGTCCTTGGCGGCGTGACCTGGCTTGTTGCACCGATGACAGTTACCCCTGGTACATGGCCCGCTGTGGTGTAGGTTGCAGCGATTGCATTTGGGGTGATTCCCCTTGTACCCACCATGACTTTGACCACCAGATGATTGCTGACTGGGGCTCTTGTAGTCATCAGTCTTTCTCTGCTGAGACTGAGATTGCACAGAAGTTGAACCTTTGCTTGAAGCTCCATCCCACTTCCTCTTGTTGTCACTAGGAGCATCCGAAGTAGCTGTAGCACTTATACGCTTTGGTAACCTGTTCTGCTCCACCGCCTGATCCGTGAGACGCTGAGCCAATTGAACAAATTGCTGGATGGTGGCGAGGTTAGCTGAAGTCACATGATTTTGGATCTCTGGCACTAAGCCCTTGAGGAATAGTTCGATGCGTTTGATGGGTGGGTCTACCATAGTAGGACACAATAATGCAAGCTCATTCGATCTTTTAGTATACGCCTCAATTTCTGACCCCATCATCTTGAGGTTGTAGAACTCGACTTCCATCTTATGAATGTCATCACGACTGCAGTATTCCTCCTTGATCATTTCTTTAAAATTGTTCCATGGGGTGGCGTTAGCAGCAACCAACCCCAGCATTTGGACCTGAGCATTCCACCATGTGAGAGCTAAATCCTCGAGAGTACCGGTAGCATACTTCACCCTGCGCGCCTCAGGGCATTCACACATTTCAAAAACTGACTTGAGCTTCTCAAACCAGTGAAGGAGACCTACAGCTCCTTCAGTGCCGCTAAAAGTAGTGGGTCGACAGTCCATAAAAGTTTTAAAGGTGCACACAGGTGGCTGAACATGCTGACCTGTTGTGGGTGAAAGAAAGGACAGAGTTTAACAAAAAGGTTGGTTTACGAGAGTAGGATCTAAAGATCCTAGAATGAGTTTGGACTGCAGGATATACCTCCTGCGTGTGCAGCTGCAAGTGCCGCAGCAACTCGTTCGTTAATCAGAGCCGTCAACTAGGCTTGAGTCATGTTAACGCGTCCACTCATGATCTTCATATAAGAGGGAAACATGAGTGAGAGAGGTTCGTGAAAGTGCGATGACGGAAGACGGTAAGCACACATGTGTTCTCATACTATAGTTGCTACGTTTATCTAAGCACACCATGAGCATAGTTCTATGAAATCTAGCAAGTAGGTAACATAACATAAACCATATCACCTAGAGTGTCGAGTCTTGCATGTGGAGTGAAGCGTCGTTGTGGACCGTAGAGCACTGTACAGGTTATAGTCTGATTATAATAAAACTCTTTCCCTTATTAAAACCAAGTTCACTATAACCAATGGCTCTGATACCAATCTGTCACACCCCCAAAATCCACCTACGGAGTATCACTGCTTGGAGGCGTGACTGACCAGGATCCAGCCACCAAGCATATTGAACAAACATGTATGTGATTATAAAATCCAACCAATACAGTTGGTTTCCAACAAAACATAGTTTAAGTTGCAAGCGGAAGCATAACGTTTAAAACCAAAATATAAGTTTAATTGTTTCAAAGTTTAACATGGCACACAGTTGTCCATGTCCCACAACGACTCTCTTCCATGCAAGCTCCAGCTAAGTACCTATTGACCTGCAAAGCATGTAGTAACGAGTCAACAATAATGTTGAGCGAGTTCACAGTTGGGTGTTCGTTTTAAGTTGTTTCGAAAACAGTTTCCTTTATCTGGCATCCTGCCGTGGGGGTTACCCCATAGTTGAAAACGTGTTTTGTTTAACCCAATTCCTCTGGCTATCCCGCCGTGGGGACTACCCCATGTTTGATAATCTGGCTCTACGGCCGTGGGGGCTACCCCGTGTATGTTGCTAGACTCGTTACCATATTGACTGCTGACTGTAGTCATGTTTATGTGCCCTGAACTGTCAATGTCTAACATCATTGACGTGCCCAGATCCATTAGTTCACGCCCGTCCTCTGCGGCACGGTGTGAGGTTTGTCAAACCTAAATAGCGCTATCTAACTAATGACCCGCTCGCCATTGGCCCGGCGATTAAGTCGATATAAAAAGGAGGGACTTCGTGATAGAGTTTTGGTCTAGCGAAAGTTATCTGTCCAAGAGGACGAGGAATTATATTCCTGAACCAGCACTGTCCTACCCAATAAAGGACGAGGAATCCGTGTTCCTTAACCCCATTCCCAACCCCTGGGAACCCCATGCTTTGTAGAGGGTGTGAACTCACCTTGGTTTGCTCGGCAGATACACAGAAAAGTCAAGTCTAGATGTTAGTGGTCAACCACGTCCTAACATGGCTATCATACATGTCAGGTTCAAACCAAGAAATGCACGTATGTTTTCTACACGTACTAGCACGTTGCATACAAGTATTATTCATGGCAGTCCAATCAACAGTGCACAACATACACGTTCAACGGTAGCATATAAAGTCCACGTATCCGGCCCAAACACTTAGGCCTGTGCTCATGCAAGTCTAATCAGATTATATAATCAGGTGGTCTCGAGTCGAGACTAGAGATCCCGAGTCGAGACGGTGCTGTCTCGGTTTAGCCTTCATCACTCGAGACCTGGTGGTCTCGAGTCAGGTCTCGAGTCGCAACAAAACCCGTAACCTGGTCTCGAGTCATGTTGTTTATGCGCTGGTAATGTGTGGTCTCGAGTCGAGACTAGGGGTTCTCGACTCGCAACCTGTGTCGCAACCGTGGTCTCGAGCTGTCACATACATGGTCTCGAGTCGCAACCGGAGGTCTCGACTCGCAACCTGCTGTTTCTAGAACATCTGCCTAGAATTGTACTAACCAATAGGATTACCATTTCATGATCTTGTGTACTATCCAACCAAAAATCACAAACATGTTTTCTTGTCTAATACATACTCAAAACAGATCAAAACACAACATTTCAAATACTTTGAATAATCTTCATGTTGTTCTTCACATATTCAAGTTATTCATCATGATCATTCATCCGAATCCGACTCGAACATGCTATACTAGATCTATCTTTGCCATTTTTGAAGCACTTTCAACAGCCATTAACCATTACCATATCATAAATCATGTTTGCATCAACTAGTCATGTACTAAACCCCATAAGCAACCTTAACTCATCATATTATTCTCATATCACTATGAAGGAGCATTTTATTCACTTAACTCAAGCAAAACACACTACTCATATCATCAAGCAAACACCTTCATCATGGATAGCAACAATCTTAATATCGACTATTCAAGAAAAAATATATTTAATATGCATAAGACTTAACAAGCAACACATATTATCATATAACTTCATCATACATCATCAACCGAGATAAAACACATAACATGAATCACTAACCGGTAGGATTCCAAGGTATGAGGGTATGAAGGGTCGATGAATAAGCTTTCCAATGAGATCCTAAGCTTGAACCGAGAGCTCTTGTTGTCACCGGTTTGGTCCGAGAGAAAGGAGAGGAGAGGTGATGCTTGGTCTCTAGGGTTTAAGGTTTTCTAGAGGGAGAGTGTAGAGGAGAGTGTGTGAGAGTGAGTGTGGGTTTGGGGTTTTTATACTCGATTTCGGGTTTCGAGAGGTGCATGGCCCAACTGGCCCAACTGTTACTGTTTACTCGAGACCGAGTGGTCTCGAGTCAGGTCATTGTGTCTCGGGTCACATAAATACACGCATACATATAAGCACAGTACATAATCACATAGTATTCACTTATATCATTAATTAAGCAAACATGTCAACTAGTTACATATCGTTCAAATGTGTTGCATCGAGATACAAGAAAGGGTTCTAAATTACGAGTTGTCACACATACTGGTAATTTTCTTGAACTGCTTTTCACGAAAAATTATATAAAGAATTATCTAATAGTGTGAAAACAGTTTGATTTTGCTGTTATGATCTTCTTGCACATGATTCTCACAAAAAGATGAAATTGTACATATTTTTTAGTTTAGTTTGGTTTGTTTGTTTTGTTTTGAAAAATATCAAAAATGCCAAAAAGATTTCTTTTTAAAAGACTTCCATTTTGAATTGACAAGTTGTTGTTTTTGCATATCTAGCTAAAATATTGGCTTATCTGGAATGTGAAAAAGACTAATGGTTTTTCGAGATACTTGCTTGTGTTGCTAAACAGATTGACGCGGTTATCAAAATGAATTGCAGAATACAAGTAAAGTGCAGATTGAGAGTAAAGTGAAGAATGTGTGAAGATGCATGGTAGGATCCTTCTACTACATTGCAGAGAAAGAGATATGGAAGAGTTGAAGTTTACTTGCTTAACCAAAGATTGCTAGTTCACCGATCTACAACAAATGAAAATTTTAGAGATTGGAAGCATCAGCTAAGGGGGAGTCTGTTGATGTCAGAAACTGTGTAGCTGACGTTATCCAAAGACCAAAAGACTGCAAGATGTTTGAAGACAAAGTTACACTATGAAGCTATTGTCAAGGTGGAGTCTGTTGGTACATATTCTGTGACAACAGCTTAATAGTTTGATTATTTAGTCTTTGGATATTTTGTAATGGGCTTAGCATATTGGTTAGTAAGTTATTTAGTGTAATGGGCTTGGACAATGGCCTAGCCCAGACCAAAGCCCATTATGCAAACATGGTTGTAGTATATAAATAACTTTATGCATTAGGGTTTAGGTTAGCCAGTTAGTAGCCAATTGAGAGAGTTTGAGAAATCTACAGAGAGTAGCTGAGAGATTTCTTATGGGTCTTGAGTTGATTGTAAACCTTGTGTTGGATAATCAATAGAAGACCCGATTGAAAGTGATTGTTTCATGTTCGTCATCTTTATTCTTGTTTGTGTTTGTTCGATTGATCAAAGGGATTCCACACCCTTGATTGATTATCAGTCTCGTTACGATCCACGGGATAGGGACCTACAACTAGTCCAGTCTCATCATCTGTTAGATCAGGTAAAGCAAAAGAATCAAACAACTTGTCATATTGATAACCAGTTTTGGGACCGAACTTAGATGGTGGAGGATCGTAACTCAAAGGAGTTATATCAAAGACTACTTCCACTATCTGTTTCTTGACATTGTATACTCGTTTGTTCGGAGAGCTTAGATCGTAACCAAGGAAGAAACCAATTTCTCCAATCTCCCCAAAATTTGGTGTATCCGATGTCCGTAGGATCATACACTTAATCCCAAAAGGCTGGAAACCTTTCAAATTTAGTTTCTTTTTCTAAAGAAGTTCATAACAAGTTTTATCTTCCCGTTTCACTGTAAGCACACGATTTAGCATATAACATGCAGTGTTTACAGTTTGGTCCCAAAAGAACACGGGCAATTTGGATTATGAGAGAAGGGTTCTTGCAGCCACTATAAGGGTCATATTCTTCCTTTCAGCAACTCCGTTCTGTTGAGGAACATAAGGAGCGCTAAACTGATGAACAATACCCATATTACGCCATAACTCATCCATATATCGATTTTTAAATTCAGTTCCTTTATCACTTCTGATTCTCTTGATGGGTAATGAGTAATTTTTCTCTAATTGTTTAAATAAATCTTTCAAAGTGCCAAAAGTTTGATCTTTCTATTTTAAGAAAAATACCCACTAATATCTTGAAAAACCATCTGTGACAACCACACAGTAAGACATACCACCAATGCTAGTTACATGGATCGGACCAAACAAATCCATGTGAAGCAGCTTTAGTGGTTGTTGGATAGAGTTTATGTGTTTAGGCTTATGAGGTTTACGTTTGATTTTCCCTTTCTCACAGAATTCACATTTACTGTGCATGTTAAAACTACGTAAAAGAACACTCAACACCAAGTTGTTCTTTATCAAGTGATTCATTTTGCATAAATGCACGAGGCCCATTGATGTGTGCAAAATGCAACATATAAATTACATCAATTGTGGCATAAAACTAACCCTTTTTAGTACTAATGTTGGAAAAAGTGTGCTTTTGTCTTCCTTTTGTATTTTCAGGATTAAATGAGCTCAAATTAACAAAAGAAGCAAAAAGGCAGCTAAATCTAACATAAATACAAGAAAAGGAACAAATGTGGCATGCCCGACCTCCCCGAAAGCATCTTCCCAAGCAAAACAAGAGAACAGAAGGCTGGACACGCCCCGTGCTCAGTGAACACGGGGGCGTGCCCAAGTGTCAGCATAAAAGACAAAGTTGTAGAAGCTTCCATCGCCCACCACGGGGCCGTGCTCAGCGGATACGGGGCCGTGGTCAACTATAAGATTCGCAGAATCCAGGAAAATCTTGATAGTACAGATATGCTTCTGCACACGGGGTCGTGCCCAGCGGACACGGGGTCGTGCCCAGCGGACACGGGGCCGTGGTCAACTAATGCAGACAAAAGCAATTAATGAAGACAGAGAAGGATGATGGACACGGGGTCGTGCCCACTAGACACGGGGTCGTGCCCGAGCTACTGTTCAGGCTATAAATAGGGGTGCTTGGCTCATTTGCAAACCATCCCTTGGCACACCACCTCTCTCACACTTCACCCACCACCCACCACCATCACAACACCATCATCCACCACCATCATCCATTGTCCATCATAGAGTGTGTGAGTCGTCTCGGGATCCAAGATTGATCGTAAGAGTTCTTGACAATCAAAGGCCATGTTTGCCTAAGTCTCTTACATCACTTGGTGAAGACAAGTGTCTAGTGTAATACTTTTTATTTTTAATCTTTTCGCACTTTTTACTTGGTTATGTATTAATGACTTTAATAACTAGTTTCTTATGTTGAAGGTGATTCTTCCTTATCGTTTGTCCATGGTGTCTTGGCATTATTTTACTGTCTATATAAAATAAAAGATTTTCACCATTCATATCTCCACGGTCTATATGGAGGTATGTTGGCTACCTGGTCGGGGGTTAAGGGAACGGTTTGGTAAGACTCAAACTACTAGGTTGAGAGTAACGTCACCTTCAAAAGAGGGGCCTACTGCAATAACTAAGATAATCTCTTAAATAGTGCAAAAGTGCGGAAATAATCAAAGGTTACACTAAACACGAGTCGGAGCCAAGTGATTCATCTTGTCTATCTGTTTTTCTTTTATTTTATTTTTCAGCATTTTAGTTAGTTTTTATTTTTCTTGTTTAAAAACCTTTTTTCTAAACTTTTGATTTGATTAGACGTTGAGGATAAACTGGTACTAAAAGCTCTTGTGTCCTTGGATCACCTCGGTATCTTGCCAACACTATACTACGCTCACGATGGGTGCACTTGCCCATATATGTGTTTGGTGTTAGTAAAATATCGTGATTTATAAATTTAAAACTTGACTAACGTGTAAAAAGGGCTTAAAATATACTTAAACTTATATACACACTCGCACACATCAAGTTTTTTGCGCCGTTGCCGGGGACACAAGGATTCTAAGAAAGTTAGGAATCAACGGCCTAATCGTTTTTCTTAATTTTTCTTTTATTTTTAGGATTTTTCTTAGTTTTTCTGCTTCTGTAGAACTTAGCACGGGCCGTGCCCGCTGAACACGCCCCGTGCCCAATCATTGGAACTGGCAATCCTGTTTTAAGTCAGACAGTTAGCTGAACACGGGGTCGTGCCCACCCAACACGCCCCGTGCCCAAGATTCAGTTACTGAAAACAGAACCGTAAGATCCCGGCGGTTGGTAATTTCTGACACAAACATGAGTGATAATGATATTTTTTACTTTTGGCACTCTTATGGTACGTGGTGTCAAATATGTGGTGGCTCTCATAAAGAATTAGAATGTTATTTTCTAAATTATAAGCCCCACTATATAGACCCATTGTTTTCATGTAGCCTTAAGAGGGGCGAAAGTAAAAATAATCCTTATCTCTCCCTCGAATGCTCTCAACCGGATCTTCTAGGAGAAATGCTTCTTGATGAACTATTTCAAATGGAAGATCTAATTCTTAATTGGTTAGAAGAACTTAGGATAGATTTCAATAATTTATCTCAAGACGATAACCAAGAAGAATTGTTGGGATCGCATAAAAACAACTTCGTTGTTACCAACGTTACCTCTAACTCTAGTGAGGACTTGAGCGATAGTCGTCCCTGTGTCGATTGTGCCGTGAAGGACTCCCCATCGACTTCGTTCGATGCATACATAGACCTGAGCGATTCGGCATATACCTTCTTTAACAAGAGCCCAGAAAAGGGTTGGACTTGTCCACCTACATATAGCATATGAATCACCCTCACCGACAACCTCTTGCGTTCTCGTCTTAATCTAGAGCAATTAAGGTATCTTAGGCACTTTGGGGTTGTTCCATCCAGTAAGGAACCGCCCGATCCGGAAAAGTTCCTTAAAAATAGACAAACTTCATAAACAGCCTTTCCACACGGGGTCGTGCCCAGGTCAATACGCCCCCGTGTCCACCAAAAGATTCCTTTCTGACTTTTAGTCAGAATACAGATAAAATGTGTCAGGATCTTGCCTGCACACGGGGCCGTGTCCAGCCGACACGGGGCCGTGTGCAGCGTACTGTCGTTTTCTATAAATGCAGCCAAGAATCCTGCACATTTGAACCATTCAAGGGACAGAGATTTGGGGAATATTCTCACATACCATCCTAGGTATTTTCTAAAAGAAGTTTCTCAACAACCTTCTTGTCCTTTCCTCTTTTATCCACTTTCATCTTCTTTAATTTTCCTTCATGCTTCCATTAAAACTTGAAATCTCCATAATTTCAAGCTTTATTGATATGTTTGTTAGATTTTTATTCATGGGATCTTGTTAAAAATAAGTTCTACAGCAATGTTTTAAGTTGTTTCTGCTTAAAAACGTTTTAAACATCATAAAAACAAATTAAAACTCCATGATCCCTTGACCTAAAAATCTGCAAACATTTGAACACGGGTCGTGTTCGTTGAACACAGGGCCGTGTCCGAAGTACTGATCCCATAAAGTTGAACTCTTCTCGGTATGTTTTCTCAGAATGGCGAGCAGAACTAGCGGAACATCTTCATCACACTCCAGAAACAACTGACAATGGAGAAGATCATCAACGGTTGAAGATTCTCTTGTAAACTACGTTTACGTTTTAAGAGAGGCCTTTGATGAGATGACAGGGGTGGAAGAGGCATTGGTTGATCGTATTAATCATTTGACGGTGGGGCTAGAGGAATGTCTTCGAGAGGTCAACCTTTTGCACCAAAGGTTGAACATTCTCGCTTCTCCTCCTTTGGTTCCATTCATTAGCCAAAGGGCATGGAATGTGGTTCCTGAAGTCATCATACCAGCCGAATGGTACGCCATACATCCGGGGCCCCCTCGGGAAGTGCTACAAGGGGTTCCGGTTGGTGTCGCTCTTCCTCCACAAGATGTTGAAGAGAATGACGCCGCCTTCTTCCTCCCAAGAGAGATAGAAGAATGGCTTTAACGCCCCTCGGCTCGGAGTTCTACAAAGCTTTTAGATACCGGAAAACCATTTCAGGATTTTTGGTTCTTATTGTACTCGTAGAGCTCCATAAGATGATTTTACTTATCACTTGACCTATCTAATTTAGGACCCTTTAATTTTATTTTCTGCTTTGTTTTTAACTTTTAGGATTATTTTGTAATTCTCTCTATGACTTAATGAATGATGGTTTTAGCTAATTTGGTGTTTGGATGATGTTGTAATGAGTAAAGCACACTCGGGATGGTGAAGGATAACAAGGGAAACTTGGACCAGCACCCCATGCACGAAAACAGGGTCATCCGACGAAACTTTCTTCATTACAGCAAGTTCAGCACGGGTCGTGCCCGCCCAACACAGCCCCGTGCTGCACAGTCTGCAGAAAATGCACAGTTCAGGTAAACTGGACACGGGTCGTGTTCACCCAACACGCCCCCGTGTCCAGGCTTCTGTTTCTTTTAATCAACTTTTTGTTACTGGCACCTGAACACGGGGCCGTGCCCGGACACCACGGGGCCGTGTCCTGACGCCCAGTAACATAAAATTTTGCTTTTTCACACCTTTTACACATTTAATCAACCTAAAAACTTATTTTTGGGACACATTGAGGACAATGTGTAATTTAAGTGTGGGGGGATGCTAAAACTTTGAATCTTGCAAGTCCTAATTACAAGCCTTACACAAAACTCTATTGGAACCGCTAATCACCCTAAATTTTTTCAAAAATTTTCATATTTTTTTACTTGTCTAGGTTTAACTTGAGAATTTCAAATTCTAAAAAGGTTATATTTTTACAAATTTACAACCGATAGCGTCGTGATAAAAAGAACCAACATAAGAAAATTATGAAAAGGCATGACAAGCTTAGTTAAAATTTAATTATATATACTTGATCACATAAAAACCCATTCCCACAAAAGTGAGTTTTGAGCCTTTATTGAGCATACAAATACATATCTTTAAACTAAATTCTCATTTTTCGTTTCTTGTATGAATAGCCGCTTGGTTCTTACAACTCTAGAACTTGCCAACTTAAACCCGAGTAAGTAAATGATGGAGGCATTAGGACTAACCCTTTTTATTTCTACACCATTCTTTTTTTTTTACCACCTACCCAAAATCCCCCTAGTTAACCCCTTTGAGCCTAAACCTTTTCATTTCTTAACCCAAACCAAACACCCTTTCACCCACCAAAACCTTTTTTTTATTTTTAACCCTTTGTTTTACTAACAAGCTCGGTTTTTCGTATGACTTTCAAAAAAAAAATTGTTGATGATGAAGCAAAAGAAATAAACAAGCAAGTTCATTAAAAATAACTTTGTTTGAATCACGGCTTCATCAAAATAAAAATTGCAAAAATAAAGTCTTTCAAAAACCGATGCTTTTTACGCTTTTCGCCCTTTTTCTACTAAGCACTAACCCAACCACCTACCTTTAACCCAAGCCTAACCCTTCACCCAAAAGTCCTCTTGATATTTACAAAGGTATATAGTTAAAAATGAGGAGGATTGATTGCTCGGCAAGCCTATGGTAGGAGTAAGTTTCATGCCGCTCTCGAGTGATTCACTAAAATACATATTCGGCCGAGTGTTGAGTGATCCCCCGTGAGGTATGTGAACTTGTATATAAATAGAATTTTAAAAAGGCATGTTATGCCCTAATAAGTAATTTATCTTATGAAAAGTTTTAAATAAATCATGACGAATAGGATTGTAAATAAATAAAAATAAAACTTAATAAAGAATCTTGGAAATCCCGACACTCTATGACAAGCCCAAAAAACCTTCTCTTCTACCCATTCCATTTGGGAGTGTAAAGTCACATTATAAAGAGTTTTGCTTGAGGACAAGCAAAGATTCAAGTGTGGGGGTATTTGATGTGTGCAAAATGCAACATATAAATTACATCAATTGTGGCATAAAACTAACCTTTTTTTAGTACTAATGTTGGAAAAAGTGTGCTTTTGTCTTCCTTTTGTATTTTCAGGATTAAATGAGCTCAAATTAACAAAAGAAGCAAAAAGGCAGCTAAATCTAACATAAATACAAGAAAAGGAACAAACGTGGCATGCCCGACCTCCCCGAAAGCTTCCCAAGCAATACAAGAGAATAGAAGGCTGAACACGCCCCGTGCTTAGTGAACACGGGGGCGTGCCCAAGTGTCAGCATAAAAGACAAAGTTGTAGAAGCTTCCATCGCCCACCACGGGGCCGTGCTCAGCGGACACGGGGCCGTGGTCAACTATAAGATTCGCAGAATCCAGGCAAATCTTGATAGTACAGATATGCTTCTGCACACGGGGTCGTGCCCGAGCTACTGTTCAGGATATAAATAGGGGTGCTTGGCTCATTTGCAAACCATCCCTTGGCACACCACCTCTCTCACACTTCACCCACCACCCACCACCATCACAACACCATCATCCACCACCATCATCCATTGTCCATCATAGAGTGTGTGAGTCATCTCAGGATCCAAGATTGATCGTAAGAGTTCTTGACAATCAAAGGCCATGTTTGCCTAAGTCTCTTACATCACTTGGTGAAGACAAGTGTCTAGTGTAATACTTTTTATTTTTAATCTTTTCGCACTTTTTACTTGGTTATGTATTAATGACTTTAATAACTAGTTTCTTATGTTGAAGGTGATTCTTCCTTATCGTTTGTCCGTGGTGTCTTGGCATTATTTTACTGTCTATATAAAATAAAAGATTTTCACCATTCATATCTCCACGGTCTATATGGAGGTATGTTGGCTACCTGGTCGGGGGTTAAGGGAACGGTTTGGTAAGAGTCTTGCCTTGTTCAGTGTATAGATCCTGCAAGGACCTGGGTCAAATTTAGTAGCACCTCCTTCAATACCCACCGGTATTGGATGGCGGGGGTCCAAACTCTTTGATCCCCTCATATGTAAGCTACTATTAATACTTTAACCCGACTACTTAGGACTGTATCCCTGCTGACTCAGACTACTTAGCCGAGGGTAACGTCACCTTCAAAAGAGGGGCCTACCATAATACGCATTAATAACTTAATTAATTATCTTTCAATAATCCGACCCTTTAGGATTGTATCCTTGCTGACTCAAACTACTAGGTTGAGAGTAACGTCACCTTCAAAAGAGGGGCCTACTGCAATAACTAAGATAATCTCTTAAATAGTGCAAAAGTGCGGAAATAATCAAAGGTTACACTAAACACGAGTCGGAGCCAAGTGATTCATCTTGTCTATCTGTTTTTCTTTTATTTTATTTTTCAGCATTTTAGTTAGTTTTTATTTTTCTTGTTTAAAAACCTTTTTTCTAAACTTCTGATTTGATTAGACGTTGAGTATAAACCGGTACTAAAAGCTCTTGTGTCCTTGGACGACCTCGGTATCTTGCCAACACTATACTACGCTCACGATGGGTGCACTTGCCCATATGTGTGTTTGGTGTTAGTAAAATATCGTGTTTTATAAATTTAAAACTTGACTAACGTGTAAAAAGGGCTTAAAATATACTTAAACTTATATACACAGTTTACGCACATCTCCCATCCTTCGATGCCATAGGAAAGATTGATCTTCTGTTGCCTTTGATAACAAACATGTTGCCGGACCAGGGGAGTTCACAACCGGACGCATGTCCATCACATAGGTGTTGTTCACACTTGGAGCTCTCATCACTGTCCAATCTTCAGGAACTACAAATCCCGGCTTAAGAACGAAGCAAGCCTTATCCGTGAAATGCATTGTATACTTGTTACCACAGATCTGAGATACTGATAGCAAGTTATGCTTCAGTTCTTCAACAAAGTTCACCTTGTGCAAGGTGATCTTGCCATTTGACACAGAACCTTCACCCATGATGTAACCACCCTTTTCACCCTTAGAGTTAACATAACCACCGCGAATAGATTTCAAATTTGATAACAATTCTTTATTTCTTGTCATATGCCTGGAACAACCACTATCGATATACCAAATATAGATAGCTCTCTTCAGTTGTTCCAGCATTCTCAAACAGGAAATTAGTTAGAATGGGGGACCCAAGCCGTGACGGTCTTGGGTTGTCCAAATTCATCAACAAACGAAAATTCCTTGAAATAACCATCTTCATTGTTGTTTCTAACATTTCCACCTCGGTAATTGTTAGAATGTCCACCCTCAAATCAAGGATTGTGCGGAGTTTGAGGACGGTTATTGTACCTATAATTTCCACTAAAACGATTACGAGAGTTTTAATATCCAAATTTTTTACTGTGCTGAGGTCTAACACTTCTATCAAACCTTGGTTGCTCGTTATCATGAAAAGCATGTCGTTGTTGGTATCCCGAATGTTTTCTTTGACCATGAAATCTGGCTGATGAAACATTTCGGTTATCAACGTAACGATTTTGAGCATGAGGTCTAACATTGTGGTTGTAAGAACCTCTAGATTGTTGATCTTGTTATTGTGGTCGGAAAGTTACATGATTTGGTCGACGAGCAAGGGTTTTCTAAAGACTTTCACGTTTTGCTGAAGAACTTTCCGATCCACAATCTGAACTACGATGGCTATCATCATCTGAAAAGTCGGTATGCTGATCCTTTTGTTTTTTTATTTTTAACCTTAGGTTTAGAAACTGGTTTGCTTACTTGTTTTACAACCTTAGGTTTTTCTCCCTTTTGTGGTTTACCATTTTTCTTTTCATTCTTTTTAGGTTCATTTTGTGGTTTGGTGACAAAAGGTTTATCAAGATCAGGATGAACCCGACTCTTTCCATTGTCGTTTGGATAATTTGCAGCTAAATGTCCTTTCAAACGACATTTGTAGCATCGTCGTTTATCAATCTTTTCTTGTTGATCATCCTCACATTGACTGTTCGAGGACGAGGATGCTTGGTTTGAGCCTTTTGCCTTTTGTTTCACAAAATCAAAATTTAAACCTTTTTCAATCCTTTCACCTTCTTTATTAAAGCTTTCACCTTTAACAAAGTTGGTTTTTGAAATGTTTTTAACATTCGTTCTACCTTTGTTTTTAGGCTTTGGCTTTTGAACATTTTGAACTTAATTTAAAGCTTCCAAAATCTTTGAGTTTATCAAATTTTCAATTTTTCTTAAATCAATTTCGTTTGTTTTAGCATCACTCGAACTCTTTTGTTCTGATTCCGATTCCGATTCGGATTCAGACTCGGATTCAGAGTCTTCCTCACTAAAAGGATCAACAGTCAATGGAGCAGTCGGAATGAAATCTACAATTTCAGGATCAATCGAAGGTGTCGATGTATAGTTGTGGTTAGTAGGAGGGGGAACCTTCTTGTAACCAATACCTAACATCTCATCTTCTGAATTTTTTAGACGAAGATTGTTTATGCAAAATTTCATCACATCTGATGAATTTTCGAATTTCTCAAGTTTTCGTTGTAGATCACGAATCAAGTTATCTTTGTCTAAAATTATGTTGTTCTTTTCTAAAACTGTGTTTTGACAAGTTTCAAGTTCAGCTTTTAAATCTTGATTCTTAATCGTCGCTTGAGCACGTCGTCTCTCAAACTTAGAGATGTCCCTTTTTAAGGCAATCACCTGACTTGTATGTCCTTTGTCGGCACTCGAAAGCACGACAATTAACTTTCTAGATTTCTCCAAATCAATAATCAAATTACTGTTATGGAGTGCGTATCTGTCACACTTTGCAACAAAGTCTACGCATCTAGCACATCTTTTATCAACAGGTTTAGATTATACCTCGATGTTAGCCATGAAAGCTTGATCCGGGCTTTCTGCTTTTCCTACTTTCATCTTTTCCATTTCTTCATCAGCAAAATGTTGCATTTCTTCAGCTGCGATCTTAAATTCAAACCGATCATTTTCATCTTTCTTTTCTTCTCTCTTTTCTTTTTTCTTTCTTCTTTCTTCTTCCTCATTCTCTCTTCTTTTGTCTTCCTCAGCTTCATTGATTTTATCTTCCATATTTTCACTTAGAGCTTCCGCCATCACAGTCAACTCTTCCACATTCACCTCTTCGAACAAATCTCCAAACCCCACTTCAATGGTCTCAGCAATAAACGCTTGTGAAACAATAGCTGTAGCTATTTCTTCCATTACAATCCCCTAGTCGTGTGGCTCACTAACAGTTTGAAGGGGTTGAATAATCATAGCGTTATTAGCACTAGGAGTAAGGTTATCAGATGAGGTTGTTGTTGAAGTAGTAGTGGTAGAAGTTTTATTGTATGGGGCTGGACTATTGTTGTTGGATCTTGTTAAGCTTCCTTGACCATTGTTGCCTTCTCTATTCTTTGGATTCCGACATTCTCTTGCATAATGACTATAGATGCCACAGTTGTAGCATTTGACTTTGGTCATGTCAATTCCCATTCGTGTCTTTGTGTTACCACCAATGAAACTCTTTCCCGTTCGCTGGAGAAATTTCTTTGCTCTTGTTACCTGTAACGCCATACTTAATTGCAAATCGAGCTCTTCCAATTCATCTTGATCAATTTGATCAAGATCTTCATCAAGAGTCGATGGTTCAACTAACTTTCCAAGAGCGAAATTCTCGAATGCCATCATGAACGATGCAAGAAGTGCCATATTTTCTTCTATGAGCTTAAGACAATGCGAGTCGCTTTTAGGAACATTCAAGCTTGGTTCACTTGGCCTAGCACTTGACGATGACATTCCATGAGATATAGGAGTTCCACCAATGGTACTTCCACTATTGCTACCAATGACAAAGGCACTATGATTTGCAAGATCTCCTTGAGAAGTTTCTGAAATGAAAGCAACACCTAAGTTACTTCCCTTTTCAATTTGTTTTGCACGATACAAAGCCGGATCTTGCTATTTCTCGAAATCGGAGTCTTGATCATCTAAGGTCCATGCGTAACCTTTATCTTCTGGATTGCTTGATCAAGAGTGAGTTCGTCATATTGAGCACTCTCCTTGACTAAGCCAGAAAATATATTCCACTATTTCGGTAAACAATTTAGAAACTTTTCTACCTTTTAGAACTCGGTATACAATCTCGGTTGGCTTCGATCTAATTCACTCAACAAATAGTAAAATATGTTTACCAGATCATCCAACGATTCACCTTTCAAAGCTTTTTTTTTTTTTTTTTTTTTTTGATAACCGCGGGAACCCGCTTACACGGTAAACCCCCGGGTCCCCCCCAATACCCGACTAACCGAGGGGAACAGGTAAAGCGCGGCGCAAGCGCCGGGTCGGTGGCCTTTAGAGAACTAGTGGAAGCAAGTATCGAACTCAAGACCTCTAGGATATTTGAAACACTCTTTACCACTCCACCACATCTCTAAAGGTTAAAGACTACTAATTGAGTTTTCAGTCGATCGAGTCTCCTTTTCTTGAATAGCCCATTTCCTTCGTACCTATCGCTCAAACTGTCTCTTAATTCCTTTGACGAGTTTTTGTTACCGAACGTGTGTAAAATAGATTGTGGTAACGACATCGTAATCAAAGACATTGCCTTCTGTTCACATTCGTAATACTTTCTTTGATCATCAGTTAAAGCGAGATAACCGGTAATTGTTAAGTTACGAGCAGGTTCTCCGCCAAGACCTGACGTCATACTTAACCACATCCTTACATCTTTCTCTTTGATGTATATTTCAAATCGTATCTTCCATTCAGGATAATCTAACTCGTTCAACAACACGGGAGGTTTATCACTGCTTCCCATTTCATTGTTGTGTCTAATACTTTGAACAATGGTGCTCAAATTGTTTGACATCTTCACTGTGTCTTTGTTTCAAAGACTGTTAACACTTACTGAAGAAATCTCATCAAATTCAACAAATACTGACCAAGATCATAAGTACTGGAAAACACTCTCAACAAATCAACAAATGCAGACCAATATTGATATGAATAAGTGCGGACTATGAAAGAAACCCTAAATGCGGACAATTGATTCAAAGGTAAATGTAGACTAGGTTCTAAACCCTAAATGCGGGCCAGCTTTTAAACCCCTAGGTGCGGATAAGGTGTTTAAACTCTATGTGCAGATAAGAAACAGTATTTAAGTACGGACAATGATTGATAAAGGTAAGTGCGGACAAGCTTGTGTTCTATGTGCGGATGATCTGATTAAAGCTTAAGTGCGGACTTTAGAGTGTTTAAATGCGGACAATATGAGTCAACTAAGTGCGGACTGGATGAATACATTAAGTGCGGACAAGTGAACTAAAGTTTAAGTGCGGATTAATTAACAAGTGCGGACAAAAGTTCTTAAACATCGCTAAGTGCAGACAAACTTGATAAATGCGCACAAGGTTATAACTGCAGACAGAAAGATATATGACCAACTCCACAAACCCTGACAGTTGTAATTTGAACAAATTCAGACAAAACCACAAATACTGACAAGGGTTAT
The DNA here is from genome assembly GCA_030545235.1 of Helianthus tuberosus. Lineage (NCBI taxonomy): Eukaryota > Viridiplantae > Streptophyta > Magnoliopsida > Asterales > Asteraceae > Helianthus > Helianthus tuberosus. The sequence continues at coordinate 80,846,647 of CM060393.1, read as the reverse complement.
CCAAATTCGGACAAAAACAACTAGTTCTGAATTTATTTCCCAAGTATGACTACACACTAGATCATCAATAACTTCAGAAGAACAAATACGGACAAACAACAATCCCAAAATAGATCTGAAAGTAAATGATTGCTTACCTCAACAATCTTCTTCAAAAACCCAGAGAATTTGAAGAAAACTTTTACATCTGACACAATCTGAGCACAATCTTGTAACACCTCATAAAATCATGTCCAATAATGTGTTGACACGTGTCCCTAATCCTAATTATGTCAAACGTTGACTAGGAGGGACTATTTTTGCCAAAATTGAAAACTATGAATGTGGAGGGACTAAAAGTGTCAACATGCTGAAAATATGCCTCTGAGTGACCTTAAACGGTGTCCGTTTTCTCAAATGAGCCACTTGTTGGACATAAGGAGCCGTATGCAAAATTGTTTTAAAGTTTGTGCATTTAAGGGTTAAAGCATCAACATGTTAATTTATACCTCTGAGTGACCTTTTAATGAACCAAGAGTTTTATGATGCTTGGTCATACTCTTAAGTGTGCCTAATATTGGCTAAGGATGGCTTTTTGTGATAATCATAACAAAACTTGCATTATTCGAGCTCAAGGACTATTTGCGACAAACTGCGAAAGTCTGCCGACTCTTGAATTTTTTAATATGAATGCAAAAATATCAATCGTTGCGTAACTTCGATCATTTTCGTGTTAGTTATAGCGTTCGTCGTAATTAAGCGAAAAACGTAATCGTACAATCGAACGAACTAACATCCATGACATTTTTGGGCATAATTCAAGTTATATATGCCTTAACATCGTTATAGAGCCTAACAATTAGGTTAACGGGTATTAAAAGTGACAAAATGCGACGAAAACAAGTCAAGGGGCCTGAAATAACTAAGTTTGAAAGTCATTTGTGTGTGTGAGACCTGGGAAGGGCGTAGGCTACGCCCCAGTACCGTAGCCTATGGTTCCTGGGCTGCCAACTTTGTTTTTTTAGCCTTGTTCCACACTCCAAGCTTCCTAAGACCATTTAATCGATTCAAGGGGTTTGTTGGTTGTTTTGTACACATACTAGGACACTCGTAATAATCTCCAAGAGTTTCATAACACCTAGATTCATCCTAGAAATCCTTCAAACACTATAAATAGGTGGTGTGTTTCATTTGAAAACATGCACCTTTCTTGAAATTCTTCTATACTCTCTTGTGGAGGATCCTGAGCAATTGGGAACTTCCCATTGAGTTGTATTTAGTCCCTAGGACCACTTATAAGTCTTCCTTTCGTGGCTTGTTCTTTTATTAGGCTTTAAAAGCCGAAACTCAAGCGTTTTTTGATAAACTCTTTGACTTTCAGTTTAGACCTTAATGGTCCAGCCATTGTTCACAACGAACATGGCTACGTGATCGTATTTAGGTAGGTGTTTATCCTTCAAAAGGGCACCTCCTAAGAATCACGTTTGCTTGGTCAATTGATGAGTCAACATATTGATGTTTTAAAAAGTCAACGAGGCAGATTTTGAAATATTTACGATCTGATTTTAAAGGTGTTCTAAAATATGTTTTAACACATAAACAACTTGGTAATATATATTAGAACATGTGTAAACATGTTCGGCTCGTCAATTCCAGTTTTAGGGTCGTTTGGCAACCGAAAGTCGCGAAGTTTGACTTATGCTTTAACTTTCGATTATGGACCGAATTAGACTAGTATGCTAGTGATTTAAGGTTCCATTATGATCGTATTATGATGTATCATAACCCACTGAAGTTATATTACACGATCGTAACAATAATCTGAGTTTTATGCGAGTTTCTGTTAATATGCCATACTTTGACCATTATGCCCTTTTAGCAAAAATAAGCTTTTAGACACCAATGAGCTTGCAAATGATTTAGGTACTGATATGTTAACATGTTTAACATATTTTGATGTTACAAATCTGATCATAAACCGAGTTTTCATATAATATCGTAAATTACGTTTTAAAGTGACCGAAATGCCCTTTTGGCGTATAGAACAGGTTTAAACGTAATTTCTTATACCAAAATCATTACCTACTGATGTATTATCTTAATTAGGATATTTTGGGATATCAAGTCAGTTTATAAACTGACTTTATGCACAAATTCTTGTATTACGTTCTTAAATGACGATAATGCCCTTATGGCGCATAAAATGGTTTTAAAGCATGAGTTTCATACAAAACCTTTTACCTATTGGTATGTTATACTAAATAGCATATCTTGACCATATAAACCTGGTCATAACATTAGTTTTCATAAAACATCGCAAATATCGTCATTTAACGACTTTAACGCCTTTACGGCGCGTAGTATGGTTTTAAACCATATTTACCAACCAATACTTGTTACCTACTGATTTTATAACTTATTTAAAATGTTTTTACAATAGGTACACGTTAAAAACTTAGATTCCCAAATTAGCCCAGTTGGGGTAGCCCAGATGGCCAGCCCCACTGACCCTCTCTCTAGAGGTCCCGGGTTCGAATCTTGGTGTCCGCATCCCACGGCCAAGCTCTTCGCTCTCGGTTGGGTATTCACCCCCAGGCAGCTATGGGGCTAAGCTAGCTTGTGGAGTGTGATCACTTCAGCGGTTGGGAGGACCGTGGAATATCCCCCCTATGTGTGAAATGACCAAAATTGCCCTACGGTGCATAGTTTGGTCTTAAACTATAAACCACACATATGTTTGATATCCTACTGATATTATATCATAAATAAAGTGTTTTCACATAATTTTTATGGTCATAACATCGATTATATGCAAGTTCCATTTATACGTCACTAAATGACCAAAACGCCCTTATGAGGCATAGTTTGACTTTAAAACCTTAACGGGCATACAAGTTCATATCCTACTGATATTATAACTTGTTTAAAGTTTATTGGCATACGGATCTTGTTCATGCCTCATCCAGTTACCCGTTATCGCTTACACGCGTACGGTTAGACTTACGTAACTAGTTTACATAAGTTTACCGAAACGGGTTTAACCTTGTCGTTTTCACTTCAAAATCCAGAATATACTTTGTTTACCCATATTATACAACTCATAGTACTTGTTGGGTTTAAACCACATTCTATTTGGTATACGCTTAATCCAGCGAACCTATTCTTAAGTATCGGGTCATATCTAAAGGGAATACCTTTGGCTCGTATACATTCTAACACATAATAAATCTGTTCATTCCAGACTATAGTACCCCCCCCCCCCACTAGATAATCGGACTTGGGTCAATAGTACTTAGACTTGCGGCTTTTTGCTAATTATAATCTTATTAATTGTAAGCTAGCAAAAGGTAAATACTCTTGACTTATTTTAGTGTTAAACTTGGGGTTGGCAATTATGCCATTTGGAACGGGTATTACATAAGTAAGTCGCTTATGATTGCGCAAAAATGTAAGAATCTGGTTTATTCCGTTTTACTTGATAATTGAAATGATTGGGGGTTAATGATACCGTGTCTGGACGTCCCAATGGGTTATTCAAGTATGTAAATCTGGTAACAAGAATAAATCCCAAGAAATACTTAAAAGATCACCTACGAGTTTTCTCTATGTATAAAATTCTTTTCGAAAAAACTGTTTTCCAAAGAGTCACTTAATTGTATTTACCAGCTTTGGCTGACGTATTTCAAAATTAAACCGAAGGTACCGAACCTTATTATAGGCTGGGAATACGGGTCGGCTAGAATGAAGGCTAAGGAATTTGCAACTCCTGATGCTTAAGGCCTATGATGTCTAAAGCTCTGTTTATTTAGATCCTGCCTGTGGGCTTATATCGAACGCTTGTAATACTTTTATATATTCAAGTTTTAGTGAATTTTATATTTTCACTCCAATACTTTCACTGCATATTATTATATTCTGATAACTGTTATCCAACCATCACGACTATACCCATTCGGGCCCACAGGGAATCGGGGTGTGACAGGTTGGTATCAGAGCTACAATTAGAGTGAATTAGACACTAGCCTTTGGTGTCTAATCTCAAATATCACAAATGCAGATTCCTTAAAAACTCCGAGTCTAAACCTGGATATAAGACTACTCTTATTTATATAGTAGTTGTTGATTTTATGCCGCCAAGATATCGCAGACAAGATGAAGAATCTATAATGGGTCGCAGACTCGAGGATCTCTACCATTGAGTAGCTTGAAGTTCCATATGGTGAACTACATTGTTTTAAAGACGATGACTCCGATACGAGGATGCTAAACCTCGTCACCTGATGATATATCTTTTGATATTCTTGTGATATTGTAATATCATTTATCTGAAGTATATCATATTTGATAGACATTCCAGTGATATCTCACCAGCTGATTGAAACAGCAACAACTATGAAAAGCCATATCATGGCAAGGATATCCGTGCACTTTTGCACCAAATTCTATGCTTGATTAAAAAAATTCTCTCATTCTAGAGAATAAGAAGAAAAAGGAATCACGTTTTCTGATTCATGCTTAAAGCATATAATCTCGAGTCTTGGAACTCGATTATTCAAACCCATTTGGGTATTGTATTATATAAGTTCGGCAACTCTAGCCAGCAAATTTCTCCAACTGGAGTACGACAATGATTTTTATTTCATTGATTTTTAGCGAATACCAAACTTAGTTTGATAGAAGCGCCATATGATAATTGGCAGTATCTTTGTGTGTCCCATAGATTGCTTTCATGCCTGGCCAGTATGAAGGTTTAGTGCATGGAACCACTAAGATCTCCCAACGGTCATATTGTATTGATATCGGCTAAAAGTGAGCATCTAATATATTTTGGCGATATCACTGCCATAAGGAAAATCATTGATTTTATGGAGCCCATTTTATTATTTTCCTTCAAATGATATGAAGGTCACATTTATTGCTCCTATCTTATCAAACAGACCTCTTGATTACGCGATAGACAAAGGCCAAAAGCACATGTTCCCACCAATGAGTGGTTGAAAAAGTGCAAATTTTCCTCCAAATATGAAACGGCATATCCCAAATCTCCAACTAAGGAGAAGGGCTTGTATTAAACGCTGACTGTATCGAGGTGTATCCCAAATCTCCCAATGTGGAGAAGGGCATATATTTAAATGGTGACTGTATGGATCCGTATCCCAAGTATCCCACCGTGGAGAAGGGCATGTATTTAAACGGTGACTGTATTGAGACGTATCCTAAACCTCCCATTGTGTATAAGGGCATATATTAAAACGGTGACTATATTGAGTCGTATCCCAAGTCTCCCACTGTGGAGAAGGGCATCTATTTAAACGCTGACTGTATTGAGGCGTGTCCCAAATCTCCCACTGTGGAGAAGGGCATATATTTAAACGGTGACTGTATTGAGTCATATCCCAAATCTCCCACTAAGGAGAAGAGCATGTATTTAAATGTTGACTGTATTGAGGCGTATCCCAAATCTCCCACTTTGGAGAAGGGCATGTATTTAAACGGTGACTGTATGGAGCCGTATCCCAAGTCTCCCACCGTGGAGAAGGGTATGTATTTAAACGGTGACTGTATTGAGGCGTATCCTAAATCTTCCACTGTGGAGAAAGGCATGTATTTAAAACGTCAATTGTCCTGTAATCTCCAACTAATCCCAACTATGTGGAAGGAGAAGGACTAAAAGTGCCAACTCTATTGGGTGAAGACAATTAGTCGAAGGACCACTAACAATCATGCAAATAAATTTCTTTTAAATTTACTCGGTTGTAACACCCTTATTATTATTTAAAGGTTTTCGTATAATTTACGAAAATAAACGGGTAATTATGATTTCAAATACATTAAAAATACGGGTTCATTAAAACTTTTAAAGAATTAGAACTATACAACATAACATGTGTGAGTTTCGTCATTTAACATAACAACGACACATAGTGCGGAAGCTTGTAACCTAATCGTGTTCGGTTCTTCGTTGAGCTTGATCATCCTCCGGTACTGTAAATATACCTACAATCCATAAAACATGAATTGAATCAGTCATACGTAGTTTAAAACGTGTCAAAACGAGACCAGGAAGCTGAACTGATTGAAATACAAAATTTTCAACAAAAAGGGGTTCTTTTGCGCCACGTGACGGAGCCATGTTGCTCCCTCGCGTGGCGCGGGGGAGGCACTTTTCCAGCAGGTCTGCAGCTCAGTTTCAGCTATGCCAGTTTTCACGGAAACGACCATAACTTCTTCGTTATTGATCTGTTTTACCCGATTCTTTTTCCTACGCGTCCGTAATTTAATCCTCCATCTTATGGAGTTAAAATCCTACATCCAACATAAGAAATTTTGAGACTTCAAAGCCTTCGACTCGTTACCTTTTTACCGAATTTTAACCCGTTTATGCATTTTATCAAACAAATGTATTTGTTTGATTCCTATATCTCATACACTTCTTCAAATTAATGTTACCTACCATATGAGGTTCTAATCATAGGTTTATTACACAATTTAAACCCGTTTTCGCTCATATGCTTATTTTGACCCGTTAAGGGTATTTTAAGCACTTTAAAGCATGAAATCGCTTTCATTCATTTCTAGCATCTTATTCCTACATTTCTTATCAAGTAATCTTCCACTACAACTATATGTGTGTTGGGTTTAATGTGGATATCTATATATTCTGACTTTTACCCCTCGGATTATCATTTTACGGCAAAGATTCATATAAAGTCTTTCGACCCAAGAATTTACATCTTTCACTACCCATACTCATTCTAAGCATTTATTTAATTCTAAAACTCGTTTCCAAACCACCTTTAAAGGTCGTTCGTTCGAATTAGCTTACAAGGGCAATTTGGTCAATTTTCACCCTTCTTTTACTACAAGGACCTTTAAATACTTGTTTGACTCAAAATCCGACCTTTTAACTATAATTCTTGTTTGTAAACCCATGTGCTTCTAAAACACTATAATCTTAACTCAATTTATTCGGTTTACCTAAAAGATAACCGAATATCTATATTTTAATCTTGTCTAACTCTTATAGAACACCAAATTCTACATGATGAGTTGTGTTATTATACATACCTGGCTCGGATCAATATATTGACCCGTTTCAATACCTTGCCTTAGTGGCGGCTAAAAGATAGCGCCGTAAAAATCCATGTGCTATTTATTCCCTAAAATCATACCACTCGACAACCCGTTAGTCGATATTGTCAAAGGGTGATAATTTCACCTTTTGACCCGTTTGGTCTAAATGACCGATTATATTAGCGAGACGACATGTATTTTCATCTCGACTATATGACTCGCTCCGATTCACAAAGTGCGGTCATTTTACCTAAAATTCATTTCTTAACACCTTTTGGCCTATTAAGGCTTACTTCATAAGTGTCCTTTAAAACCAATAGTTATGGTCAATGCGTGACCAATTTACCGTTTTACCCTTATTGTTTGTTTTGGTTTACCCTATAAAGTAACCATTTAAAAGTTCATTTTCCATTTGTCATAAAATGATCGAATTACCGACTTAACTCCTTTTAAACCATCAACATGGTTTCTTGTCATGCTCGACTATCTTGTTCCGTACGTCTAATCGCCGGAACATCTTACCTCAACTATGTGTTTATCTTATTAGTAACTAAAACGATAAGAGAATATTCTAAAATATAAGACTAGTGTAAGCCATACATACTTTACTTCCAAATTATGCCTTTCCGTCATTCCTGCTTCGTTTGACCCGCTTCGTTTCCAAGCTTTCACCTAGCTTGTTAATCGTCAAACTATCATTGTAAATTGTAAGATGGTTAGATTAGTCATAATTATTCACGACTATTCCATCTCACTTATTTCATATGTCAAAACTACTATTCGACTTCATGATTAGTTAACTTAGCTTATTAAGGTTAACTACTTTAAATCACAAGGTTTACAACAGTATGTCTAAATCAACACAATATTTAGAACCCTTATCACTTCATATTACGCGTAATCGCCATATCATTCAAATACGCGTTTTCGCTCTAATTTCAACACTTTAGTTTTCATTTAGGCATTTTAACAAAAACCTAGTGTGCATAATTTTACATATTTACTAACTAGTTCATAACTAGTTATCTTTACCATGGTTAACATCAACACATTCAAACCTCAAAGTCTAGTGTTCATGAATTACATCTAGAACTTATATCATAACCTCAATACTTATCAATCTTACATTCTAATCTGAGTGTTCATCATATTAACATAAAACCCCACTTAGCACATAATAGGGTAATTACCAAATCCCTAGTTTTGACAACAATTCATCAAATTTTCTACTAGGGTTTGTTTCTAAACCAAGATTTAATCACAATAACACTCATAGATTCAACATTCATTCCAGAATTTTGATTATGATTGTTCATCATAATCTCAAAGTATCACCAAATCATAAAATTCAACATACCTTGTAATCCTCATGACTAGGTGATCACGAATTTGTAAACATGCAGACGATTTGGGTTTGATTTGAGCTTCAATTTGAGAGATTTGTTGGATTTAGGGCAAGAGCTCCATGGGAGCTTTCTCCTGGCCATCCTACGCACGCACACACACACTTTTTAGTGTGTGTTGTGTTATTTTTTTTTATTAAAACCATTTTCAAGATATCTCAGTTTGGTCCCTCATATTTGGTTAGTTATTAAGTAGGCCACAATCTAACTATTTCTAACACTACTCCCACTTATTAACTAGGTTAAATATTCCTAGTTAACTTAGTGGGTTCGGGGAATTATGACTCAGTTTATTTTAAGTCCCGTTAATTCAGGCTTCTTATAAACTTTATTTCCTTAAAAGGATTTACTCTCGTTTTATTGAATATTAGGTTTATTTATTTTAAATCCTAATATTTACCGGGTTACCTTTACCGCTAACGGTATTTTACCCGTGTTTTAGCATTAACAGAGTTTAATTACCAAACCCGTTTTCGGGGTGTTACATCGGTCTACTAGTTCTTATGTAATTAAGACTAGTTAATAAGACCATGACGAAAGACTCTGTCTTAAATATATATTCCCACCAATGGTAGTGGTTGAAAAAGGTGATAGTAGTGGAAAACTAATTCCCTCACACCCATACAATCTTAATAATCTATAAGTGATTCTCGTCCAACTATGGGACGACATTTGTCTCAAATCTCCAAACTAATTCCCGAATGTGTGGAATGGAGATAGAAATTTCATCCAACTATGCGATGATGATCATTCCCAAATCTCCCACTATGGAGAAGGGCATATATTTCAACGGTGACTGTATTGAGCTGTATTCCAAATCTCCCACTGTGGAGAAGGGCTTGTATAAAACACTGACTGAATTGAGGTGTATTCCCAAATATCCCATTGTGGAGAGGGACTTATATTTAAAACGTCAACTGCGACGTATTCCCAAATCTCCCACTGAGGAGAGGGACTTATATTTAAACGTCAACTGCGACGTACTCCCAAATCTCCCACTCTGGAGAGGGACTTATATTTTAAACGTCAAATGAGACACATCTCCTACTGAGGAGAGGGATTTATATTCAATACGTTGACTGAAACGTACCATTAAAACTCCAACCAATTCCCAACTGCATGGAAAGGAGAAAAACGCTCGTCCAACTTTGTGACGATATCTGTTCCAAATCTCTGACTATTCCTAACTATGTGGAAGGAGTGGAATCATAATACTGCATGTCAGTCAAAATAAGGACAGTTGTGACCTTTATGGTTCCTTGTCCAAGGTGGTGAGTTATGCTCAAGCCTCATAGTCTATATGATCAGTGCGATCATGACTAACATCATCAATATGATAATCATATTTAACATCCTTAGTGATGTCTTGCCTACGGGCTATATTATATTGTCCATTTGAGACAATGACAGTTTTGACCATTATCGTTCCCTGTCCAAGGTGTTGGGTTAAACCCAAGCCTCACAGTCTATATGATCAGTGCGATCATGACTAATATCATCTATACGATAAACATATTTAACATCCTTGGTGATGATTGGCTTACGGGCCATATTTTTAATGTATTGTCATTAAGACAATGACAGTTGTGACCTCTATGGTTCCCTGTCCAAGGTGGTGGGCTTTGCCCAAGTCTCATAGTCAATATGTTCAATACGATCATGACTACTATCATCAGTGCTATGATTATTATTTTAACATCCTTTTGTGATGTAAATTGATTTTCCTCCGAGCCGTAGTCTATCGTCAATTTTCACAAACGACAGTTGTGGTCTACGACTCCCTGTCTAAAGGTAATGAACTATGTTCAAGCCTTAAAGCCTCTCTGATCAATAAGATCGCGGCTTATATATTTTAAATTATCTTTGTGACAAGGCCTTTGTGCCATAATTATTAGTCCTTAGTGACAAGGCCTTCGTGCCATATCATATAATGTCCTTCGTGACGAGGCCTTTGTGCCATATCTAATAATGTCCTTCGTGACACGGCCATTGTGCCATGCGTTTTAATTTCCATTGTGACAAGGCCTTTGTGCCATATGTTTTAATGTCCTCCGTGACAGGCCTTCGTACCATATCTTTAATTTCCTTTGTGACAGGCATATGTGCCACATCTTAATGTCCTTTGTGACAAGCCAATGTGCTATATTTAAATGTCCTTTGTGACAAGCCAATGAGCTATATAGCTAAGCCCATTACCAACTGTGGTAAGTAGGGCTAGCGAAACTGATATATATATATATATACATACATAGATCTGTAAGATCTAATGCAAATAAATTGATTTGCTATTTAGTTCTCGAAATATTACTGATGGTTATACTATTTCAGTTAAACTTATGACAAGCCCCAATATTGGCGAAGCAAATAAGAAAAACGGTGGTGTTAACTTAGAGCACCAAAACCGTAATGACGAAGAGAATCGTCTTCGATCCATAGTTGCCGATGAAGTCGGTAAAGCCCTAGCTGGATTTATGGCCACACTTAAAGGGGCAGAGCCATCAGTACAGAAAGAGGACTTTGTTTCTAAACCCCATTCTAATACTCATAAGACTGAAAAGAATCATTTCTCCTCAACTAAGAGTGAGCAGAGTATTAAGAATATCAAGAAAGCTGAGTCACATGACTCTAAGAAGGGGTGTACATATAAGTACTTTGTTTCTTGTAAACCCCGTGACTTTACAGGTGAGAATGGAGCTATTGATGCTCTAAAGTGGCTGGATGAAATGGAAATCGTTGTTGATAAAAGCGGTTGTGCCGCCAAGGACACTGTTAAATACGTGTCCCAATCCTTCAAGGAGGATGCTCTGACTTGGTGGAAGGCACTGATCCAATCCACTGGCAAGGTTGCAATATACAACTAGAGTTGGTCTAAGTTTGTGGAATTGATCTGCGAGACTTACTGCACACCTCACGAGGTGGAGAAAGTCGAATCTGACTTTCTAAAGCTGACCATGAAAGGACTCGAATGTCGAGCCTATGTATCTGAATACAACTCCTTATCAAGACTAGTGCCGTACTTAATTACCCCCGAGTCTAATCGCATTGCGCGACTTATTGGAGGACTCGCTCCTGAAATCAAGGGGATGGTTAAATCATCCAAACCTACAACTTTTAGATTCGCTGTGGATCTGGCTCTTTCTCTCAATGAAGATGAGATAAGAGCAAAGATGATTAAGGCCGAGGAGGATCACAAGCGAAAGCGTGATAATACCCCATGTAAGGATTACAAAAAGGGTAAGACTGGTTCCAGTTATAACCAGTCCAAGCCGAATGAGGCAAAACCCAAATGTAAAACCTGCGGGAAGCAACACTTCGGAATATGTTTCCGTGAGCAGACCAAGGGTTGTGGCATCTGTAAGGAGATGGACCACAAGTCTCATGAATGATAAAACTTGAAAGACGTCACCTGCTATGGATGTGTCAAGAAAGGGCATATAAAGACCCGCTGCCCAAAGAGGGTGGCTGATGGGAAGAACAAGGCCACTGATGGCAAGAAAGGCAATGCTTGAGCCTTCCAATCTGCGACAGCAGAAGCAGTTCAAGACATATCATTACGGATCTGTTTCCCGTGAATGATTTATTTACTAGAAACTTGTTTTAAACTCTGGAGCTAGTTAAAGCTTCATCGATCGTAAATTTAATAAAATTTTTATTCTGCCCGTTCAAGGCTTAAATAATATTTATAAAATCAAGTGGCCAATCTAGATGGTTTCACATATGATATATCCTTCACGAATCAATTTGTCTTTAATAATCTTTTGTCTATAAATCTTGCGGGATTCGATATGGTTTTAGACAAGGATAGGTTAGTTCAAAAACCAAATCCACATTGTCTTCATTAAGAAACTTATCAAAATTAAAATCCCCATCTGGTGATATACTCACCATTCATGGAAAATCAACACTATGGATTGCCCGAAGAAGCTTTTATGCTTAAGGTATCCAAGTGATTGAATGGAGGATGTGTCATCCACATGACACAAGTAAATTCTGACGAATAATAGTCGAAAACTGAAGATCTTTGTGTGGATGGACATGAGAAGTCCATAGCCACCTAGGAAGCATAAAGCTTAGAATGTTCGTAAGTGAGTCGAACATTGCAAACCATTTAAGGTCTGCATAATGAATTGGAAAATCCCACATAGATTTGGGAAATGGTAACAATGGATCTAATCTCCAAGTTACCTAAGATAAATTACGGCAACGATGCGATGTGAATTATAGTCGACAGACTTATTGAGTCGACGCTTCTTGTCAATTAAGGAAAATTTATAATTCCGACAAGTTAAGCTATAGAAGAATAACATCAACTCTCCTTATGGAGTACTGTTGTCTATAGTATCGGATTAAGATACTAAATATACTCTTATCTCTTGAAAATTCCAGCAAAGTGCATAGCTGATAAGCACTTGTCATGTTTCACCATGACGTTTAAACGTGAGCTTAAGGTTTATTGAAAAACCTTATCCATTATGGACCATGAAATTTTTAAAAGCTCCAAGTTTCCCTCATAAATGAGAAATGGGATTCCCATTGTGGCCTAGGATACTCTTGAGAGGTTGAAACCTACTAATACGGAACAAACCGTATTACCTTGAACAAATCTCGAGGTTGAGATTTCTTTTAAGGGGGTGAGGATGTGACACCTAGTAAGATCGTGTCCATTAATGTATTGACACGTGTCCCTAATCCTAATTATGTCAAACGTTAACTAGGAGGGACTATTTTTGCCAAAATTGAACACTATGAACGTGGAGAGGCTAAAAGTGTCAACATGCTGAAACTATGCCTCTAAGTGACCTTATATGGTGTCCGTATTCTCAATTGAGCCACTTGTTGGACATAAGGATCCGTATGAGAAATTGTTTGAAAGTTTGTGCATTAAAGGGTTAAAAGCGTCAACATGTTAATTTATACCTCTGAGTGACCTTTTAACGAACCGAAAGTTTTATGATGCTTGGTCATACTCTTGAGTGTACCTAATATTGGCCTAGGAGGGCTTTTTGTGATAATCATAATAAAACATGCATTATTCGAGCTCAAGGACTATTTGCGACAAACTGTGAAAGTCTGCCGATTCTTGTATTTTTTAATACGAACCCTGTACACACATCCAAAAATTTTTGTAATCAATAAAATCATGTATTTTATTGATAAGAATGCAAAAATATCAATCTTTGCGTAACTTCGATCATTTTCGTGTTCGTTATAGCGTTCATCGTAATTAAGCGAAAAACACAATCGTACAATCGAACGAACTGACATCCACGACATTTTTGGGCATAATTCAAGTTACATATGCCATATAGAGCCTAACAATTAGGTTAACGGGAGTTAAAAGTGACAAAACATGACGAAAACAAGTCAAGGGGCCTGAAATGACAAAGTTTAAAAGTAATTTATGTGTGTGAGACATGGGCAAGGAGTAGGCTACATCCCAGAACTGTAGCCTACGGTTCCTGAGCAATTTGGAACTTCCCTTTGAGTTTTATACTCTCTTGTGGAGGATCCTGAGCAATTTGGAACTTCTTCTATACTCTCTTGTGGAGGATCCTGAGCAATTTGGAACTTCCCTTTGAGTTTTATTCAGTCCCTACGACCACTTGTAACTGTTCCTTTCGTGGCTTGTTCTTTTATTTGGCTTTAAAAGCCGAAAGTCAAGCGTTTTCGATAAAAGCTTTGACTTTCGGTTTAGACCTTAATCATCCAGCCATTGTTCGCAACGAGCATGGCTACGTGATCGTAATTAGGTAGGTGTTTATCCCTCAAAAGGGCACCTCCTAAGAATCATGTTTGCTTGGTCAATTGACGAGTCAACATATTGATGTTTTAAAAAGTCAATGGGGCAGATTTTGAAATAATTACGATATGAGTTTAAAGGTGTTCTAAAATATGTTTTAACACATAAACAACTTGGTAATAATTATTAGAACATGTGTAAACATGTTCAGCTCGTCATTTCTAGTTTTAGGGTCGGTTCACAATCGAAAGTCGCGAAGTTTGACTTATTCTTTGACTTTCGATTATGGACAGAATTAGACTAGTATGCTACTGATTTATGGTTCCGTTATGATCGTATTATGATGTAGCATAACCCTCTGAGGTTATTACATGATCGTAATTGTAATCTGAGTTTTATGCGAGTTTCTGTTAATATGCCACACTTTGACCATTATGCCCTTTTTTAGCAAAAATAAGGTTTTAGACACTAATGAGCTTGCAAATGACTTAGGTACTGATATGTTAACATGTTTAACATATTTTGATGTTACAAATCTGTTCATAAACCGAGTTTTCATATAGTATCGTAAATTATGCTTTAAAGTGACCGAAATGCCCTTTTGGCGCATAGAATGGTTTTAAACGTAATTTCTTATACCAAAATCATTACCTACTGATGCAATATCATAATTAGGATATTTTGGGATATCAAGTCAGTTTATAAACTGAGTTTATGCACAAGTTCTTGTATTACGTTCTTAAATGACGATAATGCCCTTATGGCACATAAAATGGTTTTAAAGCATGATTTTCATACAAAACCTTTTACCTATAGATATGTTATACTAAAGAGAATATCTTGATCATATAAACCTGGTCATAACATGAGTTTTCATAAAACATCGCAAATATCATCATTTAACGACTTTAAATCCTTTTCGGCGCGTAGTATGGTTTTAAACCATATTTACCAACCATGAATTGTTACCTATTGATTTTATAACTTATTTAAAATGTTTTTACAATAGGTACATGTTATAAACTTGGATTCCCAAATTAGCTTTTAAACTATTTGTGAAATGACCAAAATGCCACTACGGTGCATAGTTTAGTCTTAAACTATAAAACACACATATGTTTGATATCCTACTGATATTATATCATAAATAAAGTGTTTTCACAGAATGTTCATGGTCATAACATCAGATTATACGCAAGTTCCTTTTGTACGTCACTAAATGACCAAAACGCCCTTATGAGGCATAGTTTGACTTTAGAACCTTAATCGGCATACAAGTTGATATCCCACTGACATTATAACTTTTTTAAAGTGTATTGGCATATGGAACTTGTTCATGACTCATCCGGTTACCCGTTATCACTTATACGCGTACTGTGAGACTTACGTAACTAGTTTACATAAGTTTACCGAAACGAGTTTAACCTTTTCGTTTTCACTTCAAAATCCAGAATATACTTTGTTTACCCATATTATACAAGTCCTAGTACTTTTTGGGTTTAAACCACATTCTATTTTGTATACGCTTAATCTAGTGAACCTATTCTTAGGTATCGGGTCATATCTAAAGGGATTAACTTTGGCCCGTAAACATTCTAACAGATCATAAATTTTTTCATTCTAGACTATAGTACCCCCCAGATAATCGGACTTGGGTCAATAGTACTTAGACTTGCGGCATTTTGCTAATTATAATCTTATTGATTGGAAGCTAACAAAAAGGTAAATACTCTTAACTTATTTTAGTGTTAAACTTGGGATGGCAATTATGCCATTTGGAATGGGTATTACATAAGCAAGTCGCCTATGATTGAGCAAAAAAATAAGAATCTGGTTTGTTCCGTTTTACTTGATAATTGAAATGATAGGGAGTTAATGATACAGTGTCCGGACGTCCCAATGGGTTATTCAAGTATGTAAATCTGGTAACAAGAATAAATCCCAAGAAATATTTAAAAGATCACCTACGGGTTTTCTCTATGGATAAAACGCTTTTCGAAAAAACTGTTTTCAAAAGAGCCAGTTAATTGTATTTACCAACTTTGGCTGACGTATTTTCAAAAGATTAAACCGCATGTACCGAACCTTATTATAGGCTGGGAAAACGGGTCGGCTAGAATGAAGGCTAAGGAATTTGCACCTCCTGATGCTTAAGGCCTATGAATTCTAAAGCTCCGTTTATTTAGATCCTGCCTGTTGGCTTGTATCAAACGCTTGTAATACTTTTATATATTCAAGTTTTAGTGAACTTCATATTTTCACTCTGAAGGGGTATGGTCCCAAAAACCCTGCGCAAACGCATAAGACCATACCCTAACCTCACTCCAAAGAACATATTAAACAAAACCTTGCGCGGCTGTGCAATGGTTCTAAACAAGATTTAGGAAAGAACAGTCTTCGATAACCCTGCGCCAGAGGAAAAAATAGATGAACATTCAACTAACACCCTTGAGCGGGCCCGCGCGAAGGAACAGTTAGGTTTGAAGACAAACTCCTGAGCATCCTCGCGCGCCTGAAATCAAGACTTGAACAAAGGAATCTTTTTTGTTATAACAGAATGGACATGTGGCAAAGGCATGGAGGTTTACAACTGTAAATCTTCTAGAAGGATTTTTAATGCTCATCGTGCATGGCCATTCGTTTACAACCAATTGTGACGTGGCATGATTGTGGACGCTCATCTGATCACGATGATGGCACTCACTTGAAGATAGATCTACACGAAACCACTTTCCACGTGGCATCTCCCCAGTCGTCGATTAAATTCACAATTCGTGTGCATGGATGTGAGGTTAACTATGGACAGAAAAGTGGAAAAAACCGCTAATGGAAAAGTGCTTTCCGTCACCTATCCATTACACCATTTTCCCACCAAAGACCGGCTATAAATAAGGCACTGCAGGTATGATCTCAACAAGTTACTTTCACTTCACTCTCACTTTTACTACTTCATCTTCTTCCTCGAGATCACTGTACTTATTCTCACGTTGGTGGGTGGTCACGGAGAGAACCCCCATTCTCCCCGTGGCGAGTCTAACGGCTTTCTGTTTTGCAGTGATCACCGGAGATGGAAACTAGCCAAACCCCTGAATCGACGAGAGGATTAACCCCTTTTATGCAGAGACTAAACCCTTGATCTGGTTGGCTCCGGTCCAATTAGATCACTGTTTCTTCATTGGTGCCCACCGATTCTTCAATTTTCATTTTCATCTTCTCGTTTGATTCATCTCTTCTCTTCTGTTTTCCATGGTGGAAGCTCCGTCGAATCATCCACCAGGCCCTCGACCAGAGAACAGGGGCAATTTTGCTCATGCTTCCCATGTGAAGGGGATTGTGGAAGAAGCATCCGATGATAACGATGTCCAGAACAATGTTAATCATGAGAATGATCCTGTTACACCAGGAGTATAACCTGAAATCCCGATCAGCTCAATTTTACCTCCTGGTGAAAATCCAATTTCGTGGTACGTGAAATCCCAAGGTGCGTTAAACGCAGTCTACGCACAGCTCTGTGCACAAGCTGCACAACCTGCACCACAAACGTGTAGATCTGAAGCTCAGGTGCAAGATCCATCTGCACCTCGAGTATTGCATTATGACGCACCGTCACACATGTCAGTTGATGATACAGAAGTCTATTCCAAATCTACCACTAAGTATGAATCTACTCACTCTGAATCCAGGAGACAAGATCACCGTGATGAACAGTACTCTCACAAACGTCAATCAGTCCACTCACATTTTGGCCCGTGTTTTTCACAGAAGTGGGACACCCAAACCGATGAATATGACAGGATGTATAATGAAGACGACAGCACCAGCGTTTTTAATAGAATACAGAGAGATCAAGAAAGTTACAAACCGAAAATCCATGCGGTTTACAACCCTGAAACGGAGTATGACTACAATCTGATTTATCGACCAGGGGAAGCTGCTGAAAACTCCAAGTTTGTTAGAGAGATTGCACTGGCTCCCCTCGAGCGGGCAAAATTACCTTCAAATGTGGGAAAGTTCAATGGATTGTCAGATTCCGACGATCACCTGCGTGTGTTCACCAGCGCGTGACTAGTCGGTGGATGGATACTACCTATGTGGTGCCATTTGTTTGTCCAAACTCTAACAGGCGTCGCGCGCCTTTGGTTTGATAATCTACCAGTGGACAAGTTAACATCCTGGGTGGATCTGAAAGAAAAATTTCTAGTTAATTTCAGTCAACAGCGCCGATCTATTCAAGACTCTGCGGATGTTATGAACATCGTTGATGTGCAAGACCACTTAATTCGCGTGCAGTTCAAATACGCGGTGAGGTGCGATGATATGATCAAAGTATTGTCAGGGACTGAAGGTTTGCCAAAAAGCTGGGAGAAGTTGATGGCAGCTGCCAAAGTCTACGCTCAAACAGAGCGCAATTTAAGTTCCAACAGACCACCACTGCCCCAGAACCGCCCTCAAGACATGAGCGGAAGCAGTGGTAGGAAATTCAAGAAAAACTGGAAGCAGTCAACTTCAGGCGCATGCTCTTCAGACGACGCCCGCACGACAATCAACAAGATCAAAGCGCAAACAGAAGCCAAAGAAGAAACCCACGAAAGGCAGTGGACGCCTCTTACCAAGACACCGGCGGAAGTGCTTAGCACTGAAGATTACCAGTTCAAAACACCACCACCAATGAAAAACAAAAGAGGACAAGATCCGAACCTCTACTGCGAATACCACAAAGACAATGGCCACACCATGAACAACTGCATCAGTCTCCGCATGGAAATAGAAAAAGCACTCAAGCGCAGCGAGCTTACCCATCTAGTTCAGAACGCGCGCAAAGAAATCAAGTAGATTACGCGTGGAGATGAGGGGCCAAGTAACAAAAAAGCTAAGCAAGCATAAAGGCCTAGGACAGTTCAGTGCGCATGTAATTATAGTTTCCTTCATATTTAGCAGGTTCCTCAACTTGCCAACTTATAGTACAAGGACTATTTACCTACGCAGTAACTTAAGTTTCATTATTTATCCTAACAACAACTTTGTAATACATGGCCCCTGCGCCCTATCCGAATCAAATACAAAGTTCGTTACATTACCTTAATGTTTTATTACAAATGCATGCAATTCCTTTTGGGAAGCACAAAAACACTATGGTAACATAACACAAGTCTCATGAACGGTCTGCGGTCACAGGTACTGCGCAAGGTCCCACCCTACGTTCACACATGAGCTTTATACCATCTTCATTTGTCTTACCTAAACAAAGTAATTGTACTCATGCAAACATTGTAACTAAAAACATACCACTAATAAAAGTTACTTGGGCAGCAGCGCATTAACGAAAAATTACATGCGCGGCAGGGGATCGACAAAAGTTACTTGCGCAACAGCGCAATAACAAAACACTACAAATGGGATCTACATCCCAAACCTATTCAACTAAACATATTCAACAACCACAAAATACAAGACGACCTACTCTAGGTCTTCATCATCATCTGCCTCGTCAGGAAGAATGTCCTTCAGTTGTGCCACAAAATCATTAGACTGGAGTGCAGCAGTCACCAAATCCATCACTGGAAGGCACAAGTTGTTATACTCAGTCTTAGCAGCAACATGGGTGGCCCCAGTGTCAACTCCACGCGTGGCGGATCTGATGTTGTCCCAATCAACCTTCAGCGCATCATTAACATGCTGGGTACATTCTGTATACCCCTGAGTGTATCCGTCACCACGCGCAGTAACCATCAGATTGGTAACAGTTTGATCCAAGTCAATGGAGTTGAGGATCTAATTTGCAACCTACGCAACTCAAGAAATCACAATAAGAAGATGCGCAAACTTATCAGAAATATTACAAGGGGTTGACACTTACATTAATAATCCCATGGTGCCTCATCCATAACATATCTTTCTTCAAGGGTTCAACCAAACTCTTCGCCGTCACCCGAGCAGTTTCAGAATTCTCCAGCTTCTCCTCAGTTTCGGCAAGACGGCGAGAGGTTTCAGCTTTTTCAACCCGCTCAAGCTGCAAGTCTTTCTTAGCAGACTCAAGCTCCGCTTTGGTTTGTTCCTGATCAAATAAAAAAGAAGTGAGTTCTTCTATCTCCTTATTTCTATGGGCAAGAGTGGCGCAGGTTTGTACCTCTCTTTGCTTACTTCTCTCTCGATGAGAACGGGCTTCATCACATGCCGCCTCAGCCTCTATTTTCTCTTTCTTCAGCTTCTCAATCTCCGCCTTGAGATTGTTGATATTGTTCCGAAGACCCATCTTCTCACTATTGTCTTTTTCACAAATCTCTCTCCAACGTTTTCGCTCTTTTGAAAGAAGAGCGACTTCAGATTCAGCTTTTCTTTTCCATCCCGCCGTAGACCACGCTTCAGTCTTCTGCTCGCTCTCAAACTTGGCTTTATCAGCCTCCAACTTAGCTCTCAGCAAGGCAACCTTTTCCTTCTCTTCGGTAACTTCCTTTTTCGAAGCTTCAAAAGTAGCCCACTCCTTGTGCATACTCCACCATTCGCGCACTATACGGTGGGTGGTGGAAGTTGAGCTAGTAGTTTCATCAAGATAGGCATGATAAGTTTGATCATGGGAACGCTCCTCTTGAAATTTAACTTCAGCAGGAGGAAAAACACCTTGCAACCAATCTCGGCAAATCTGCCAGTCAGAAAAGGTATCGCCTTGCTTAAGCTTCCACACCGGCGCATGAATTTTGGAAGCTCTCTTCTCTGAATAAGATCGATAGTAGTAATCCCCCAGAGTTTCCTCTGGGCGGATAGGAGAGTCTTCCTCATCATGGTAAATAAAGCCCTGATCAGCACCAGTTGGGCTTTTCTCAACATCATCACGGGGGGGGGGGGGGGGAGCAGAAGTAGTTGCGGAAAAAGGAATGGTTATCACAGGGTCCTCCTGAATGGATTTTTCTTTCTCTGGCTCATGCGCCACAACCTCAGAGGACTTGCGCTTGGTAGCACCAACGTCAACGGTCTCCGCTTCCACAACCTTCTCCGCCTCTGACTCAACTGCAACAGGCTCCTCCACTTCAACAACCTTTTCAACCTCCGCTTCTGCAGCCTTGGTACCCTCAAATTATTCTTTAATAGATGCGCGAGGTGGTGATGACGGAAGATCATCATTAAAAACTGATGATGATTCCGCACGAACAGAAGGAATAGGCTTTTCTGCAAAAATGAAAGATCATGTTAACTTTAAAAGCATGAGGAAACAGAAGTCAAGAAGACACTCACCAGGAGAAAGCTTCGTGGAAAGAGCATCCAGGTTACCCTTCTTGCTGATCCTTTTCCTTGTAACCTTCTTGGCGGGATGCGCCGCAGCTTCACTCTCTGGTTTCCTCTTTACCGCTTTAGCCCACAGCAAGGGCTCAGGACTCGAGTCCACATCAATAGGATCATCAGGGTTTGGCACCGGAAGATCCGCAGTTTCTCGAGGCTCCGTCTTCGGCTTCCTTACAGCTACAGGGGCAAGTCCTTCCAATGTGTCAGACACCACTATATAATCACAAGGGTCAGAAACAAGGCGGGTACCTTTCTTCTTCTCTTCCATGAGAATGTTCGCCTTCAGTGTTTCAAGTTTCTTGGGCGCAGTAGTAACAATCGGCACACGTTTCTTTTTTCTTGATTCGGGCCCTATGCCTAGGTTTGTCAATTCACCTATTCAAAAGAAAATATTGCAATATTACCCAACGCGCAAACATCAGCAAAGAGTAATATTGCAATATTGTTCAAAAAATGTAAAAGAAACATACCAACAGTAGTAGCAGGCTGCGCACTCAAATCCACATCCCTTGGAAGCACAGAGTTCCTTACTATATGATAATACTAGGGCTCCTCATTAGCACCCTTCTTCACAGTTGACATCTTTCCACGCTCTCTCTTGTACACCATAACGTACAAAGCAACAACTGAAAAAGGAAAAACAAATACCAGTTCCGTTGCGGATAGAAAACAAAAGAAGAAAGATCTCAGGGCTTACTCTTATCATCCTCCATGTACGCTAGTTTATCCTGACGATCCATTTTCCACTGCAAACTCATCCATGCAGCAACTAAAGCCCTTTCCAGTAACTCAATAGAAGGAACAACCTTCATATCTTGGTACCACACCTCCGATTCCGGAGTTTTAAGGGTTTCTGTCACAATGTCTTCTGCACCTCGGAAAAACATCTTCATCGGAATCACTCCAGCTTTGATGTAGAAAAACTTGGGTTTCCATTCATGAAAATATTTTGGAGGTACGAGCAGAATTTTCTTCGTAGTTGGACGATGGGCAAACGAGCGTACATGGAGGATAAAAACTCGGAAACGATCAACAGTGGGTTTGACGACGCCCAGTTAATGTGCGACGTCTGACAAGTGACAGCCTGTCACTTAACCGTCACATGTCAACATCAGCACAATACCTTTTACCAACTTTCTACAATGGGTCAAGTTTTTAAAAATTTGAAATCATGGAAACCTCAACTTGATGTAAAGAAAATATCTTCTACAAGAAGATTCTTCCCACTTTGCGCCAAACAAACCGGGCTACTCCTCAAAGCAGCAAAAGCGCACACTTCATCTTTATAGTCCAGTGCTCCACCTACTTGCCATGAGCGCATAGGAGCAACACTGGACTGGGGGGACTTGAAGGGGTATGGTCCCAAAAACCCTGCGCAAGCGCATAAGACATTACCCTAACCTCACTCCAAAGAATATCTTAAACAAAACCTTGCGCGGCTGCGCAACGGTTCTATAAAAGATTTGGGAAAGAATAGTCTTCGATAACCCTGCGCCGGAGGAAAAGAGAGATGAACATTCAACTAACACCCTTGAGCGGGCCCGCGCGAGGGTACAGTTAGGTTTGAAGACAAACTCCTGAGCATCCCCGCGCGCCTGAAATCAAGACTTGAACAAAGGAATCTTTTCTGTTATAACAGAATGGACACGATGGCGAAGGCATGGGGGTTTACAACTGTAGATCTTCTAGAAGTATTTTTAATGCTCATCGTGCATGGCCATTCGGTTACAACCAATTGTGACGTGGCATGATCGTGGACGCTCATCTGATCACGATGATGGCACTCACTTGAAGATAGATCTAAACGAAACCACTTTCCACGTGGCATCTCCCCAGCCGTCGATCAAATTCACAATCCGTGTGCATGAATGTGAGGTTAACTATGGACGGAAAAGTGGAATAACCGCTAACGGAAAAGTGCTTTCCGTCACTTCTCCATTACACCATTTTCCAGCCAAAGACCGGCTATAAATAAGGCACTGCAGGTATGATCTCAACAAGTTACTTTCACTTCACTCTCACTTTTGCTACTTCATCTTCTTCCTCGAGATCACTATACTAATTCTCACGCCGGAGGGTGGTCACGGAGAGAACCCCCATTCTCCCTGTGGCGAGTCTAACGGCTTTCTATTTTGCAGTGATCACCGGAGAAGGAAACTAGCCAAACCCCCGAATCGACGAGAGTATTAACCCCTTTTATGAAGAGACTAAACCCTTGATCTGGTTTGCTCCGGTCCAATGAGATCACTGTTTCTTCACACTCCAATACTTTCGCTGCATATTATTATATTGTGATAACTGTTATCCAAACCGTCACGACTATACCCATCCGGGCCCACCGGGAATCGGGGTGTGATAAATCTCAACAATCAAATCAAGCACAAACACTCACAACTAAAACCTAATCACCATCCATCATGAAAAATCAAGAAACAAGTGAAGAATCCATGAAAAACATGAGAAAAGTGTGAGAAAACACTAGAAATTGAAACCCACTAGAATGAACAAAACCGAACAATAGATCTAACCTCCAACACGAAGTCTACAGCGATAAGATCACTCTCTATACAGAGCCTGCTCTGATACCACTTGTAAGGTCGTCTTCCTTCAACGAACACACGAACCTGGACCGATCGAACACACACGCGATGTGCGGAAACCACCGCGTGTCTCATACCCGCACCGTAGAGCTCGTACAGAAGGTGTAGAAGATGAGAGAACCAAACAATCAGTGAATACACTGAGTATTCACATATCACGATCACACACAGTGAAGAACACACAAAGTTAGGGTTTGTTTCTCTCTCTAGAATTCAATCTTGCACAAGAATTTTTTCTCCAAAAGCCTTTCATTCATTCCCCTGATTGCATACATCCACTTAGAATATATACAAGTCCATGTGCGGACACTTAAGTCCTTACAAAGAAACCCTAGTCCGTATTTACACAAAGTACGGACAACACTATAAACTTTAAGTACTGACAAGCTAATCCTATAAATTTGGATACACCAAAGAACTTATAAGTTATGACAGGACTGTTCCCTAAATTCGGACAATACTAAGAACTTATAAGTTCTGACAAGGTTAAAACTATAAATTCGGACACCTTTATAACATAGATGGTCCGAATTTGTTAACCTATCTTTCAACACATTACAAATCAAGTCCTTGAAGATTCGATCAAGTTGTAGGATCCAACATCTATCATCCATAAGTGCATTTACAGACTCCCACTTGATATATGCGGGGCAATAACCAGGGTTTTCAATGGTTAAGGTCTCAGTTTCTTCGATTTGAATATATTTTGGATCAAAATAAAGAATCAAACCAAATTCAAAGTTGAAAAAAAAAAAAAAAACAAAATGTAGTTCAATTCGTTTTTGGTTTCAAAACCTTAAAAACGAATTTTAACAAGAGTTTTAGTAGTAGATTTGGGTTATCTCTTCCTCATTTTCTGTAATGAGCTAAATGTTTGTTAGGCTTAGGTTATAGGGTGTGGTCATGATCCTCATGATCACCATGACCCTCCACATAGGTGCCACGTCATTCACCTCTAATCCACTATCCAAAACCACTACCCTAATGGTGTGGTCATGACCCAAACCACTATCCCCTTATTTTTGTCTTAAAATTATCAAATGGAAGAGTCATGGTAATCATGGTTTAATCCACGAGAACCACCATCAATTAAAGAGGGGATGGTGTACCATTTAATAAATGGTCCATTATGAAAATAATGTTCCAATCCATGATCCTCACACCCGCCTTACAAATAAGAAAACCCATAAGACAATGCATGTAATGCGAATTCTCCGGTGTTAACCGAATAAAGTTTTTTTATAACCAAAGACCAATTAACTAATTCAACGTTCAGTTTAAAACCGAACCGATAACTGATTTTGTAATTTATTGGTTTCGCTTTGATATTATTTCCGGCTTAATTGATTTTAATTGAATAATAATTAACACGTGTAAACTAAAATTGACCCCTCAAGCGACAACCAAAGTGCCCTCTCAAATTCCTAAAATGAACAATAACTCCAAATTCTTTGGGCCTACGGGCCTCTCATATTAAAGTCGTAAATAAAACTCTCCTAAGTCCTCAAATGTTGGTTCGCTCTTTTTTTTATATGGAGAATGATAATTTACTCGTACTCCTAAATTAAACCTATCATCCGGCAAAAGCTGGAATGCCTTAGTTTGTTCTTAACTCGATGCAAATTGATGAGCTTGTGTTCTTAAGCCGAAGTAGAATCTGTTTTAATGGAACTTTCTTTGTAAATTTCTTGTGCTCGACTGTTGTTTGATATACGGGATCACAAATTATATAAGGTGGTTGTACGTACAACAAAGGCAATGGCGACTTTAGCTGTCCTTTATCTTTTAAAAATGTTCAACTAACTACGTCAGTTGAATGCCTATGACATGTTTAAGCAAACAAATCACATAACAAATACTTTGAATGATGAAAACTTTTATTTGGTGTTCGACATAGTTTTAACTTTCGTAGGCAAAAAAAGGAACCAAATTTTAGTTGTTTCTATGAATTTTAAGTCACATTAGTAGTTTATTAGATTTGACATTAGTCAAAGTAAATACATATTTAGATCACCTACGTGAAAAAAAAAACTAAAGATCAAGTGATGGAAAACTTGCATTTTCTTGAGAGATATAGGTTCAACTCCCACTTGGTCCGGAGTGAGGCACTAGTAGGCGATGATAGGAAACCTAGGGAAACATGAGTTTGATTCTTGAGCCAAAACGGGTTTTACCGGCAATTTCATTGTCGTGCCTACAGGCGGGTGGATTACCGGGTTTCCCGGAATTGGTGGTGGACTTGGGTTACTCTCGAAGTACTCCGTTTATTCCAGTGGGTGGCTCGAAAGTCCTCGGGATTAAATCCGTCTATTCCTATACTCATCTCATAAAAACAAAATATAGATAGCCACATTTATATTAGACAATAACAAACAAAGGTCACGTAACAAATTAAATTAGCGAATTTTCGAGAAATGTAAGAAACTATAAACAAGAGAGAACGAGCAAAATACAGAGAAAATAAGAAAACAAATGAGTAAATATTGAAAAATATGAGAGAATGAGAAAATATCATTCATAAAACTAATAATACTTAATATTTTTTTAGTTCTCACAGGAGCAATGTCCATCACCATCACAATAACTAGGGCTGTAAACGAACCGAACGTTCAGCGAACAGTTCGTGAACCGTTCGGCGGAAAGTGCGTTTATGTTCGTTCGTTTAATAAACGAACGAACATGAACAAGAAATTTCGTTCGATTAGTTAAATGAACGAACATGAACAGAGGTCTCGTTCGTTCGATTGTGTTCGTGAACGTTCGGTAAGGTGTTCGTGAACGTGTTCGTGAACATTCGTTGATTTGCGTTCGTTTATGTTCGTATGTTTTTGTTTTAGTTGAAGATCTTTGTACTTTCTTATATTTTATTTGTACTTTATATATTATTAAACTTTTATTTATTTTATTACCCTAACAATTAAACTAGGAAACCCACTTTCACCTTGTTTATGCATCATTTCCCTTTCGTTTCTCATTATTTACATTGGCGAATACGATCGACCTCCGTTCCACAATAAGGGATTCAAGTTCGAGTGCTACTCTCTGGGCCATCTATCTTTATCCTTCGTCGCGTTCGCCAAATTTATTTGTGTTCGTTTGTGTTCGTGAACCGTTCGCGAACACGCACATTTCCTTAATGAACGAACACGAACATAAAATCTCGTTCGGTAAGTGTTCATGAACCGTTCGTGAACACATTTATTTCCTTAACGAACGAACACGAACAAGGCCTTGTTCTTGTTCGTTCGGTTCGTTTACAGCCCTAACAATAACCATGACCACTTATACAAAGTTTATTGCAATCAGCGGCGCTGTTGCAATGGGGAACTTCTCGTTCGCTGATGATGCCACTGCACCCTTGCGGTGACAGTGACGGTGAAGGTGAAGGTGAAGGTGACGGTGACGGTGACGGTGACGGTGAAGGTGACGGTGATGGGGTCACCATTGATCCTTTCACAGCCAAACCTACAAAACATATTTATTTAGTTAGATTAATATGGGAACTAGACATTAATGTGTATATATATCTCTCGAGAGTCGAGAGACAACTAATACCTGATATGAAAAGCAATAACATTGTGGCCAAAAACACCATCTTCAATGAAGCTCCTTTCATGTTTCAGCGGCTATATATGAAAGTAAGGGAACTTCTTCTTGAGTGATTCATTGATCATAAAACGTGATATATACATGATAAGGTTGCCCTAACCGTAGGCTATGATAATGGTAACGTGTATCAAATAATATATATACATAGATATTAGAGGATTCTTGATATTTTTACTATATTTACATATTCTATTATCAAATCTATCTACTATAAAAGAAACCATATTTTGGACACGTGTCATTCATTGAAGGTATCCTTAATAATAATAATAATAATAAGACTTGGCACAAATATATGTAATAATTTATATTAATTAATTAAATCAAATGTATGTTTTAAAGTTTATTTATATATAATAGCAATAGATCAAATCAGACTACTTTCAAATGTCTTGCACTATATCACTTAATTTTCGTTATATATACAAAATCTATCTAAGAGCATTCTTATCCAAACCACCAAAATCTGTGTGGGGTGTTTTTAAAATATAAGAAGTATAAAAAGTGGTTGTGAGTGGAGGAGAGAGAAAATGTTACTGTTAATCTGTATATTTGGGGAGATACTGTTCACCCCCTATACTTTTTTAATATATATTGAAAGTGGTTGTGAGTGGAGGAGAGAGAAAATGTAATATATATTGAAAAGGAGAGGAAAAAAGTATTTGTTTTTAGTGAAAATATATTGATATAGGAGTTGTTTTTTTTGTGGAATGTATGTATATTTTTAGTGGATTGGATGTGAATGCTCTAATATAATAAAAGTAACCATTTGAACACGTGTCATTCGTTAAAAGTATCATCAAATCTATACTTATTTTATATTAACTAAATTAATATTAAATCTTATCATACTTAATAAAATATTATCCTCAAATCTAAATTGTTAATTTAATATAGTTTTAAAACAAATATCTTTCTTTCCTACTTATCTTATATTAAATATATAAATAATAAATTAATATTAAATGTTATCCTAATTTATTAAAAATATATTTTTTTGTTATTTGGTATACAAAATTATATTTATTCAACTCGTGTAAAACGCGGGGTTTTTAAAAATATAACATTTTTTTATTATTTACTTTACAAAGTTACATTTAAATAACTCGTGTAATACACGAAGTTTTTAAAGATATAACTTTTTATCATTTACTATGTAAAATTAGATTTATTCAACACGTGTAATCCACAGGGTTTTTAAGCATACAATTTTTTTTTTATTTGGTAGATTTTTCAACCCGACTATACACGGGGTTTTTAAAGATACGACGTTTTTAGTATTTAACATACAAAATTACATTTATTTAATATGTGTAATACACATGGTTTTTAAAGATATAACTTTTTTTAGATCTATTCAACATGTATAAGGGTTTTTAAGGATGTAATTTTTTTATTATTTGGTAGATTTATTCAACCCGATTATACACAGGTTTTTTAAAGATACGACGTTTTTAGTATTTAGTATACAAAATTACATTTATTTAATCTGTGTAATACACATGGTTTTTAAAGATATAACTTTTTTATTATTTGATATATAAAATTACATTTATTTAACCCGTACAATATATGGGATTCATAAAGATATAATTTTTTATTTAATATATAAAATTACATTTATTCAACCCGTGTAATACACGGGGTTCTAACCTAGTAATATATACATAGATATTAAAGGATTTTCGAAGAAGAAGGAGAATACCTGACAATGCTCTTGAATGGAGATTATAAAAGGATCTCTTGATGTTTAAATAAATCCCTAATCTTATCTCAATCCTATATATTAGCGATGATATGCTATGGCGATTAAATCAGTGACGTCATTCCGATCGTTACGGCTAGTTGATACTCCAACGGCTAGTCCGCATTGAATGGAAATATGGCCGATCAAATTTCGTTAATAATCAGCCATATTTGGGGGCAATTGTTAGGGGTTAATTTTATTAACTATGGATCACATATCCTTAGACCGTCCTGGATCACTGATCCTTAATAAATGACGCAGGAAGTCTGAGGATCACGGGTCCTTATTATTTTACAACTTTGCTAACAATTGTTCTCTGTATTTTCTCATGATGGTATGCAGGTCATGGACGATATGGACCAAGTCATGGCGAGAATCTCGGTCCACATTCGTTGAAGATGCGGCACGTGTGGAATTAGATTAACGTAAACTAGCTTGGACGTGGTCACCCTACTTTTTCGGACTTAGTTGTTATTTCCGTTTAAAAGGGTTGATCAAGTGTTTAGATAGATAGATTGCTATTAGCAAAAACACACACTCTCTCTCGTGTATCAACTCTCGAATACTCACTCACATTCGCAAACATTATACCACACTTGATCAAAATCCGAAGTTGTAGACATTTTTGTTCAATACATTTGATAGTGATAGTTTTCACTATCTGAGGTTTTTTGTGTCGGGGATCTCATAAGGATCAAGGGCTTTTTCCTCGTTCAAATCATTGTGTTCATTGTTCTTAACATTTCACATTTGATCATTCATTTATTCAACATACAAGCACACTATCTCACAAAATCAGATTTGGTTACATTATCATTTGATTGATTTTTGACAAAAACAATCATCACATATCAAATAAATACATTTAACACGTATTATTGATGCTCCATGTTGATCCCAGATAAGATGCTCAAAGACTAAGTATGGCAAATAGATTTCAACAAGTAGAAAAATATTGTGCGGAACTAGAAATCAAACTTTCAAGAAACAACAACTTACAGAATTTTCAAGTATATTGATCACTTTGAAAAACAAAGTTATTGACTGTTACAAATGAATGCATAAAGAATTCTGTGTGAAGGGCAATGGAGTTTGTGGTGTGTGTATTAAATGATTAGCTCAACTCATTTAACCTTCGGGGTTGACATCTCTATTTATAGAGAGTCTAGATCATGAATAAACATTTGTTTATTCATGCACTTGCTCTGCACAAAGTAGCTTTTTGGCATATTCATTGAATCCATTGATGTCAACTTTGCTACTTTTCAAATTGTGTCAGGGCTTATCTTCAAGACAAGTTGGTTCATCAGAAATTCTGATGACCAGCTTACCAGAATTCTGATGGGATTGATCATCAGAAATTCTGATGATCAGAGTTACTGGCATCTGATGATAAATAAGATTTATCATCAGACTTATCAGAATGGTCTTTTCTGATCGCCTTCTTTGTCTTGATCACTTCTCGATATTAATTGAAGATGTCTCTTTCTTTTCTTCTTGTCCTGTTATCTTGTAGGCACCTTTTTATAGATCTTTCTTGACTGTCTCTTTAGCATATGATCAGGTTGATCATCTTTTTCTTCAATACTTACATAAAAGTTTCCTAACAATTTCCCCCTAAGTATTGTAACAAAAATAAACTATCTTATAACAAGTGAACATAATTCAAACAAAAATTATATAAGGTGGTTATACGTACAACCATCAGCTACTACCACCACCATCAGCCGCCACCACCACCATCAACCGCCACCACCACCTTCAGCCTCGACCACTACCACCATCACCAACTGCAACCACCACTTCCACCATCAACAACCGCCACCATGGTGGTGGTTGATGGCGGTGGCGGTGGTGGTGGCGATCGATGGTGGTGGTTGTTGTTGATGGTGGTGGTGGTTGATGGTGGTGGTGGCGCCGGCTGATGGTGGTGGTTGTTGATTGTGGTGGTGGTGGTGAAAGTTGGGATTATTAAAATCCAATAACTAAGTTTGGACCACAAAAGCAACCACATCAGCCAATACCTACGTTTGCGTCCTGCAAAAAGGGATTGGGAAGCTCCCTCAGGTCAAGCGAGGGAGGTTGTTGACTGATTTTGAATTTGAAACCCTCGCGCGACGTGAGGGTGGGGGGGAATCGTAGAAAGATTGTTGTTTGGTCATGATTTGCATGTTATAACCATATCTAATTCATAAAAAAAGCAGAGTCTTGGAAGAACTTGGAGCAAACCCGAGGTGATTTTGGAGCTAGAAACATCAAATGTTGCAGAATTCATCGCACAGGATCATCAAGGTTGAAGAATCTGTGACAACTGGCACAAAACCGGTAATTTCCGTACAATTTAATTAATACTTAATAACTGCAATTATGTGCCTAAATGTCAACATTGTTTAATTACATGATATACTTGTGAATTTATGCACGTTTTATAATACAAAAATTTCCTTATGCATTAATAATAGCGTTGCGTCAGAAATACTAGTAAACTCACCGGTAAGTCACATTGTGTCAACAATTCTGCAGAAAGCAGTCAGACAATAGAATTGGAGCCTAGGTGTAGGTCCAATGACAAGAATACATTAAAACCCAAGAATATATACAAGGGTTAACATATAGACTTTCCGGAAGCTAGAATATGCACTAAAAAGCACCCAAAACGCACTTTAAATGCAGAATTCTACACAAATCAGCTATAATCAGCTTTTTAACACATAAATATTATGCAGAATTCATGTTTTATTATCCAGAATACCCTCCTAAGTGTTGGGAATTAAAAGGGTTACAAAAGGGTACTTAAAAGACACAAAACGGTGCAATTTAGCACTTTAATGAACCGGTATCTAACCGAACAACCGGACATTACAAGGAACATCAAAATATTACTAGAAGCATTGTTTTAATGTTTCTGAGCTAGTTATGGTCCCCCAACACCATAACACCTCTTATAACTTAATAACACATCAAGTCCCTAGACTTTACCCTTGAAACTTAACTTATTTATGAATTAGAGATTGAAAGTTACATTTTACCCCACCCCCTTTCATATATACGGTCACATGGGGGTGACCCCACCAAATATTTGCCAAGATCTTACTTGATCTCCTTGGATCCACTTTGATACAATTACATATTATTTAGATATATTGTGATTTTGTAAAGATATCATGGAGGATCTTGCATATAAGAAGACATAAGCATTCATCTCCTTTACAGCACCACTTTCTTCTCTCCTCTCTCCCACTTACGGCCGTGAGCCACCACCACCATTTTCAAACTTAGTTCATCCATTCCAAGCTTAACATAAGGTGCTAGAAGGTGATTAACGAAGTGTGGAGCTTGTGAATCTTGAAGAACCTTCTCCATTTGCTCTTACCCAACCCATTTGTCATCTTCAACCTCTTGTGTTCTTCCTTAGCCCTTGTGCTAGTAGTAAGCTCCTTGTAACTTGTTACTTCATATATTGTTGGTTAAAAGATTATGAACAATATTAATCTTGAAGAACACAAAAGAACATGATCATGATACTTTAACATAAGCTTAAAATTATAAGAATACATGTTGAATATGTTGATTGTTTCTTGTTGATTGATTATTAGTGTTAGTGATGTTGGACATCATAAAAAACCTACTAGATTGTGATTAAACACATGATCTAGTAAGTTAAAGTGGTGATCTCGTGAAAGACCAGATCATCATAACTCATCTCTTCATGAACTTGGATAATGAAATGGGTTTTCATATCAAAAGATGATTTAAACAAAATACAAACCTTGTACATAGATGATTACAAAAATAATTTTATCAAGAAACCAAGTTTATTTATAAGATTTACAAGGTCATGGTTTCTAAATAAACTAGTCATATTTTTAGTGTTTAAACTAGACTAGAAACATGTTTGTAACAAGAAAAATACAAGAGAAGTATTTTTAGAAAAATCATCTTACAAATTGTAAATGACCAAATCCTTTAATAAAGTAATTTACAAACAAATAACCATGTTTTTAAGGGGTAACTAAACCTACTAAATAACATGGTAAGTTACTACAAGTTTTTACAAAAACTTCAAGTTAATGATATAGTGTAATATACTTGATTTTGACACTCGGTAAGTGTTGAATGAGTTGATGATTGTTGTGATGATTTTAAAAGAAAATAAACACATGTTTTGAAAACATGGGAAACCTCCATTTTTAGGGGAAACTCTGTCAAAATTTCTATAAATTTTGACACTTAGAAAATATAAGTTTTGGTGAAACTTATTCCCTAAAAATGTACCCAAAAATATTTATCAAGGTTTTCCCTAATTTTTATGTAAACTTCAAGTTAAGAAACGATGATTTATTCAAGATAAAAATTGATATGAAGTATGTATATTTTTTAGAAAAATATATATATATTTATTGATCACCAAATTTTGTGCTAAGTGTATGAAGTATGTATTATATGTAATAGTGTATTAGGACTTGAAAATACACTAAACACTCCTAAGGAGTATAAATACAAAAATACACATACAACATGATTAGACAAATACAAGAAAATATATTTATGAAAATATATTTCTTAATAGATTAAATAACTTGGACAAGTTACGAACATGAAGTGAAGTTTTGAACAAAGTACATGACTCGGGTGAAAAATACAAGAAACTTATATTTATTTTTGAGAAAATAATATAAGTAAGATACATAGTTAAAAATATAAATTATTTTTAACAACAAGAACAAATACATAAAAGATGGTGACTTGTACTTGTGCGATACAAGTCTAGTGACTAACGTTAATGAAACACGTATAGGTCACGACGCTTTATAAGCAAACCCGGTGAAGTTTACGGCGCAAGAAACGCAAAGTTGTGAGTTCATTCTCCCCCTTTTCTTTTAACTATTTTCAGTTTTATAACTTCGGGGGTGAAGTACATGTTACTAAATGTTTACAGAAAAGTGAGATTATGTCCCCACTTTTAAACTTTAACATACTTTTTTAAACTTGGGGAAAATACATGTGTTATGGTATGATGGATACAAGAAATGAGGAATGATACAAGAAATGAGGAATGATACTTGAAATTGTGTCGCGAATAGGGTACCAGAAGCACCATTAATCGTGTACATACTAAGACCGCAGGACAAAAGGTTAGATCTAATGGGTTTTCGGGCAGCCACACTCTTGGTGATAACTAGTACCAAGCAGTGCTTTTGTGTCTCCGTCGTGAATCGACAACTAGAAAAATGCCTATGGTTTGGATGCTTCCTATGTCGTGTTACATGTTAATGGCCTTGCAACCCGTTAACAACCTTGATACATACAGAAATACTTGATACATACAGAATTACATACCATGTTTTCATACAAAGTGTACAAACGTTCAATACAAAAATTGCATGAATTCACACCAACATTATGTTGACGTTTTTCCAAAAACTCACATGTATTTCAAGTAACTAAAGTGGATGTGCGCGCGGTCTTACTCATGCTCTTGGACGTTGCTTATGTTTATTGTTGAATAAAGTTGTAAACTTTTCAGACAAAATGTTGTCTTGTGATGTAAACACTTAAAACTATGTTTTCAGTTATGTAATTTTGGCATTTGAAGTTATTTTTACGAGCATGTAGTATGTTTACCATTCGTATGCAATGAGAACCTTTCATGATGACACCTCGTGCTTGCGCCTTAGAAAGGGGTGTGACAGATTGGTATCAGAGCCAGGTTGTAGTGAACCAGGATTCCTTCTTGAGTCTAGACTACAATCTGTAGGATCCTTTCACGAAAACAATTTTCAAAGAGTTTTCATTGCATAAAACTTTCCGCGACATCCACTACCTGAAACTGTCTACAAAGAGTCAACAAAAGACACTACGAGACTTAGGGTGCACTGGAGTAGCACTTGCCTTTGACTAGAAATTACTTGCAACTATGTGTGATACTTGATATATACATATGCTAGAAATATAATATCTCAGGTACTCGTGACTTTACCTGAAAGCAATGGCCTATCTGAAGGAAATGATACGAGGATGAAACGAACTGTGCGAACTGTGCAAGGACTTACGTAATTATGGATGCATACATAATTATGGAATTCAGTGCACAGAAATCACAGCAAGTCTTGTCACGTATCAAACAACATTCCGTCAATACAAGAAAAGGTCAAACGTGAACACCCCTCCCCCAGCCTATTAAATACTCTTTTGGAGTAATAATTTAGGGTATAAGACAAGAACCGCCAATGTGAAGTAAGATATTTTGTCCTTTACATATATTAAACTTGTGGTATGGGGTGATGTAACCCTTATGCATTTTGTTTACTTCACAAACAATGATGTAACAAGTTGTTCCATATGTGTAAAGACTCGATGAATATCTTATGACATGCATTATCTATTTATACATACTTGTTGATGTATAAATTTATTTATACGCTTGGCGGATTGTTTGATGTTACTTATGTGGTATATGCCTGTGTATATGTACTACTACTGTCTCGTATGACGATATCAAACAAATGTCTAACCTTGTTGTGTTATGTTCCGACAGAACATGGCACCTCGAAGAGCTGTGACCAACCAAGATTCTGATCAACCTCCTCCTCCTTTTCTGCCGAGGACCGCTGAGGAACTGAACGCCCTACTGGAGGAAAGGATCTCCGCTGCTATCGCCCAGTACGAGGCGAACCGCACCGAACAGAGTGGAGGACCAAGCAATGCTAGACGTAATGGGCAAGGAGATACATCTGGAGGAAACATAGCTCAAGGTTGCACCTTCAAGCAGTTTCTCGACTGCAAGCCACTAAACTACGACGGCACTGGAGGTGCAGTAGCTTTTCTATGATGGACGGAAAAGACGGATGCCACTATCCGTATGAGCAAGTGTACCGCGGATCAACAAGTCACTTTTGCTACTGGGTTGTTTGTTGATGAAGCTTTGACTTGGTGGAATTTGCAAGTCCAGACTATGGGTGATGATGCTGCGTATGGCATGACATGGGATGCGCTAAAGGAATGTATGAGGGAAAAGTATTGCTCTCGTGCTGAACTCCAAAGGTTGGAGACTGAGTTCTGGCACTTGACCATGGAAGGTGCTGACATTACTGGTTATACCCGAAGGTTCCACGATCTGTCGAGAGTGATCCCCTACATTGTGACTCCCGAATTTAAGCGCGTTGAACGCTACATTTAGGGATTGGCCTCAGAATTTCACAGCATGGTAACTTCGGCCAAACCTCAAACGATCACTGAGGCTGTAACTCTGGCTGTCAGCCTTACGGAAGATGTTGTTCGCATAAAGAAGTTATCGTTGAACCCAACAGAAAAGACCGAGACGCATGCTGAGTCATCTGGTGACAAGAAAAGGAAGCATGCGAACCTGAATCAAGCAACTCGTAACAACAGGGGTTCCAACAATAAGTGTAGGTCCACCCGGAGGATCGAGTAACCTCTATTCCCTGTTTTCCGACAAACCCGAAAGTGCGGAATCCAAACGGGTAAGTTAAACCAAGTTACGAACACGTAAGACACAATATTCAACGATTAACACTCAATGTATTAATGCTAGAAAACGGTTACAATACGGTGTTTACAAATGATCTCTGTAAACTCTCAGTGTGTGTGTTACAATGTGTTCGCTCGCAAATCTATTCAGACTTGTCTCTATCTGTTTCTGTCTGTTGTCTGTGTTTATATAGTATAAGACTGACGAAATCAAGTCCCAGACGAAATCACATAGGACGAAATCCAAGATATGGACGAAATCACCTGATTTCGTCCCATTTGGTTTTCACCAAAAAGTGTTTTCACCACTTGGGTGATTTCGTCCAACAGTAGTGTTTTCGTCCATACATCTGGGCTTGAGTCTTCATATTGGGCTTCATGATGTTGGGCTTCTTCAAAGGACTTCATTACTTGGGTTTTGACATGGATGGAATACAAACAAACTAGCAGACAACATACCACTTAAACAATACTAACATGTATACTGCACACACGCAGTTACATGTACATGATTTGTTACAAAGTAAAACGCATACCGAGTCAAGACAGGAGGTTGTCTTGACTACGGCCTTCACTTCGTAGCCGAGTCGAACCGAGCCGAGCCGTATCCACAAAATATGTATCAACAATAAGAAGCGAGACTCCAACCCGCCTCAGGAGGCGAAAACTCTTGCAACTATGAATGACGCACCTGCCAAAAGGTACTTGGGCACTCTGCCCACCTGCAACCAGTGTAAGCGTCATCATGAAGGATTTTGTCGCATTCCAAAATGCGACAAGTGTGGAAAACTGGGTCACCATACTGAGGATTGTTGGGGAAAAGGAAGGAACGGGAATGGAAACCACAACGGTGCTGGTAATAGGAACAATGGTGGAAATGGCAATGGCAATGGTAACCGAAATGGTAATGGAGCTGGGCAGAACCAAGGATGCTTTGGTTGTGGAAGCAAGGATCATTTCATAAAAGATTGCCCAAGAGGAAACAATGCTCAGGCTCGGGCATTTGTGATTGGAGCAAAGAACGCACGTGAGGACCCTAATGTGGTCACTAGTACGTTTCTCGTTAACAATCACTTTGCATCTATACTATTTGACACTGGTGCCGATTATAGCTTCATGTCTGTGGAATTTAAACGTATGCTTGGAATAGGATATAGTAGATTAGATATTCCCTATTCCATAGAACTAGCCAATGGTAAACTCATTGAATCGAGCGAAGTTGTTAGAGGTTGCACGTTAGAACTTGGTGAGCGAAGATTTAGCATCGACCTCTTACCTATTCAATTGGGTAGCTTCGATGTAGTGGTCGGAATGGACTGGTTCTCCAAGAACAAAGCTGAAGTTATTTGTCATGAGAAAATCACTCGCATCCCTTTGGCGAATGATGAAACTCTCATCGCGCATGGAGAAAAACAAGACGCGCCTCTGAGAATCATCAGTTGTATGAAGGCGCGGAAATGTCTAAGGAAAGGATGTATTGCCTTCCTGGCACACGTTGTAGATAAGAAGGCTGAGGAGCCGAAACTCGAAGACATTCCTGTGGTGAAGGAATTCCCTGATGTTTTTCCCAAAGATCTGCCAGGACTACCTCCACAACGACAAGTCGAATTCCATATAGACTTGGTTCTAGGAGCCACTCCTGTAGCCAAGGCACCCTATCGGCTTGCACCATCCGAGATGCAAGAATTATCTACACAACTCCAGGAGTTGTTGGATAAAGGATTCATAAGGCCAAGCTTTTCGCCTTGGGGAGCTCCAGTATTGTTCGTGAAGAAGAAGGATGGAACACTGCGGATGTGTATCGACTATAGAGAGTTGAACAAACTCACTATCAAGAATCGGTACCCACTACCGAGGATTGATGACTTATTTGATCATTACAAGGATCGAGCTACTATTCCAAGATCGACATTCGATCTGGATACCATCAGTTAAGGATTTAAGAGGAAAGCGTACTAAAGACTGCATTCAGAACGCGTTATGGGCATTACGAGTTCCTTGTGATGCCATTCGGACTGACGAACGCGCCAGCGGTATTTATGGATCTGATGAACCGCGTATGCAAACCATATCTCGATAAATTTGTGATTGTATTTATCGATGATATACTGATTTACTCACGAACGAGAGAAGAACACGAGCAACACCTCAGGACCATTCTGG
The DNA here is from genome assembly GCA_030545235.1 of Helianthus tuberosus. Classification (NCBI taxonomy): domain Eukaryota; kingdom Viridiplantae; phylum Streptophyta; class Magnoliopsida; order Asterales; family Asteraceae; genus Helianthus; species Helianthus tuberosus. Next base: position 80,807,563 of record CM060393.1, on the reverse strand, counting down.
AACTACTGAAGAAAGAGAAACTTTATGCAAAGTTTTCAAAGTGCGAATTTTGGATTCGCGAAGTACAGTTCCTTGGTCACGTTGTGAACGAGAAGGGCATTCATGTAGACCCATCCAAGATAGAAGCCATAAAGAATTAGGAAGCCCCCAAAACCCCAACTGAAGTTTGATAATTTTTGGGCTTAGCGGGCTATTACCGACGATTTATCGAGAATTTATCCAAGATAGCTCAACCGCTGACGACCCTTACGCAGAAAGATAAGAAGTACGACTCGGATGACAAGCAAGAAGAAGCCTTCCAACTGCTCAAAAATAAGCTATGAGATGCACCAATACTATCCTTACCCGAAGGCACCGAAGACTTCGTGGTATACTGCGACGCTTCGCGTCATGGTTTGGGTTGCTTGCTCATGCAACGTCAAAAAGTAATTGCTTACGCTTCAAGACAGTTGAAGGTACATGAAAATAATTATACCACTCATGACCTGGAGCTAGGCGCAGTGGTATTCGCCTTGAAGATCTGGCGACACTATTTATATGGTACTCGATGTACAATCTTCACAGAACACAAAAGCCTACAACACATATTTGATCAGAAGAAATTAAACATGCGTCAGCGACGATGGGTTGAGTTGTTGAACGATTATGACTGTGAGATTAAGTACCATCCTGGAAAGGCGAACGTTGTAGCAGACGTTTTAAGCCGAAAAGAAAGGGTCAAGACCCTAAGGGTTCGAGCATTGGAAATGACAATTCAAACGAACCTCACTGCACGCATTCGTGACGCACAACAAGAAGCCCTTAAGATGGAGAATCGTAGAGCTGAATACCTTCGAGGTATGATGAAGAATTTGGTGCCAAACAAAGAGGGCACCTTGTACTTTAAAGGGCGTATTTGGGTTCCGCTCTATGGCGGTATTCGAGAAGTCATCCTTAATGAAGCTCACAAGTCCAGATACTCGATCCATCCAGGATCGGACAAAATGTATCAAGATTTGAAGGACTACTATTGGTGACTTAAAAGCGATGTTGCTATCTATGTTGGAAAGTGCCTAACCTGTGCTAAGGTTAAGGCTGAATATCAGAAACCGTCCGGTCTACTGCAACAACCTGAGATACCCATGTGGAAGTGGGAACAAATCTCGATGGACTTCATAATGAAATTACCAAGGACCCCGAGAGGGCACGATATGATATGGGTGATAGTTGATCGATTGACGAAATCTGCACATTTCCTACCGATCCGATCATTTCGATCATTTCAGACAGAGTGCCTATCTCGATCATTTCAGACAGAGATGGATGTTTTGTCTCGAGGATCTGGCAATCCTTCCAGGAGGCCTTTGGATCTCAATTAGATCTAATCACAGCCTTCCATCCGTAAACAGACGGCCAGAGCGAATGAACCATACAAACACTGGAGGATATGCTTCATGCATGTGTTATGGACCTAGGCGGCAGCTGGGATACTCATCTACCTTTAGTTGAGTTTTCCTACAATAACAGTTACCATACAAGCATAAAAGTTGCACCGTTCGAAGCTCTGTATGGCCGCAAGTGCCGCTCGCCCTTATGTTGGGCAGGCGCTGGAGACAAACGTATGGTTGGTCCTGAACTTGTACAAGAGACAACCTACAAGATTATGCAGATCCGAGAGCGCATTAAGGCGGCTCGAGATCGACAAAAGAGCTACGCTGATCGAAGACGAAAACCATTAGAATTCAAGATGGGAGACAAAGTGTTGTTAAAGGTCTCACCTTGGAAGGGCGTAGTAAGATTTGGAAAACATGGAAAGCTGAATCCACGATACATCGGACCATTCAAGATTTTGGAGAGAATTGGTACCGTGGCATACAAGTTGGAGTTACCGGAAGAACTTGATGGAGTACATGATACGTTTCATGTATCCAACCTCAAGCAGAGTCCAACCCAAGAAACAGTGATCATCCCTGCGGATGAAGTGTATATTGATGACACCCTCCGATTTACAGAACAACCCGTTGACACATTCCCGTATCAAGGTATGCACGAGAGTTCATCTTACCGGTGAGTATACCGATTATCATCTGTTTGACCGTATAAAAGATGTGAGAAACTCACTTATTTTGATTTGAAAACAAGCCCTATGTGATAGAATCACTTATTGATGAGGAACTTGATTTTCAGATGCATGAAGGGCACAAGAGCAAGTCCGTGAACAGGTCAGTACTTTCGTACAGCAGAGAGACGAACTTGACTCCCGCAAAGAATCTGTGATATTTTATCACTTATTTTGTTTGGACATGTGATTGTTGATCACTTATTGAGGTCGAATGCAATATGTACACGTATGTATAGTATCATGGAAGATCTAGACTTCGTCTCCGTTATCTTTCGGTAAAAGATACAACCATGATACCCAGATGATAAGCAGCATAAAGACCGAATATCTCAGAACCTCGGCAGTCTCTCAAACGAAATTTCGGTACTAAGACCATATGCCAATGTGCGGTTCCCACCTGGTCTTCAGTCGATTTAAGGTTTATATCGCCCTGCACACTTTAAAATGATTGTGAGCCTACCGATACATCTTATATAGAGCTGCTTATCGTTTTTCATTTTGCATTTCAATTCGAAAAGGTTTCGACAGACCACTGACTTACTATCATTTTCTCTTTTTCTCGCCAGGAAACTCATTTTTGTTTTTCCAATGTTTTTGTGCTTTTGAAATTTTTCGATGTTTTTGAATTTTCAAATTTTGGATTTACTCCCCCTAAAATCAACAAACTAAGATAAATTTTAAAAACACAAAGGTATTTACAAAAACGATTTTCCGATGTCGGTTAACTCATGTTTTACCTCAATGCCGTTTTCCAAAATTAATTTTAATCAGAAATGATTTATCGAATTTTGGGAAAATCAGTTGGCACATCGGTAAGCGGTGCGGACCATGATAACATTGACGAGTTTCATAGAGAAACAATCACGTGTGAGGTGATATTCGAGTTCAATGTGTCAGGTCAAAGAGTGCTACGAGAGGATAACAATTTATAAAGCAGCTTAAATATCGACAAGTATAGGAGAGATTAGAAATTTAAAACCGTATCCTGCAACTGCTTCGTGCATTGCAAGGAATCTGAGTGCTCTCCCAAACTGGATATCCACCAGGTGTGGATTTCAAAGTCGATTTTGTAGCTACTGAGAAATCTCTTGACAGCAACAAGATCATAAACCTTTGGGTCCGGCTGGTCGTCCACATTGCACCAGCGAAGGTCTTTCTCTTTCTCTTTCAGAAGTAGTGTGCGGTTGTTCAATCCAGGCCAAGGCATCCGCACACCCGGTTGGTTTGTTCAACAAACACTTTTTCTTCAATCACACCGCGAAGAAATGTACACTGCACGTTCATTTTGTAGATTTTGAACTTCAGACGTGCTGCAGGTGCGTACATTTTAATTGAATCTATCCCGGGGACCCGATCAAAGCCTTGAACAATCAAACTCTTGGAATGATTTTCAATTTGTCGAAGCTTTTGAATTTCTTTCGACAGACAATTCTGTCTTCTTTTCTTTTTCTCTCCATCAAAGGCAACAATTTCTTTTGTCGCCGATCTTGTGCATGGACACTCCACTATCAACAATCCGATGACTATCGATAGTTCCTCCTGGAACATCCTGCACACTCACTCAGAGATTAGATGGAGAGGGGGAACCAAGCCTTCATAGACTTGGGTCGTCCTTGAGAATCAAGAAATATAATTTCAATTTCCTGATGATTTTCAAACATAACAGCTCCCCCTGAACTTTCACCCGATTTAGGTCTCCAAGCTTGTTTTTGTTTACCAGATTGTGTATTATGTACAATTTTTGGTGTTAACGGTTGTGATGAACTTGGTTCCCTTTTAACAGATTCCGGTTTTAAAGCCTTTTCGATCACCTTCACATTTTGATGTCGTTGTTTTGTTTCCTGTTCTTTAACAGTGCGTTTGTCAGTTTTTGGTGACACAGGACGACGTTGTTGGTGACCTTGTTCAGAAGGGGCTCTTTCTACAAAATTTGGTTTCGGAGAGTTTGTGCAATTTCTGATAATGTGGCCAAACTCCCCGCATTTAAAGCATGATCTCCTTTCAACAAAATAAGGAGAATCTGTTCGATGATCTGACGTTGAATTTGTAGACCCCGAGGTACTAGCTTCACACCCATTTGTGTGTTGGGTGTAATTGTTATCACTATTACGTTTCAAAATGTTGACTTTTTTAACAAAATCGATATTTGACTTATTTTCAAAAGTATCCACTTTATCAGTACCTTTTGAGGCCACAAACTTAACGTCTTTTGCTTTCTTCTTGTAACGAGCTCCTTTTGATTCAACCTTAGCCTTAGGATTTGGAGCTCGTTGTTGTTGTTGTTTACCCTTAAAAGCGACAGGTTGTTGCTTTGTCGGTAATGTTTGATTTCCATGTTGTTTCCTAACTTCAGCTTTTGGAATAGGATCACACTGAGTTACAGAAACTCTCTGGATCCCTTTTTCCCAAAACCTACTTGTAGTATCTTCAAACACTTTGTCAATCAAAGATTGATTGACGTTTTTAATGGGAAAATCTTGGTTTGAATAAATTTTACCATCACCGACCAAAGTGTACAACACGTTATCACTTTTAACGGTAGACACTGTCTCAATGATAGGATCTATCTCTTGTTTAGCACCAGTTGATTGCACAACAGGAGTAGGAGGATCACACAGAATGTGATTCTCAAAAGGAACTTCAACTCCTTTGTTCTTCTCAAGAGATTTATCCTCATCACTCACATCTGGTTCATCATCTGACGAATCATAGTCCTCAATGGTTGGAGGACTTTGATTTGAAGCACATGATGAGTTTTCCTTGCTATCAGATGAGCCCTCCGATGAATTGTCCGTTTTGAACCCTAAGCCAGTTGTAACTTCCTCATAATCAAGAGGTACAGTTGGCTCAAAACGCGGTATTTCTTCCTCATCGGGCATTCTGGTATAGTTGTGTCTCAAAGGAGGCGGACACGACTTATACCCAACGCCTTTCCTGTTCCCTTTCAGTTTTTGAACGTCTATGATGTGATCAAGCACATATCGGGAGTTAGAATAACTATCCAATTCGAGCTTGATCGCATCATGCTCGCATTTGGCAATGGCTAGCTCCTTTTTGGTTTCCTCGATGATATTAATGTAATTGTTAATACCAATTTGTTTATTGAAAACAATTTTGGTCAATTCGGAAACACTTTTCTTTAAGGTTTCAATTACAGATTTAAAATCCTTTTCGTTTCTAGCTAAAGCCATATTTGCCTCTTTGCACTTTGACAGTTCAATAACCAGACTTTCATTGTGACTATGAACTGTTTCAGATTCACGTTTCAATTCAGCACATTCATGTTTCACATCAGCACAATCACTACATATGCTAGGAGTTTCAGATTTTACCTGACTTGTAGAAGTTGTGACATTAACCATAAAGGCAGTCTGAGAAGAGAAAGATCCATCTTCAGTGAGAATCTTCTCCATTTCTTCTGATGTAGCATCAGCTTTCTTGATCAAGTCAGATTTCTCGTTAGCATCATTCGACAAATTATCAGCTTCAGAATCCACTCCCTCCTTTACGTCCGATTCTGAACTGTAATCACTCACACCTGAGCCATCTTCATCAGTGCCACTATATCCTGAACTGTCATCTTTTCCTGAAGATTCACCATCATTGACATTCTTGACAATTTCAGCATAAAACGCAGTTCTTGTTTGATCACCGAAAGGATTTTGGTTGCCTTTTTGAGGTTGGGCTTGAGGTGGTTTAGAAAAATAGGAAGTTGGATCAAATTGGGGTTGAGGTGTGGCAATTTGAGGTTTCGGAAGATAGGCATTTATATCAAATTGGGGTTGAGGTGTGGCAACTTGAGGTTTCGAAAAATAGGCAGTTGGATCAAATTGGGGTTGGGGAGGTGCAACTTGAGGTTTCGAAAAATAGGCAGTTGGATCAAATTGGGGTTGGGGAGGTGCAACTTGAGGTTTCGGAAGATAGGCATTTATATCGAAAACCGGAGGTGGAGCTGGAGGAGCAAAACCAGGCAGGTACATTTCAGTCCAACTCATAATTGATGTATTAAATAGAGTTCCTGATCACACACTTGAAAACAGACAGTTAAATTAGTTTTGCAACACTTCTGTATAAAAATTTGACAAGTTTTGATGAAACCGTGATATTTAGAAGCGCGATTCAAAACAACTTGACGAACACCCAACCCTACTCCGCGAATCCTAGCTTTTCACCCAAATTCTTAACCACAGCCCACAACAAAACTAATATTGTATTCTGGCCCAATTTGAACTTATAACAAATTTTGTTGATCTAAACTAATTTTCATGAGGCCCAAACCCAAATCAACTTAGAGTCCAAGAATTTGTGGCCCAAATAAATAAAGACCTAGCTGCCAATTACTCAATTGCTTCTTTTGTCTTTCTTTTCGATACACCACCAAACCAGTACCCACTCTCTCTCAGCAAAACCCACTTCCAAAACACTCTTTCTCTCTCTTTGTTTTAATACCCAGCACCAAACCCCAAACAAAACAAAAACTTCGTGCTATTTGGCGAAACGCTCTGTTGAAGAAACACTTGAAGTTGATCAGTGAAACTTCTGAATAATAAAGCTTCGACGAAATTTAAGTTGAACTTGATGATCGACGAAACTTTAATTATGTTTGACAAAACCTTCTTGTGACGAAATCAGATTAGGGGTTTGACAAAATCAGATGTGTTAACGAAATCAGATGGGGTGACGAAATCAGATGTGTTGACAAGTAATTTCAGTTCAGAACTGATTTCGGCCCAGGTGTGATTTCGGCTGAGAAGTGAGGTGAAGTGATTTCGGCTGGAGAATAAATGTTTGAGGGATTTCGTTGCTGATGAAGTGATTTCGGCTGGAGAAGTGAGGTGAAGTGATTTCGGCTGGTGAAGTGATTTCAGCTCAGATGTGATTTCGTGGCTTGATATTGTTGACCAGGGTGTTTTCGTTGACTTGATGTTTAATGAAAACAAGAAGGGTTTTCGTGGCTCAATGATTTCATCCAAGACCAAGTGATTTCACCAGGAATAGTGTTTAAGTGATTTCACCAGCAATAGTGTTTAAGTGATTTCACCAGCAATAGTGTTTTCGTTGACAATTGTTACCAGACAAAAAAAGATATTTATCAAGTCTTATCCTTATCTTCTGACAAGGAAACCTTCTTTTTCAAAGTTCACCTTACCAAGACACTCTTTTTCAACCTTTCATCATTCGTATGTACACAATTGTCAAACAATCAATATTATATAATAACAACACATCAGTAACATTTCAACAAAGATCAAACATACATATTTATCAAGAAAACTATGAAGATCCTGAAGAACAAATAAAGAACTCCTATGAGTTTCTGAAGATTCCGACAATAATTTCACCGGAATAATTTTCTGAACACGAGTTTTGCAAAGAACTTCAATAAAAACCTTAAACTAACATGTATGCATAAGATAATAACAAGGTTTTGTATGAATCAATAAGCAAAACAACAAGGTTTTCAAGATTTTTAAAAATGATTTTCCAGAAAAGTCTGATGTTCAAACAAGAACAAAACTGAAAAACACTTTAAAATCTATTAAAACACAAGAAAATCGACTTGGTTTAAACAAGGAATCGAGCCAATGCTCTGATACCAATTGTAGGTCCACCCGGAGGATCGAGTAACCTCTATTCCCTGTTTTCCGACAAACCCGAAAGTGCGGAATCCAAACGGGTAAGTTAAACCAAGTTACGAACACGTAAGACACAATATTCAATGATTAACACTCAATGTATTAATGCTAGAAAACGGTAACAATACGGTGTTTACAAATGATCTCTGTAAACTCTCAGTGAGTGTGTTACAATGTGTTCGCTCGCAAATCTATTCAGACTTGTCTCTATCTGTTTCTGTCTGTTGTCTGTGTTTATATAGTATAAGACTGACGAAATCAAGTCCCAGACGAAATCACATAGGACGAAATCCAAGATATGGACGAAATCACCTGATTTCGTCCCATTTGGTTTTCACCAAAAAGTGTTTTCACCACTTGGGTGATTTCGTCCAACAGTAGTGTTTTCGTCCATACATCTGGGCTTGAGTCTTCATATTGGGCTTCATGATGTTGGGCTTCTTCAAAGGACTTCATCACTTGGGTTTTGACATGGATGGAATACAAACAAACTAGCAGTCAACATAACACTTAAACAATACTAACATGTATACTGCACACACGCAGTTACATGTACATGATTTGTTACAAAGTAAAACGCATACCGAGTCAAGACAGGAGGTTGTCTTGACTACGGCCTTCACTTCGTAGCCGAGTCAAACCGAGCCGAGCCGTATCCACAAAATATGTATCAACAATAAGAAGCGAGACTCCAACCCGCCTCAGGAGGCGAAAACTCTTGCAACTATGAATGACGCACCTGCCAAAAGGTACTTGGGCACTCTGCCCACCTGCAACCAGTGTAAGCGTCATCATGAAGGATTTTGTCGCATTCCAAAATGCGACATGTGTGGACAACTGGGTCACCATACTGAGGATTGTTGGGGAAAAGGAAGGAACGGGAATGGAAACCGCAACGGTGCTGGTAATAGGAACAATGGTGGAAATGGCAATGGCAATGGTAACCGAAATGGTAATGGAGCTGGGCAGAACCAAGGATGCTTTGGTTGTGGAAGCAAGGATCATTTCATAAAAGATTGCCCAAGAGGAAACAATGCTCAGGCTCGGGCATTTGTGATTGGAGCAAAGAACGCACGCGAGGACCCTAATGTGGTCACCGGTACGTTTCTCGTTAACAATCACTTTGCATCTATACTATTTGACATTGGTGCCGATTATAGCTTCATGTCTGTGGAATTTAAACGTATGCTTGGAATAGGATATAGTAGATTAGATATTCCCTATTCCATAGAACTAGCCAATGGTAAACTCATTGAATCGAGCGAAGTTGTTAGAGGTTGCACGTTAGAACTTGGTGAGCGAAGATTTAGCATCGACCTCTTACCTATTCAATTGGGTAGCTTCGATGTAGTGGTCGGAATGGACTGGTTGTCCAAGAACAAAGCTGAAGTTATGAGAAAATCATTCGCATCCCTTTGGCGAATGATGAAACTCTCATCGCGCATGGAGAAAAACAAGACGCGCCTCTGAGAATCATCAGTTGTATGAAGGCGCAGAAATGTCTAAGGAAAGGATGTATTGCCTTCCTGGCACACGTTGTAGATAAGAAGGCTGAGGAGCCGAAACTCGAAGACATTCCTGTGGTGAAGGAATTCCCTGATGTTTTTTCCAAAGATCTGCCAGGACTACCTCCACAACGACAAGTCGAATTCCGTATAGACTTGGTTCTAGGAGCCACTCTTGTAGCCAAGGCACCCTATCGGCTTGCACCATCCGAGATGCAAGAATTATCTACACAACTCCAGGAGTTGTTGGATAAAGAATTCATAAGGCCAATCTTCTCGCCTTGGGGAGCTCCAGTATTGTTCGTGAAGAAGAAGGATGGAACACTGCGGATGTGTATCGACTATAGAGAGTTAAACAAACTCACTATCAAGAATCGGTACCCACTACCGAGGATTGATGACTTATTTGATCATTACAAGGATCGAGCTACTATTCCAAGATCGACATTCGATCTGGATACCATCAGTTAAGGATTCAAGAGGAAAGCGTACTAAAGACTGCATTCAGAACGCGTTATGGGCATTACGAGTTCCTTGTGATGCCATTCGGACTGACGAACGCGCCAGCGGTATTTATGGATCTGATGAACCGCGTATGCAAACCATATCTCGATAAATTTGTGATTGTATTTATCGATGATATACTGATTTACTCACGAACGAGAGAAGAACACGAGCAACACCTCAGGACCATTCTGGAACTACTGAAGAAAGAGAAACTTTATGCAAAGTTTTCAAAGTGCGAATTTTGGATTCGCGAAGTACAGTTCCTTGGTCACGTTGTGAACGAGTAGGGCATTCATGTAGACCCATCCAAGATAGAAGCCATAAAGAATTGGGAAGCCCCCAAAACCCCAACTGAAGTTTGATAATTTTTGGGCTTAGCGGGCTATTACCGACGATTTATCGAGAATTTGTCCAAGATAGCTCAACCGGTGACGACCCTTACGCAGAAAGATAAGAAGTACGACTCGGGTGACAAGCAAGAAGAAGCCTTCCAACTGCTCAAAAATAAGCTATGAGATGCACCAATACTATCCTTACCCGAAGGCACCGAAGACTTCGTGGTATACTGCGCATTTCCTACCGATCCGAGAGAAGGATAGCACTGGAAAGCTTGCTGAGTTGTACTTTAAAGAAATCGTGGCACGTCACGGAGTGCCTATCTCGATCATTTCAGATAGAGATGGATGTTTTGTCTCGAGGATCTGGCAATCCTTCCAGGAGGCCTTTGGATCTCAATTAGATCTAAGCACAGCCTTCCATCCGTAAACAGACGGCCAGAGCGAATGAACCATACAAACACTGGAGGATATGCTTCATGCATGTGTTATGGACCTAGGCGGCAGCTGGGATACTCATCTACCTTTAGTTGAGTTTTCCTACAATAACAGTTACCATACAAGCATAAAAGTTGCACCGTTCGAAGCTCTGTATGGCCGCAAGTGCCGCTCGCCCTTATGTTGGGCAGGCGCTGGAGACAAACGTATGGTTGGTCCTGAACTTGTACAAGAGACAACCGACAAGATTATGCAGATCCGAGAGCGCATTAAGGCGGCTCGAGATCGACAAAAGAGCTACGCTGATCGAAGACGAAAACCATTAGAATTCGAGGTGGGAGACAAAGTGTTGTTAAAGGTCTCACCTTGGAAGGGCGTAGTAAGATTTGGAAAACATGGAAAGCTGAATCCACGATACATCGGACCATTCAAGATTTTGGAGAGAATTGGTAACATGTTTGTAACAAGAAAAATACAAGAGAAGTATTTTTAGAAAAATCATCTTACAAATTGTAAATGACCAAATCCTTTAATAAAGTAATTTACAAACAAATAACCATGTTTTTAAGGGTAACTAAACCTACTAAATAACATGGTAAGTTATTACAAGTTTTTACAAAAACTTCAAGTTCATGATATAGTGTAATATACTTGATTTTGACACTCGGTAAGTGTTGAATGAGTTGATGATTGTCGTGATGATTTTAAAAGAAAATAAACACATGTTTTGAAAACATGGGAAACCTCCATTTTTAGGGGAAACTCTGTCAAAATTTCTATAAATTTTGACACTTAGAAAATATAAGTTTTGGTGAAACTTATTCCCTAAAAATGTACCCAAAAATATTTACCAAGGTTTTCCCTAATTTTTATGTAAACTTCAAGTTAAGAAATGATGATTTCTTCAAGATAAAAATTGATATGAAGTATGTATATTTTTGAGAAAATATATATATATTTATTGATCACCAAATTTTGTGCTAAGTGTATGAAGTATGTATTATATGTAATAGTTTATTAGGACTTGAAAATACACTAAACACTCCTAAGGAGTATAAATACAAAAATACACATACAACATGCTTAGAAAAATATAAGAAAATATATTTCTTAATAGATTAAATAACTTGGACAAGTTATGAACATGAAGTGAAGTTTTGAACAAAGTAAATGACTCGGGTGAAAAATACAAGAAACTTATATTTATTTTTGAGAAAATAATATAAGTAAGATACATAGTTAAAAATATAAATTATTTTTAACAACAAGAACAAATACATAAAAGATGGTGACTTGTACTTGTGCGATACAAGTCTAGTGACTAACGTTAATAAAACACGTATAGGTCACGACGCTTTATAAGCAAACCCGGTGAAGTTTACGGCGCAAGAAACGCAAAGTTGTGAGTTCATGTTCCCCCTTTTCTTTTAACTGTTTTCAGTTTTATAACTTCGGTGGTGAAGTACATGTTACTAAATGTTTACAGAAAAGTGAGATTATGTCCCCACTTTTAAACTTTTACATACTTTTTTAAACTTGGGGAAAATACATGTGTTATGGTATGATGGATACAAGAAATGAGGAATGATACAAGAAATGAGGAATGATACTTGAAATTGTGTCGCGAATAGGGTACCAGAAGCACCATTAATCGTGTACATACTAAGACCGCAGGACAAAAGGTTAGATCTAATGGGTTTTCGGGCAGCCACACTCTTGGTGATAACTAGTACCAAGCAGTGCTTTTGTATCTCCGTCGTGAATCGACAACTAGAAAAATGCCTATGGTTTGGATGCTTCCTATTTCGTGTCACATGTTAATGGCCTTGCAACCCATTAACAACCTTGATACATACAGGAATACTTGATACATATAGAATTACATACCATGTTTTCATACAAAGTGTACAAACGTTCAATACAAAAATTGCATGAATTCACACCAACATTATGTTGACGTTTTTCCAAAAACTCACATGTATTTCAGGTAACTAAAGTGGATGTGCGCGCGGTCTTACTCATGCTCTTGGACGTTGTTTATGTTTATCGTTGAATAAAGTTGTAAACTTTTCAGACAAAATGCTGTCTTGTGATGTAAACACTTAAAACTATGTTTTCAGTTATGTAATGTTGGCATTTGAAGTTATTTTTACGAGCATGTAGTATGTTTACCATTCGTATGCAATGAGAACCTTTCATGATCACTCCTCGTGCTTCCGCCTTAGAAAGGGGTGTGACAGAATCGAAGCATAAGGATCGAAGATTAACGGGTTTCAACTTCCGGTTTCTTAGTTTCTTTGTTTCAATCATTGAAACCATGACTGTTGCATATGAATTGTGTTTTATTCTTGTTTCTACTATGAATCTAGGCTAAAAACTTATAACACTACCTATGTTAAAGATGATTATACATTAAAGTTTGGATTTTTATCGGTTTTGATTCATGTTTGTGGTTAATTAATAAAGTAACAACTTGGTGTCTTTGATTCGGTGTATACACGTATCTTTTCTTGCTTGATTACATGATTATTACTTCACATGATTACTTGTTGAATATCTTTCAGTTACAGGTTGATCGATTACTGTGTGTTTTTTTATTAGTTTGTGGTTTGCTATACGTAGTATCCATAGAAATTATAATCGTGAATCAAGTAGGTAGGTTTAGGTGTTCAACTAATCTAATATCCGTGAGGTGCGAGATTATCAGTATGTTTAGGTTGTTAGATACTTTGTGAGAAGATCGCGTTAGTTTCCCTTCCAATACTTGGTTATCGAGTCGAATCAGGTTTCCATAGTTACCCTTGACTTTAGCGCTGTGAGGTAGATTGTGGATTAAGGGTACTATATTAGTATAGTTGGAAAGCCCGTGAGGGAATCCACTAAAACCGATAATTTAACATCTTATTAGGTTTCCATATGTTTCTTCTCGAGAAGAGTCAAGGGTCCTTTAGGTTATCCGGTAAGTTTAGTATTTTAAGATCTCGGTTCCATAACAGTTTCATTACCGATAGAAAGCCAACCGAATATTCGTAGGGGTCTGACGTAGGTAGTGTTTTTATCATCATCTGAATCAATCCAAAATCACAGTTTGCGTCTTAGTTCAATCTTAGGTAATCTTTAATTAATTGCAATTAGGTTATTAGAAAACCACCATCAAAACATAAAAACAATTGAATCAGTCATGTAGATAAGTCAACTGAGTCTAGCTAACGTAATTAATAGAGTATCGTGGGTTCGATATTCGGGCTTACTTAGGTATTCTAGAGTCGATCGGTTCACTTGCCAGTTAATAGTTTAGTTTTAGAGAGCCTAGAGTTTAACTTAGTTTCTAGTTTAGTTAATATTTGTTAAACTACTTTTAGTACATCAGATTCCTTGTTTCCTTCTGTGTCAATGAAAGCCCTGTCTTCTAAAAAAAGAACTAAGGGCTTGTTTGGCTAGGCTTTTCAAAACAGCTTATTTGCTTATTTGTTTTTTCTGAAAAGCAAATAAGTCAATAAGCTGTTTTGAATAGCTTTAAAATGAAGTTTTTCAAAATGACTTATTTGCTTATTTGCTAGAAAGCAAATAAGCAAATAAGTCGCAAATAAGTCATTTTGAAAAGCTCAGCCAAACCGCCCCTAAATAAATAAATAAATCCAAGGCCAATTAGGAAATTTTGTTTTAATAAAAAGAGAGTGAGATCAACCGATGAGATGAATCCAGAAGTAGGGTATGCAAGTCTACTGGGCTATAAGCAGGGGTTTCAATGGTTTAGGTCTCGGTTTCTTCGATTTGAATGTACTTTGGATCAAAATAAAGAATCAAACCAAATTCAAAGGTGGAAAAAACAAAATGTAATTCAGTTCGTTTTGGTTTCAAAACCTTAAAAAACGAATTTTAATGTAAATCGGTTCGTTTCGGTTTCAAAACCTTAAAAAACGAATTTTAACAAGAGTTTTAGTCGATTTGGATTATCTGTTCCTCATTTTCTGTAATGAGCTAAATGTTTGTTAGGCTTACAAATAAGGAAACCCATAAGCCAATACATGTAATGCGAATTCTTCGGTGTTAACCGAATAACGTTTTGGGGTTGGCTAAACACACCCCCTCTTTTACTGTTTATACCCCCTTGCAAAAATTAACACTTTAAAATTATCAAATTCACCCCTTTAAAAACCTTTATTTTTTAAAAAGGTTTCTTTTTTAATTCTTCTATTCATAAATTATAGGTATCTTTATTTAAATAATAAATAAAATTAATCATTTCATCTCTTATATTAACACTTAAAAAAACAATTCATCCCGTACCAACTTATCACGCCTAAACTCTTGGAATAAAAATTATACATGATCGATAGAAAATGTAGACATCTTTTGTGTTACGGTGATAATAATTTGCCTATGATTTGGTGATATAATAGTTTGAACGGTAGTAAAAAGAATCGAATAAATTAATATAAGGTCCGGCGATGATAACCATTTTGAAGATAAATTCAAATTAAGAAAAGTATCATTCTGATGATAAATATTAAAATACGAGTATTGGGTATCACTGATATAAAACTACGGCTAAAAACATTTTGTATTTATCTTTAATTAGTTTATTAGCTCGTGAATTTTTAAGAATGATACAAAAGGCATCGGTGGTCTAGTTGAATTTAAAACAAGACTCAAAACACATAAGATGTTGATATAAGTATGAACGGTGATGACGATTTTGTGGTGAGAAATTCATTTTTTTAAATCCTATAAATAAAGAGTTCATTATGATATTTAATCACTAACATATTTCTTTTCAAACTTAAAACAAATGTAAGAAAACAAAATAAAAGGTTTATTTGTATTTAGTTTAAAAGTTAAAGGGGGAGGTGTAACGAGTAAAAATAAAAAAATAGGGGGTGCATTTAGCAACACCCTAAAAATTTTTATAACCAAAAACCAATTAACTAATTCAATGTTCAGTTTAAAACCGAACCAATAACTGATTTTGTAATTTATTGGTTTCGCTCCTAAGTCCTCAAATGTTGGTTCACTCTTTTTTTTATATGGGGAATGATAATTTACTTATGCTCCTAAATTAAACCTACCATCCGTCAAAAGCTGGAATGCCTTAGTTTGTTCTTGACTCGATGCAAATTGATGAGCTTCTGTTCTTAAGCCGGAGTTGAATCTGTTTCAATGGAACTTTCTTTGTAAGTCTCTTGTGCTCGACGGTTGTTTGATATACGAGATCACAAATTATATAAGGTGGTTGTACTTACAACAAAGGCAATTGCGACTTTAGTTGTCCTTTTATCTTTTAAAAATGTTCAATTAACTACGTCAGAATGCCTATGACATGTTTGAGCAAACAAATCACATAACAAATACGTTGAATGATGAAAATTTTTATTTGGTGTTCGACATAGTTTTAACTTTCGTAGGCAAAAAACAGGAACCAAATTTTAGTTGTTTCTACGAATTTTAAGTCACGTTAATCATGTACTATATTTTTTTATATAGTTTTTTTATTAGATTTGACATTAGTGAAAGTAAATACATATTTAGACCACCTACGAGAAAAAAAAGCGCTAAAGATCAAGTGGTGGAATACTTTTTCTTTTAGGAGACGCATGTTCAACCCTCACTTGGTGTACAGTGGGGCATTGGTGGGCAAATGATAGAAGACACAGGGAAATCAGGGTTTGATCCTTGAGCCAAAACGGGTTTTACCGACAATTGCACTGTCGTGCCTATGGGCGGGTGGGTTACCGGGTTTTCCCCGGAATCCTTTTTTTTTTCTTTTAAGTTGTTATATTGTTTTGCTTTTCTTTTTAAATTTTAGTCTCACCTTTATACTCTAAATACCGATACCGATCATACGACGTTAATTCTGGTATTAGTATTTGTTTTTATTGTTTCCGAGCGACGTGTCTATATCTTTTGGTCATATTAAGAATTTAGAATCTTTATTGGCATTCAGTTTCATTTTTTCGATCAATGTAAAACACGTGTCGATATTCTTTTAGTCATATTATGACTTTATTTTATGTCTCTCTTTTGGTTATAACGAGTGAGTGCTGGTACCGTAATAAAACGAACAAATACCGACCGAATTCTCATCATTCATGTTATCACTGTGTTTATGTTTTCATTTAAAATTTGTTAAAAGTGGGCCGCTCTCGCCGCGAAGCGCAGGAAGTACCCCTAATTAAGTTCGATTTAACTTTTAAGACTAATTATGATTTTTTTAATACTCATTTTTTACTCTCTTTTACTTCAACTAGTTTCTATTAGGGGGAGGGGGCGGTCAGTGATACAATCACGAAAACAATGTTCAACGCGTGGAACATCACAAATTCCCACCCCCACCTTCAAGTATAACGCGCCATACAATAACGGTTTCCGATTTCGTTATTTTTTCAACGCCGTGATGATATTATTTTGTGAGGGTAATTGTTGGTTGGGGGAAAATTGTTGGGTGTGGTGGTGAGTGATGACCACCCCCACTAAAAAAGGTTGTGAGTGATGAAAAAATGGTTGCTGACATGGCGGAACATGATTGGATATTGTGAGTGATGAAATTTTATCACTAGTAACCACCCCTCCCCTTAGACAATAACAAACAAAGGTCACGTAACAGCTTAAATTAGCGAATTTTCGAGAAATGTAAGAAACTATAAACAAGTGAGAATGAGCAAAATACGGAGAAAATGAGTAAATATTGAGAAATATGAGAGAATGAGAAAATATCATTCATAAAACTAATAATACTTAATATTTTTTTAGTTCTCACAGGAGCAATATCCATCACCATCACAATAACCATGACCACTTATACAAAGTTTATTGCAATCAGCGGCGCTGTTTCAATGGGGAACTTCTCGTTCGCTGATGATGCCACTGCACCCTTGCGGTGACGGTGACGGTGAAGGTGAAAGTGAAGGTGACGGTGCCGAAGGCGAAGGCGACGGCGACGGCGACGGCGAAGGTGAAGGTGACGGTGAAGGGGTCACCATTGATCCTTTCACAGCCAAACCTACAAAACATATTTATTTAATTAGATTAAGATGGGAACTAGACATTAATGCATATATATCTCGAGAGTCAAGAGACAACTAATACCTGATATGAAAAGCAATAACATTGTGGCCAAAAACACCATCTTCAACGAAGTTCCTTTCATGTTTCAGCGGCTATATATGAAAGTAAGGGAACTTCTTCTTGAGTGATTCATGATCATAAAACGTGATATATATACATGATATGGTTGCCCTAACACTAGGCTATGATTATGGTAACGTGTATCGAATAATATATACATAGATATTAGAGGATTCTTGATATTTTTACTATATTTACCTATTCTAATACACTTATTATGGTAACAACTCTCAAATAGTAAATACATGATTCCTCTTGCTACTCTTCATGTATTTTTCAAAATAGAAAATTAGGAGGAGAGACTAAAAGACTCGAGTATGTTGACCTGTTGAGCAATTTTGTAACAATGATATTGGGGAAGGTTATGTACAAGAGGAAGAAAACGAATGAAGTTTAGGAGAGACTAAAGGACGGGTATTTTAGGAAAATTTAATATTGTTGACTCGTAAACCTACTTCCCCATGATTTTTAAAAGGTTATAACTTTTTCATATAATAACTTTTTTTTAACAAAAAATCACCATATAAAACGTAAGTCCCAAATTGTTGTTTAAAAGTTGTCCAAAACAAAGTTTTTATTAATCGCATCCACTAAACACGTGATGTGCTCGTAGAGTAACATGATTTATATATGCATCTGACGAGTTTATTGCAAATAATATAAGATTACGGTATTTATTCATTTATATTGTGAATTTGTAGGGTTAGATGATGTTTGTGAAGAGTTTGGATGAAAACTTGAAGAAACGAGGCAAAACTAAGCAAGACAGTGCGACAGGAAAGAAACTGAAGTTCAAACGGTCATATCTTAAGCTAGGATACGAGTTGTGATACATGTAATATATGAATATTGACTGTTTCGACGAGCCGGGTCCAAATTTGGGGTATGTGGGCCCTAAAGCTTAGCTTGCAATCCGTACACATTAAGGGGTTACGGGTAATAAGCATCAGAAACTTCACCGACACGCTTGGAGTATTGTTGTTGGGCTCTAAGACCTTACTTATTTTCTTATAGCCGTAAGCCACAAAGGGTTATGGGTCGTAAGCCGCAAAATGGGCCCAGACACGCAGAAACCCTAGATTCCAGTTTTTAAAGTCCTATGACAGTTGGAAATGCCAGATTCGACCAGAATACGACCATGGGACAGTTTCTAACATTGTAGGAGTGATTTTGAAGGATCTTAGAGCATAAACAAAGACATATGGAAGCTCTGATCAAGATCTGTCACCCCGATTAATGTGTATTCGCATTAACCGGCTCGGTTTGTCATTTATCTTTTGTTTTCTTCTGATTTCTGAGATGTTTTCTACTAAGTTTGTATTGTTCTTGATTATGTTTGACTAAAATCTTGTAATCATCTAGGTTAAGATGAATTTGACTTGTTGGTTTGACTTTATTGTGTACTTTTAGTAAAGTTTTGTTATTCTGAACTTATGATGTGTATGATTGCATGTTAGTTTTGATTCTGTTATTAAGTTATATGGTTGAATCGATCTATCAACAATGTTATGCTAGTTAGATTGGATTTCTTCTATCTTTAGATTATAATAGCGCTTATTAATCTAGGGCTTGAAACTTTAACCGGTATTAGACAACTTGGTAACTTAATTGTAAAACGCGTGAGCTACCAATAGGAAGGGTCTGAGTAAAAAGATCTGGAAACTAGTTAAAGGTTTGCTTTAAATTGAGAATCGCTCAGTTCGTTAATCTATTGTTTCAAGAACAATAATAGAAGTCCTAAGTTATAAGGAATTATAACATAAACTTGCTTCACAAAATTAGGTTTCGGTGTGTGTCTATAGCATTGATTCTATAGTTTTGTAGGATTAACCTTAGCTGGCCCTAATCCATTTTAGCACTTCACACAGTAGCATAAAGTCAGTCTTCACTGTCATTCCAGTCAAGAGGATTCGACACCTAGATGGTTGTTTTCTCCATATGCCCTTCTTAGACTTTACTAGTTGTTCCTAGTTGTTCTTTAGTTTCTCATAAGTTTCGTTACAAATCATCTCTCTTACATCGGTTAGATATTTACAGACAATTAAGTATTAGGAGCTACCGTGTCTTTAGGATCGATACTTGGTTCTTACCACTACTATATTACGTATATGATAGGTACACTTGCATGTTATGTGTGTAGTTTGGTTTTAGGTGTTTCCATATTTATAAACTTAAAACTTGTATAACTGATACATTTTATACATACAATTCACACCCATCCAGTATTTAGCGTCATTGCCAGGGACAAGGTGATTCTAAGAAATATTAGAGTCAATAGTTTAATCATTTTTGTATATATTTTTCTCTTTTGTTTTAGTTAATTTTCTTTTTGTCATACGTGTTATTTGTGCTTTCTAGGATAGTTGCTTTAGTTTCCTTTAGGATCTTAGTTATTCTTATATCGCCTTCGGGTAATCTTAACTGTCGTTTGCTGAGCCCGAGCGTGAGTTGCACAATAGAACAAAGGAGGAGACTCGAATGGTAGTTACTAGAAGTAATCAAAGAATCATAGAAGAAGAGGAGCTTGAATTCAAAGAAAGAGAGATGGCAGTGCGAGGACGTAATATTGCTGATTATGCAAAACCTTTTGGATCAACTCGGAGCATCATTACACCAAATGTGGTGGCCAATGAATTCACTATTCCACCTCAAATAATTCAAATGATGCTAAACAGTTGTCATTTGAGGATGCCTGCCTTATGATATATATATATATATATATATATATATATATATATATATATCTTACTCTATTGAAACATTAATATTTATATTGTATGAATTCCCTGAAGTCTCCACCGAGACGTAAACCTATTCCAATACCTACTCTCTTGTGATCAGGCAAATTCGTCACAACGCACAGATTTAAACATATTTTAAATCTATACAACCATTTTACCTAGGGGTGTAAACGAGCCGGGCCGAGCCTGAGCTCGACTAGGCTCGAGCTCGGCTCGTTAGGTTTTTATGAAGCTCGAGCTCAAGCTCGGCTCGGTTCAAGCCTACTTCTTTGAGCTCGAGCTCGGCTCGCGAGTAAAACCCAAAGCTCGAGCTCGGGTCTACTCGTCTTGAACTATTTTGAGAACAACCTTAAACGAGCTAAAAGCTCGACTCGAGCTCACTTCAACATCGCTTAAACGAGCCAAAACTCGGCTCATCAATGGTTATCATCATTATTAATCTTCTACTATAATAAAGCATAACATTAAGATGACACTTGTCACCTTCACAAGCCCTCTCTCATTAATTTTTTTTTAAACCTAAAATCAAACAAATGAGACAAAATATCATTCAAATGGCAGACACCTCTGCGTTTCCAGCTTTCCTCAAACAAGTATATCATTCAAAAGTTGAATTCATTATTTCCCCAATCCATATCTTCAAAACAAATTCCAAAACTGAGAGAGAGAAGAGACCAGACGAGAGTTGAAAGAGATTTCAGGTGAATCACCGACCCGGCGATGGCAACAAAGCTGCAAAGACAACCGCTCGAACTCCGAAGACGGCCAGGGTTCCGGCGAAATTCTAATTAAAGCTTTACATGTTCCCTCCGACGAGTCAGATGCCACACCAGGTCACAACGATGGAAGATTTCACTTCAGTTCGGAGCACCAGCTTCTTCAATGGCGACCGAACCTTTCACCGACAAAACCGCCGTTGTGTTTGTGACATATAGTAACAGTATAATTTCCTTCAAAGTTCTGTGGAAAAAGGTAAAAGGTCTGATCGGTTTTTAATGCTTGGACCTGGATACCCGAATAACAAAATTCCCAGAACCTCGGTGTTCGGTTCTCGAGTCGGGTCGGCTAATGGTTGGGTCGGGTCGGGTTGGGTCGAGTTATGGCATTTGCTCACCCCTAAACTGGTAAAATTAACCGGACCTGGTAGAAAGTGGTGTGTGTGGTTTTTTTGGTGTAAGTACCTATACTGTAATTTATTAGAATCTTTACGTATGTTTATTTTGTTGACAATTCAAATGCTATGTTTCTATGTTGATTTTTAATAAAATTGTTTAAAACAATATTTAACTCTATGCTCAGGAAAGCTTAAAAGCTACAGCAAGTCACAAGTACTAGCCTTCGCTTAATTCAATCCCAGTCTTCTCTTTGATTGACCACACTTGAAAGTCTCCAGGTGCCTCCAATGGCTTAGGTTTCTGATCGTCAACTCTCGATATCTATCAGGTTAGATCCGACTTTGTTAATTAGTTGTTTCCTGTGTTTAGTTTGCATTGTACAATGTGATCGATACGACGAACTTGGTTGTTGTGATTTTTTTGTTTGCTTTTCGTTTGATGTTTAGGTACTACTACTTAAAAAAAAACAAATTAAATTTGAATGTGTAATGGGTCAAACCGTGTATTAAGCAGACAATCTGAACGTGACACGGTTATTGAAGATACCATATTAAGTAAGCAAACCCAAATCTTATTATTTGGATTTTTTTGGGTTGTTCTACCAATTTCCATCCTCATTAGGCATGACCTTAGACATCTTGTGTGATAAATAATAACTTATTTTGTGTACAAGTTAGTATTATTGATCTTCAATTTAGTTACCTGATCCAAGATTAAATGACTATTAGCATGGAAAATCATACTTTAGGTAGGTAGTAGAAGTGTGTGGGTGTCTTTTCTAGAAACGTATTATAATTTGGGACTTTATCCATTTACTGATTTGGTGTAAAGTAATCAACAAAACAAAATTGTAGAAACACTTAACCACATTTCATTTTATGCTTTTCTGTGTTAAATGTCAGCAAGAACTATGAAGTCTGACATTCTTTAAGGTCGTTAGAGAGAAAGAAGAGTGAAACACTATTCAGAATCAATAAGATCGGAGAGTTTGACACTTTGATTGGTTTTCCTTTAAGCATCTTTTTGTTCGACTCTTTTGAGATTAAATAGAACCCAGATCAACCTATTCATGATGCTAACTCCTGGTGTTTGTTTTAGATGACAGTTACATGGACAAGTAGACCAGAACAATCACGGAATCGCCTGCTGGAACATTGACGGTTACCCGTGGCAACACATTTCGTATTTTTACCAATCTTTTTTTGATTTTGATTGGTGAACCATGCTTTGTGTTCTCAAATTTTTACCAATCTTTTTTTGTTAGCCTTACAGAAAAGATCACCTTAATACCCCATCATAAATTGTCAAAAAGTTTTGCTTTGCAACCAAAATACAACCCACGCTGACATGCTCTAATCTTTGATTTTTTTCCTTATTTTTTTCACAAAAGATCATTCTTAATGCCATTATGCGACATTGAAACCGATTAATGATTTGTTTTTCAAGATCAAATTCACAGTCTACTTTACAGCTTTGTTGTAACCCGTGAACGAACCCGATTAATCCAACATGTGTTTTGGGTCAGTATTATTACTCATCTATTCAAGTAACGATTCTGACTTATTCTGTTCGTATATGCTCGAATAGCCGAAAAGAACTTCGGCACATTTAGGCTGAACGGGTACACTTTGAATAGCCTAAATGTCTTCTCCATCATCCAACTTTAAATTTGTTTGACCCATTATCTTTTTATATATATTTTATATAAGGTTTCAATGGTCGCAAAAACATTGTCGAAAAGTTACTGAATTTCACAATAGTTGTTAGAATTACTCTCTTTGTTCTATTCCAGCTGTATGTATGATAATCAAATTAAAGACCGTTATGCTGAATTTGTGAAGATAAACACCGAAATGTTAGCGGTTTTCATGGACAGTGTGGTATGAATCTTGAAGTTTAAGGGGGCTATTGGTTTGTAACTTAGAATCACTATGGGTTTGGGTTTACGTATAATAGAATGGTAATGGGAATAGGTTTTAACAACTTGTGATTTTTTCGTATTCATTTTTTTTCAGTTCATTGTAATTTAATAGTTACATAAGTAATTGAACGTTTTTATCATTTCAAATTATATGTCAAACACTATTAAGTATTATATTATTTACTTTGAGTAACCTTTTTTTTTTTCCTTCTTGGTAAGGTTTGCCAAACAAGGGTCTTAGCATGAAAAGATATCAGGTTATAAATCATACAAAAAAATACTTTTATAGATGTACATTTTTTAACACAACCCATAACCCGTGAAGCTCACGGGTATATAACCTAGTATATTATATATAAAAAAAATTTGTATGGGCTCGTTTAGGCTCGCGAGCCTAAACAAGCTTTGTATTTCAGGCTCGAGCTCGGGTTCGATAACAAAACGAGCTCTATTTCAGGCTCGAGCTCGGGCTCGAGCTCGTTAAGGCTCGGCTCATTCTAGCTTTTAACCGAGCCGATCACGAGTAGCTCTCGAGCCTCTGGGCTTGTTTACACTCCTAATTTTACCCGAAACGCTATAAATCCCATCCATCCTTGTTTCTCCCTGAAACATAATTTATTCCTTACAAAACCATGTTTTCCTCGAAAAAATAACACATCCATTTTAAACCATGTTTTCTATGAAAATGTAACACGTCCATTTTAAACCATATTTCAATGAAAATACAGTGTTTTACCCCCAAAAACGTTTATATAAAACAATAAAAAGTGGGGAAGTGAAACTCACCTTCGAGTGCGTTTAAATTATAGAAATAGTTTCCACAACAAATTGATCGACACATCCCAATTCAAATAAAGATAATTTATTGACCAAATGCTCTGCAAATCCCTAAGTTTCTCCAAACTTATGATTTTTCACACGACTTTATGGTTTCTCAAAACGTCTTTATTTTTTCTTATGTTGGTATGTTCATATATATGTTTTTAAGATTATGTGAACCTAAACGATTTCATAAGTGACCCTCATTTTGTTATATCCGTTATCACATTCATTTGTGTACAATATATCTACAATTTGGCCTTTGTAACATATATACACAAACACTTAACACATAGCACATAACCAAACATCAATTTGCGTGTAAGTTGCTAACTTATATCATTATCATCTTAAATCAATTTACACATGCAATAATTTCACAAGTTAACCTATGTATAATTTCATGCTTCAGAAATAAGTTCATTGAAAACGCATCTTGTAACGAAAACATCGTCTAATTACATTGAAATATGCGTATTTTTAACGTTTTGTTAACGTTTTTAGGCGTCGAAAACCACGTACGACTAGCCAAACACCATGAATATTTAACATAAGTTTAAGTATCCATATATGTCATAAAAATATCCTTTTATAACCTGTTCAAAATCAGTTTTCCAAAATCGCTTTAAAAACCCGACTTTTACCGTTTTTAACGCATAGTCTTGTACCGAACTTTACTATAATCATCCCAGATTATTAAGATTTCATATTTTAATACAACTTATGTAATTTATTGTATAAGAAGATTATCATAATAACATTAATGCATATTTCATGTAACCCACATAAATGATGCATTTTTCATATATTTTACTACATTTTTAGCCTTTATAAAACATGCAAGACCACTATCACATGACATACTTTTGTATCATCATATTTCACCATAATTCCATATTTAGAGTCCGCTCTAAATCATCTTTCACAAAACTTATCAAATCATCATCATATCATCATCAAACTCTTATGTACAAGTCCCTAATGCATGTCACATAAGTCTTCATCATCACATATCAAATAAATGCATTTAACACGTAATTATTGATACTCCAAATAATCCAAAACATTCTTTATCTCACAATCAGGTGTTCATCCATTTTCAATCATTGCATGTAAAGATCTTATGCATTTATGGACTACTAAACAAAAACCCACATACTAGTATACATGTATACATATACACGACAAATACATATACATCCAAACATCCACTTATCATATTTTTCAACTTAAATAATTATCTTCAAAAGAAATCCACTTTAATCATACATGCAGCTTAAATATAAACATGCATCGCCATTAAATCAAAAGACTCTCTCACACACACATACAAACTCACTCACGACGACACACACACTAACACTTCCATTTTTGTTTGATTAAAACCATTTTGTTGATTAGATTTTAAGTGTGTAAAGAATCCAAGTGTTTGAGTAACAATCCACCAGCACCACCATCATCGCCCTCGTCATCATCAAGAAACAAGAACAAGAATTTGGAAATGGGTTATACCTTCTCAAGAACAAAAAGTGGGGTTTGATGATGAGTTTTGAGATGGTAGACTTGCACCTTCTTGAAAAACACCTTAGATTGGACTTTGAATCACCAAATACACTAGAAACTAACTTGGATTGGCCTTGAAACTTCAAGAAATGAAAAAAGTTCAACAATGGAAGTGGTGGTGAGTGCTGTTCGGCCGAGAGGAGTGGGAGGGAGATAGGTGAGAGAATGTGGTGTTAGAAAATGGTGAGAAAGGAATGTTGTAAGGCTTATAATGATTGCTAGATGTGTAGGGTTTGGACACTTGATGAAATGGATCCTTGGTGGGCACCCTATGGGGTCGCCACCTTGCCTCCCATACACACACACACACACACACACATATATATATATATATATATATTGTTAAATAAATTGTATAGGTTAATTACTTGCATTATGCAAGTATTTAACTGCTAACTAGGTATTTATATTTCGTGTTTTAAGGAATTTAAAATTATATTCAATAATTTATAAAATTTAGCTCGACACAATATTGTTAAATAGTAAATCAAACACATTGGCTGACAAGGTCGTCTAATGTTGTAAAGTACGTGCGGTATCTGTAGGTCCCGTTTTTCGGAGGATCGATTACGAAACCAAATCCTTGTTTATATCAAACACGGTCACGAGTGCGGAATCCCCGTGACAATGCCAAACCAAACAGAGAAATTAACAACACGAAGTAACCAACGAAACACAGTCAATTGATTAAAACAAATGTGAACAAGGATCAAACAAATACACACAATGTTTGACAGTAGACTTTCACAGTAGGTATGCTCTCATGGTTTCACACAGAAACCATGGTGTGTTTATATAGGCAGCCCAGCCCAAGTGTTGACGAAACACGGAATGGGCTTGACGAAACACCAAAGTCGACAAAACACTAGGTGTTTCGTCACTGTTCACGGCGAAACTTGGATTGACCACCCAAGGGAGTTTCGTCATACATGTACTCGACAAAAGACATGTCTTTCGTTGATGGCTGCACAAACTGATGTGCTGCAAACAGACAGTTTGCAGCAAACAAATAAACACACAAAGACATAATATACCAAATATGCAACATACATTGTTCATAAACATTACATAACGGCGAGACAAAATGTCGGACCCAAGTAGGATAGGAGGATATCCGACTTGGTCGACGGATGGAAATACAGACTCGATAAATAAAGACCGTAAATTACAACACTAAATAGAACAAGTTACAGACACAAAATATGCATCAACAAACTCTCCCTTGTCTGTTACTTGGTCTT
Organism: Helianthus tuberosus; assembly: GCA_030545235.1. Taxonomy (NCBI): domain Eukaryota; kingdom Viridiplantae; phylum Streptophyta; class Magnoliopsida; order Asterales; family Asteraceae; genus Helianthus; species Helianthus tuberosus. The sequence continues at coordinate 80,780,516 of CM060393.1, read as the reverse complement.
CGGTCTTAAATCTCCTGTCTTCAATGTTTCTCGGACCACGAACTGCCAGCGTGGATCCCACGGTAGTAACAAAAACAAGCGACGCGCTGAAATCGCAAAGCTTGATGCGCGTCTTTGTCTTCGTAAAAGATGTCGTGTCGGTACAACTTGTTGATGCCGGCCGCGGACATGTTCACGATCCACATCGGATCTAGCATCCGAAAATTCTCACGATCACCCTTAAACACAATCACCGCCTCGTGCATATCCGAGTCGTAGCACCATAACGCCATGTCTTCCAAAAAGTTCTGTTTCATCGGCATTAACGGGATCTCGTCCATAACCTTCGCGGGCTAATAAACAAGCTTGTATCGCGTCGTGTTGGTAGATGGATCCAAGGTGAACTTGATTTGCTAATAGATAGGAAACTGAGGCTTGTACAACTCGTCTTTCCAGCCTGTCCTTTTGTTCATCTTTATCTTGCGTGCGAACAATGTAGCTCCTTCGAAGTTTGAGCGATTAATGAGCTCAAGCTTCGTCAAAGCTGCAACATCGTAAAATGGTAAGGACAAAATACTCAGCAGCGAACTGAAGTACTGAATACCGTATTAACGCTTGATGGCCATGCAGTGGAGTTCCTTCATGAACATCCAGCAAAGAATCCTTCCATGCAAGTTTTCTTTCTCGTACTGCAGGTAGTCAACTTGAACTTCCGCTGGCAAAGGCTTGGAAACTTTAGACAAGAACTGCTTTCGCCATTCTGTGAACGCATCCGTTGCATTTTCAGAAGTATCACGATTCTTCAATTGTTCATCGATGACGTCCACATTCTCTTTCAACCATTTTTCATTAAAAGGAGCGAACTCAGTCCCGTCTTCTCGCACATATGAGGACTTCTTATCATTTCCTTCAAAAACTATCTCTTCTACATTTTCTAAATCCGTTGTTTCCGGTTCACTCGGAATTTTATCAATTTCAGCATCATCAACTTCTTTCATCTCATTCAGAGCAAGCAACTGTTCGTGTGAAAGATCCGCAACAATCTCTCCTTCTTCAAGAACTTCTCCAGTAATAGGATGAATGGCCTGCAAAGTAAGATCAGCAGTGCTAGGAACAGAAGATGTACCGGCAACGAGCATTTGATGTAAGAACTACTTTCAAGCTGTTGTATCTCTTCAACGGTTCCACTGGAGGTTCCTTGTGCCGATTCAAGCTGCAAAGGCTAGAAGACAACCATTTGAGTAGAGGTAGTTGCTGGCGGTTTCCCTGACGTGTCAGAAGGGTCAGGGTTCCCTGGATCCTCAGCATCATGATCCCTTTTCTGTAACACTTCTTGCTGCTTACATCGATCGGCCCATAGAATATCGACGCGCTTTCTAACAGATTCAAAGCCTTCAGTGATTCGCTTGACTCCATCAACTATCGTGGTGTTACGAGAATTGTACCACTCCTTCATATAGTCATGCCTTTCTTTGAGAGCATCGGACAACCTCTGAAGCTGAGAGCTTCTTTCTTTCAATTGATTCATGTCAATACCGCGAGTGTTATCCGCCGCTCACATCTATTGCAACTGTCGCTCTCTCTCTTCATCTGCAGCTTTCAATCTAGCATTTTCTGCCTTCAGTTGCTCCATTTCTGCTTATTGGCGAGTGATTTCTGCTTGTTGTCGATCAACAGTGGAATTCAACTTATTTATCTCCAACTGTTGTTTGATTATGTTGCATTTTGTAAGGTTGATCACTGCCGATTGCCTATTAATTTGACCTGCAGCAGCTTGCAGTTAAGAGAATAGGAAATCTACCTTTTCATCTTGCTGCATCTGAGAAAATATAGTTTGTCTGCGCTCTACAGTCGGCTGCGAAGTAGTTGCACGAATGGTCGATGCAATAGAGCGTGCAGGTTCTTGAGGGGTCATTGTAGGAGTTTCAGGAGCTGAAGTCACTACAGGAGTTTCAGGAGCTGAAGAGACCATGGGTGTTGGTTCTGAAGACCTTGGAGGAGAAGACACCATAGCAGAAGCTTCAGTGGCCGTGAATCCAAGGTTTTGATCCATTTCTGCTTCTTGTGAAGGTTCTTGTGGAACGGATTGCTGCGCAGATGAAGTACCAATGTACTTTCTTGCTTTCTTCTTTCATCGGACAACCGTTTGCTTTTTCTTCAAATGTTCCACTTCGGTATCCGAAGGAACGTATTCAGCGTCGTCATCCTCTTGCCTAATCCTCCTGATCCTTTTCACACCGCGTTCATCAAAATAAACTTCGTACCCAGGCTCAGGTGGATTATCATCCGATTCAGAATCCTCCTCATCATTGCCAGCTGAACTCGCACCAGTCGTACCAGCAGTCGATGCGCCAGCACCAGATGCACCAACGGCACCTGTATCACTACCATCACCAGCTTCATCATCACCATCATCGTCACTGTCAGAAGAATCAGAATCCTTTCGACCAAACTTTTCTTCCATCTTTTTCTTTAAGTCCGACTCCTCATCATCGGATTGTCTGTCATTGTGACGCCATTTATCATCATCTGGAGCGATGTAGTTGGTTTTATCAAGAGCACCAAACAATTTCCTAGGCGGCTCGCTTTCTTTGTATCTCTTTATTACAAGGCCCCTGAATATCTTCAATGAATGCTCTAACATCGAATTTATCTTCAAGATGTCGTCGTCGGCTTTTGGAAGATCAGGATGCTGGACATTCATGATCATTTGTAGAAAACGGGGATACATCCAGAATTTATGCCCAGTTGTTCGACCACCAGTTCTTATCATATTTTCCTTCATGTTGGCAAAGATGTACTTTGAAATGCTAAACGGTTTGTTCAGCACTAATGCCACCATGAGTCCAACGAGATCGTTGCCTGCCATGTCATAGCCAGCTCGCCTGTTGCTAAGACATTGAAAAAGTACGTGTAATAAAAACTTGTACCGCATAGGCAGATCTCCCTTGTTGATTTGACTGCTAAATATATCACCAATACACTTCATCCTTAGTAGACAGCCACGTGTGCACATTATTGGAATAGAGTACGGTGCATTTGGATCGTTTGGCAGTTCTAGAACGGTGTTCAAGATTTCCGGTGAGACATTCACGTTCACATCATTCACTTGCCCTTGAATAACTTCAGTTCCATCAACTAGGAGAACGCTTGCAGAATTCCAGAATGCTTTGATGAGCGATTTGTAAACTGGAGTTGAAAAAGTGACAGCTTTGTTTATCCGCGACTCCCTTATCCACCTCGTGATCTACTTTAGTTCAGTGATCTTCCCTTCCGGATCAAGATAGGCAGTCATATTGTGACGCTTTTCGGACATCACAAGTTCTTCCGGTTTATCAGTTATCTTGGTCGCAGCCTTACGTTTCTTCTCTTTTGGTACCATCTGTATTTGAATACAATCACAGTAAGTTACAATGATATATTATGTTCATTAGACATGAGTCTATGCAACTTCAAGTATGAAGTGAACAGTTAATAAGCAAATAAAAATGTTCTATGAAAGGGCACCAAACTTGGAAATTTTCTAAGTATCGGATGACGAAACTCCAACACTACGACGAAACACTTGGTATCATGGCGAAACACTCTTGGTCAAACAAAGTCAGAGTTGACCTTTGACCAGTGAAGTTTCGTCGACAGTCTCTCGACGAAAGATGTACCATTGTAAAAACGGTTGTTTCGTCGCTGGGGGTTTCGTCGTCATCCGTTTTGAAGAAACATAAGTTTCTTCGTCAAAGGGGTTTCGTCGTCGGTAGTTAGGGTTTCATCAAAGGTTAGGGTTTCGTCGGATTTGGGGGTTTTCAAAATCAAAGGGATTTTCGTCGATTGATGGTTAACCGATGATCGATTCACCAACAAGCACAATTTTGACACTTTGTTTTAACCACACACAAGACAAAACAACCTAGAATGTAAATCCGACTAACTTTGACCGGAAAACATCTGAACTAGTTAAACATTCAAACAAACAACCATCCCCTGTTTTTGTTATACAACACCCAACCCAAATCAACATTCAAATCAACATACAAACACTAAGATTAACAGATTTTATTAAAAACAAGCACAATAAACGGTGTTTTATATGAGGAAATCGAATAAACAGGGTCTCCGAGGGTTTGTTAACAAGTTTCAAGCAAAACACAAGGTTTCTAAAGGTTTGAAACATTTGATCAAGCATTTGTATACCTTTAATTTGATGAAAAAGTTTTGAGAAAATAAGGGGTTTTGAGGTTTGAAGTCGGTGAAAAGGGGGTATGGGGGTGGAGTGTTGGAGAAGATGAACAGACAAGACAAGTGGGTTTGAAAAGTGAGGTCTTCTGACTACTGGGACCCCTTATATATCCACTCCCTCGACGAAACTTCATCTTCAATGAAACTTCTTTGGGCTCGACGAAACACTTGGTTGGGCTTGGTTGGGCTTGAACAGTAAGCCTATGACGAAAATTAATAAGGCCCAATGGTATTTCGTCGTGACCTCGACAAAACACAAGGTGTTTCGTCGTAAATACATTCAATTTTGACCAAGATGAAAACAATTGACCTGACCATGGTTTTTCGTCGACATTTAGGTCTTTCGTCGACCAAAAAGGTTTTTCGTCAAACCCTTTTTCAAAAATTACCAAGTCTTTGAAATTTTGCACACTTGAACAGATTTTGTTTATTTGAACAGATTTTCATTGTGATTGAGTTTACCAAATGCAAAGAACATTTTATGAAGTAGGTTTCAGGCTTTCGGCAGAAAACTCCAAGTTACAACTTCGGCTAATCAAAAATGAACCTTACAAAATACACTAAAACAGAATTTAAAGTGCGGTAAAATAACGAGAAGCAATGAAAAAGCAATAAACGACTGTACAATGTCAAACTTTTTGCGAGTTTCAAGGAAAAGGAATCATACCAGCTTACAGTCTTAGTCAACATGATTTTTGTTTCGGTTTAAAGCTTCGGATAAGTATACTACCACGATTATCGGTATTGTTGTCCACATAAGCTCAACTGATCAGATGTAATCATAATTAGGAGATACGATTTACGGTAAGAATTATACTTACAAGTCGGTGTTCATCCACTCACGACACATTCCCGTATCAAGGTATGCACGAGAGTTCATCTTACCGATGAGTATACCGCCTATCATCAATAAGTGATTCTATCACATAGGGCTTGTTTTCAATAAAAAATAAGTGAGTTTCTCACATCTTTACTTGTAGGTCCCGTTTTTCGGAGGATCGATTACGAAACCAAATCCTTGTTTATATCAAACACGGTCACGAGTGCGGAATCCTCGTGACAATGCCAAACCAAACACAGAAAGTAACAACACGAAGTAACCAACGAAACACAGTCAATTGATTAAAACGGATGAGAACAAGGATCAAACAAATACACACAATGGTTGACAGTAGACTTTCACAGTAGGTATGCTCTCATGGTTTCACACAGAAACCATGTTGTGTTTATATAGGCAGCCCAGCCCAAGTGTTGACCAAACACAGAATGGGCTTGACGAAACACCAAAGTCGACGAAACACTAGGTGTTTCATCACTGTTCACGGCGAAACTTGGATTGACCACCCAAGGGAGTTTCGTCATACATGTACTCGACGAAAGACCTGTCTTTCGTCGATGGCTACACAAACTGATGTGCTGCAAACAAACAGTTTGCAGCAAACAGATAAACACACAAAGACATAATATACCAAATATGCAACATGCATAGTTCATAAACATTACATAACGACGAGTCAAAATGTCGGACCCAAGTAGGATAGGAGGATATCCGACTTGGTCGACGGACGAAAATACAGACTCGATAAATAAAGACCGTAAATTACAACGCTAAATAGAACAAGTTACAGACACAAAATATACATCAACAGTATCTTTCGGTACGTGCGGTATCAGATAGTACGAGTTCAAAACCACAAAAATAGTGTTATTATGCGTTTTATTTAGAATTCTTCGCTCGGTATGGTTAAAAATAACATTTTAATCATAACTGAATATTTTTAGGATTTTAACGTTAACCGGGGTATCACCGACATTCATTTTGCAAGGATTAAAAGAAATTTGTTGTTACAAAAAACTCCATATAAAAATTTAGACTTGCTAGAAGGTGAAAGGACATTAATCATCATTAAATTGAACCATATAACGTTTTTATTCACTTAAACAACTGGTACACTAGTACGACATGGACTCTAAATAGATGGGTGTCACACCGGGAACTGGACCAACCCGGTTTCCCTATTGGACCGCTATTGAATCAAATTGGCCAGTTAGACCGGGAACCAGTGGTCGGACCAGATTTTTGATGTTGTGAAGCGGATTTTTGCTAAAAAATTATTTTTATCTTATTTATTTATTTTTAATCAGTGTTGTAAAAGTCGGTCTACTCGGCCTTGTACTCGGTGAGTACTCGGTTCTTGGACCACCTCTGAGGCGAGTTTACCTTAGTCGGACTTGACTAGTCGGCGGCGGTCAAAATCGGCTTACTCGTCCTTGTACTCGGACTACTCGGCCTTGTACTTAGACTAGTCGGACTTGTATTCAGAATACTCGGACTTGTACTTGGCCTACTTGGCTTTGTACTTGGACTACTCAGCCTACTACTCGGACTACACGGCCTTATACTCGGTGAGATTTAAACTTCAAACATGTTTCATTTTAAATTATTCTTATTTTGACATAAATTATACTTATTTTAACATATATATAATATACAACAATTAATTTTCTTTATATTTACCATGTCTGCGTACTCCCCAAATACTCACCGAGTACTCCCAACTCCCCAGTCGGTGACTAGGGACCGCCTAGCGATTTTTGCAACACTGTTTTTTAATATTTACGGATCACTTGGTTATTACATCCGGTTCACCGGCCCGACTAGCGGGCCGGTAAGAAGACTGGTTCGTCGTCCGATACGGTTCTGAAAGCATTAATCAAACGACAATTTTCATTATGCATGTGACCTCTGACGGACGCTTAGGTGGTGTTTGTTTTTCTAAAAAACGATACGCGCAGGCTCTTCCGTTTGGTCCACGCAGACCACGCGTAGACATTGCCATCTGCACACCGCTTGTTTTTCCGAAGATGCTTTATTAAAAAACGTCTACGCGGGCTCTTCGTGGTGCAGACTTACCGCAACCACTTTTAAGATCTTCTAAGATCTGCAGAGGGTTAAACACCACCGTCGTCCACCACCCACCACCGTCCACCACCACCCACCGTCCACCACAACCCACCACCGCTGTTTGTACCCCACCAACAATTTATTTTAGAAGCTATATACTTTAAAATACAAACAACCTTCTTCTTGCAGATTGCAGAGGTTTGGTTCACCACTTCTTCTACAGATGTCTGAAGATGTGGTCCGTAGACTACAGACATTTTACCTCTTAAAAACAAACTGCAGCTTAATTAAAGAACGATATGAAATCGTAGATAGACTAAAGTTGTTTGAAATTTGTTACAAGACAATACTTGTTCGGGTTGAAACTTGAAAGGTGCTAGGTCAATCGAGTAACGTTTTTCTTTCCAAATTTGTAATATATTTGGGTAAATTACTTTTTGAGTCCCTATGTTTTAGGGGTTTTAACCACTTGAGTCCAAAATCAAAATGTTTAACGCCCTGAGTCCCTATAGCCACTTTTCTTAACCATTTGATTCAAAATTTCTAACTCCATTCACCAAATTTGTTAACTACAAGACAATTTAGTCATATAGACACAAAGTACAACTCTTATATGCACAAGAGTATAATGAACAAGTCTTTGATGAATAATAATTTTAATATTATATAAAATTAATTTCACAAACTGCACACACCCTCTCTCTAGAAATCGTACCACCACTCTCCACCACCACACCATCACCACCTCCACCACCGCATCATCCCCACCACCACCATCCCACTGCCGCCAACACCACCATCCCACAGAAAGCACTATTGGTTCTAGTGATAAATGAACTCACAGGAAGCCCTCTCAATTGATCTTCACAACAAAACCATAAAAAATGATAATAATTTGTAAAAACAAACAAAACCCAATATTTTTTTTCTGAAAAAACATCTCATCTAATCTATTAGCACGAGATCTGAATATTTTTTCTCTGCGGCATATCAACAAACACATTAAGGGCAATAATATGACACCCAGAGAAGAAGCAGCTATAACAAGCTTTTTGTTTGAGTGGGTTTTGTGATTTGAGCTTCCCGCTTGAATCCCTAATCAAAATTACCAATTTTTCAACATAAATTTTGCTAAATCAAAAGAAAAATGTTAAACCCCTAGAAAATAGAGCACAGTGGCAATTTGGTAAATAGATACAGAGAGCGTACCGAAATCCGTCATTGAAGGTACTGGAGTAGGTGAAGAAGAGACATGAATAATATTATTAAGCATGTTGGGTCTTGCATCAATGGTGGCAATTTGAAAATTCAAAATTGAAATGAATAAAATAAACAAGAGATTTATAAAAATACTCATACTTGACCTGTTTTCAAAGTTAGGAAATAATGAGAAATTGGAAGAATTGGAGGGTGAATTGGGTTCGCCTCCATCATCCCACCACCGCACCACCCCCACCATGCCGGAAAATCAGATCGCAATCATAACCGCTCAACCGATTAGCCTCATCTCCACCGTGACTTCTGATCTCCTCGACTGGCAGTGGAGTAGGGTTGTAAACGAGTCGAGCCGAGTCGAGCCAGGGTGGGGTCGAGCTCAAGCTCGAAATTAATTCAGGCGATTAAACTTGGCTTGAGCTTTACGTCAGAGTTAAACGAGCCTAACAACGAGCCAACGAGCCGAGCCATGGGCCGAGCCGAGCTTAGCTCGAGCTGGGCTTGGTTACAAAATGAGCCAGTTTGGTTCACGTCATCTGAAATTGAGTTTTTTTAGCTAGTTTTTCTCGAGCTTCTTTCGAGCGAGCTACGAGCCGAGCTACGAGTCGCGAGCTTTATGAACAGCCCTACGGTGGAGTGGCTACGAGTGGGACTTGCGGCGACAACGCATTATGTAACTAACATTTTGAATTTGTGCAGTTAGGCTATTGATGTAGATTAGGTGGTTTGAGAGAGGGAGAGATAAGAAGAGAGAGATGTATGAGAGAGAGAACTCTAAATAAATTAGTTTTTTTTATTTATAGGGGTAATTTGATCATTTAACAAAACTTAACAACAGAATTTTAACTGTGTTAGAAATTTGGACTTAAATGGTTAAGAAAAGTGGCTATAGAGACTCAAGACGTTCTACATTTTGATTTTAGACTTAAGTGATTAATAAAACACAGGGACTTAAAAAGTAATTTGCCTAATATATTTATAACAAATAACTAATGGGTTATATATGATTAGATATCTTATTCAATTTCTTTAATTAAATTATACTTTGGGCATATGAAAAAAAAAAAAAAAAAACATGTCGTCTAGTGTTTTGATTTTCATCCAAACATACAAACCATCATTGGTTCCGTGTTCCGTTTTATGTGCACATGTACGAAAGAGCATTATTGAAAATGTTTTCGTCAACTGAAATGCTTCTTGGGCCTTAACGGGCTCCCTTAAAATGGCCTCTAGTAAGTCTAGGGCTTCATTTTGCTTCGTTTTTATTCTAGATTTACAGTTTTCATTCTTTTTTTTTAGTTTACATACGTCTAGAATATCAAATACTTTAAATGTTGTGGTTACAGTTTCTACTTCATATAAGGTCTTCTTTTCTTTACATTTTCTACATGTTACTTTGACCCATTAAGTAGTTTGGTCTGTTTATAATTAAATGATATTTTGTATAATGTTTTAGACTTTTAGACACAACTTTTGCTAGATCGTTTTATGTGATGTTTATATTTAAGAGATGCGCAATTAATATGTTTTTCTCTTATTTGTGTTTTATCTAAACGTTTATTAGAACATATCAAGTTATACGGTTAACTAAATTCTTTATGTGTTCCACTCACGTCATTTTATTTTTAAAATTTATTATTTTTCTATAACAGAGTGCTATAAACTACCAAACTACACCCCTTCAAGCAAGTGAATGCGAATACCCCCTCCTATTTTGGAATCACTTTTTTTTTCACACCCACTTCATGACTGCGGGTAGTCTTAGACGTTGTTGCATGTTTGTATTGTCACTAACATTATCTTGTGGAGAGACATGTGAAGTCCTATATTTAGGTAATGGGGGAGGTTCATTTGAGAAGAAAATTAAATTGAGAAGAAAAAGAACAAAGGGTACAATTGTAAAACATTAAATAGTTTTTCTCTAATCTCATTTATTATTATTTTTGACTAATTAATTAGTCATTAAGACTATCATCCTCCACACTAAAATTTTTGCCTAAACACATCAAAATTTATCCTACACGTTTTTGAAATTTATCCTACACATACTGAAATTTATCCTACACAACTCGTAATTCATCCTACACACCTCATAATTTATCCTACACTTTAAATTATTTTTTTCTTCTTTGAAAAGATATATTTTTTTTTTGAAAATAAGTTACAAATTTAATTTAGTTAACTATTAAAAAAGAAGACTAACAATTAATGATCTATCTAATTTTACCAATATACCCTTACACCCATATTAAATACAAAAATTAAATGAAGTAAAATGAAGCATTCTTATTGGTTGAAGTTTGTTCTTTTTTATTCTTACAAAAGATTTCTTCTCATTTGAACCCTCCACTTTAGGTAATTATATTATATATATATGTAACAATTATCAACTTGTGTGAATAATGGCATTGACTTTTTTTAAATTTATTTTTAGTTTTAATTAGACACCTTATACTTCATTATATATACTAGTGGGTTGCCACCCGTGCTTTGCGGCAGGTTTGAAACGTAGATAAAAATAAGCAATTTGCGAATGCACCGATAAAAAAAGCCACGTCGCGATGATATACTCGAAAGTCATGGAAAAGTTATGTCGTTGTATAAGAAAGTCAAATTACTCGAACATAATTTACAGCAAAACGTATATATAGATAAATATGACGGCTGCGCATTATAGCGGGTTGGTAAACATAGATAAAAAAACATGTCGCAATAGCGTATTCAAGATGAAGGCCTAACATTTTGAAAAAACCAAATGGTTTAAAAAAACAATTGGTTAGCTTAAAATAGTGTTACGAAAATTTACGCCGAAACATGGATAAAAATAAAACGCATGGAGCGTTAATATTTAAAAGGAAACCAAAACGTATATAAAGATAAACATTTTTTTTGGAAGGTGACTTTCTCTGTACAGGACCGAATTGGTCACCGGGGTCATGTCGATGACATTCCCCCGTCAGCCCCGCTCTTACGGACGGGATGTTCGATCGGGCCCCGGCCGGTGCGCAAGCTGTCCTCCGCCTGGAAACCATACTGCCCCTACACGAGAGACTTGCTGGGGTAACAGCTGGGTAAAACCGGGTTGCCCTCAGGACCGCACCATGCCTCGGTAGGAACGATCCATCATTGGGACGTCCCCCCCTAAAGCCACTAGTGGGAGTCGAACCGGTGACCTCCAAAGGAGGAGCCGGCCGACATAACCACATTGGGACAAACCCTAAAGCCACTACTGTAATGACAGCCACACATTACATTAGGTTAGTTTAAACGTAAATAAAAAACATTTCGCAATGGTGTCTTTAGAGATGAGCGCCAGACTTTTAAAAAAATGAAAGGTTAAAAAACATTTAAAACAACCAGTCCGTTTAAAAACAAAGTTACGCAAGTTCACATCAAAATGCAGATAAAAATAACCCGCGTGAAACGCTGATTAAAAAAAACAAAACCATAAAGAATCACGTAACATAAAATTTATTTATAATTTAAGATAATAATAACTTTATTAAAGTTTAACAGTTGTAGGTAAATCACTTAAAGGAAAAGCAAAAAACAAAAAGAGATATATATCTTTATTAAAGTTGAGAAGACAAATATTAAACTTATTAAAAATCAAGAGATGTAAATGAAAATTAGACACTATAAACAATTTTTTTTTTCTATTATTGTATTACTAAGCAACCAAACTTATTAAAAATCAAGGGATGTCAATGAAAATTAGACACTAAAAACAATATTTTTTTTGTACTACTATTGTATTACTAAGCAACCAAAATTGTTGCATACAATAATTCCTTAAACCGTTAAATTCACATAAGGCCTTGGGGTGTATTCTAACTTTATTGGTGTTAAAGATGACATGGCAAGTTAATATGTTTTTCAAACCATTCCCTCCTCATGTTAAAGGGTGTTAAAACCTCTCTTGGTTAACATGTTAACTTACTCAAAAAGATTAAGAAATTAATGTTATTTATTATCAATGTTTATTTTAGCTAAGAAGTTAATGAAATGGTATTATTATTATTTATTTTGTATTTAATTTAAATATTTAATATTAAAATAATTAAAAAATGATGAGTGGGGTAGAATTAACAAGGTTAAACTATTTCCTTAGGATGAGGTGGAGTAAAAAATGTAAAAACGAGTGATATGACGCTTATATGGAATTAAGAAGTGTTAAAGTATTCCCTATGGCCTAATACACTCACAACTCAAAAGTATTTTAAAGTAACTTACTAAAAATTAACCAATCATATAACTTGCAATTCACTCACTAACTTGTTCATCATTAGAATTGAATTTAATAAAAATAGTGACAAACTTGTGAAGGGTAATTGCTATTGCTATAACTAACAAAACACATATGGTAAAAATATAAAAACAAAAAAGTACTATGGTTTTTATGATGTGATTTAATATATATTATACCTATTACATTTACCAAATTTCATGAAGACTGATTTATTATTATTATTATTATCTTTTTTTTTTGGTTTTTAACTTTTTTAGCCAAACCAATTTACGATTTGTCCCGCTTTAAAATTATGATTTTGCCATCCGTTTAAAATTACGTTTTTACCTCCGGTTCAAAAAAATTTATGTTTTTGCCTCCGGTGAAAAATTATAATTTTGCCCTCGGTTCAAAATTACGATTTTGCCCCGTTTGAATTTACAGTTTCGCCATTAGTTTTGTTTTCTTCCTCCCAGGTAAATTACGATTTTGCCCTCAATTAAAATTTACATTTTTGTCATCGTTTTTTTTCTCAGTCAAATTACGATTTTGCCCCCAATGTATAACTACAGCCATAAGATGGAGTAGTGCCAGGCAGCTGCCTGGAACTCCCCCATTGGCCCAACCAATTTACGATTTTATCGCCGCTTTAAAATTACGATTTTGTCATCAGTTCAAAATTACGTTTTTACCCCCAGTTCAAAATAAAATTATGCTTTTGCCCACAAAAAAAAATTACAATTTTGTCATCCATTAAAAATTACGATTTTTACCCCTTTAAATTTACGTTTTTTGTTTTTTTCCGCTTTACGTATATATTATAGTTATTATTGCATGGAACTATTAAGAAAAACTTTAGCAATTTAGTTGATTGTATGAACATTTAAATATAGTGAGTATCTCGGGTTCGAAGCCCTTCGTGGGAAAGAAATTTTTTTATTATCTGTTGTCAAATCTTTTAAAACAAAAACCTTTTGAACATACCTTCTTCTTCCTACAGTGTAGCGCAGATTAGGGATGAACATTTGGTACCGGGTACCGAATCGTACCAGGTATATTCGGTACCGGTACCGGTTCCCGTTTTCCACGTTTTTCGGTACCGGTATTTAAAGGTAAAACACCGGTAAGTACCTATATCGTATCAGTACCGATACTGAACCGGTGTATTCGATACCGGTACCACTTTTCCCCCTTTTTCGGTACCGGTACATTCGGTACCGAACAGGTACTGTGCTCATCCCATCACATAACAAAACGAATCGATAAGGTTCGAAATCTCCGACACGTAGCTCAGGGAATTAATTTTTATAACAAACCGATATGGTACCGGTATTTACGGGTAAAACACCGGTAAGTACCAATCTGTTTCGGTACCGGTACCGAACCAGTGTATTCGCTACCGGTACCACTTTTCCCCGTACCGAACAGGTACCGTGCTCATCCCATTACAAAACGAAACGAATCGATACGTTCGAATCCCCGCCACGTAGCGCGGGAATTTTCACTAGTAATAATAACAATTATCAACTTGTATGAACAGTGACATTGACTTTTTTCTTTTTTTTTTCTAAATTTATTTTTAGTTTTAATTACACACCTTATACTACATTGACTTTTTTTATTAATTTATTATTAGTTTCAATTACACACCTTATACTTTATTTTTTTTCTTTTAAAAAAATATTTTTAGTTTCAATTACACATCTTATACTATAAACATGGTTGTAAAACAAGGTTTCCAAGACCGAGTACTCCACGAGTAGTCGCTACAAGGTAGGATACCAAGGCGACTTTCTTCGACTCCGCCTAATTACTCGGAGTCGGTCAAATGCGGTCAACTTCGGCCAGAATTGGATCTAGTAGGTCAACTCGGGCCTAGTTTGCCTTAAATAATAATAAAACATAATTTCTATACCTATCATATTAAAGAATGAATATCATTTTCACGTATTTTGTTATAAATATTAGTAAATTTGTGTTATTTGACATATATTTAATCTCCAAAAAGTTATTTCTTTATAATGTAACATGTCCGAGTACTCCCTGAGTACTCTCCGCCTCGACCGAGTACTTTCAACTCCCCGGTCTACCGACTAGGGAGCGCCTAACGACTTTTGCAACCACGGCTAAAAATAATATATGTTTTTAACCATATAGTTTATAACAATTACCAACTTGCTTGAACATTAACTTTGACTTTTTTATAAGTTCCTATTACACATCTTATCCTATAAATAGTATACATTTTTAACACTATAGTTTTGTTTTTCTTTTAACTTTTGTTCGTTCATTTTTTATAAAGACTAAATACGCGGTTGCGTTAATTTTTTTCTTCGCTTCAATTTGAGAAGTTTATATTATTAATAGAGTCGTTTAGAGCTTTTCATTTATGATATATATTAGAGAATTAATTTGGATATTCTCTTTTGATTCCTTTAATGAGTGTCACTACCGTACTGATATCATAACAAAATGAACAGATACCGACCGAATCTCTGCCGCATAGCACAAGTGGAATTTTGCTACTTAATTCCAACTAGTGAAATTCCCCGCCCTGCGCGGCGGGGAATTCAAACGTTATCGATTCGTTTTGTTTTGTAACGGGATAAGCACGGTACCCGTTCAGTTCGTTACTTACCGGTGTTTTACCCGTAAATACCGGTACCATACCGGTTGGTGATAAAAGTTACAAATTGAAAAGCAGATAAAACAACGTAAAAGTGAAAAAAGAAGAAGGAATAAATCACGGAAAATATTATTAAGAATAATAGATACTCAAACTTTTATTTAGCAGCAGGTAATATAAAAATTTCTTTCCTATGAAGAGCTTCGAACCCGAGACACTCACTATATTTGAATGTTCATACAACCAACTGAATTGCGAAAGTTGTACTTAATGGTTTTGCGCAATAATAACTATAATATATACAAAAAGCGGGAAAGGACAAAAAAAGAAAAGAAACAACAAACAAAAAATGTAAATTTAAATTGAGGGTAAAATAGTAATTTAGCTGGAAGGAGAAAAACAAACTAATAGCAAAACTGTAAATTTAAACGGGGTAAAATCTTAATTTTGAACCGAGGGCAAAATTGTAATTTATAGATGTGGGAAAAAGCATAATTTTATTTTGAACTGATGGCAAAATCGTAATTTTAAAGCGGGGATAAAATCGTAAATTGGTTGGGCCAATGGGGGAGTTCCAGGCAGTTGCCTCGCACTATGCCCCCATCTTATGTCTGCACTTATAGACTGGGGGCAAAATCGGAATTTGACTGGGAAAGCAAACAAAACCGATGACAAAAATGTAAATTTAAATTGATGGCAAAATCGTAATTTACCTGTGAGGAAGAAAACAAAACTAGTGGCAAAACTGTAAATTTAAACGGGGCAAAATCGTAAATTTGAGCCGAGGTCAAAATTGTAGTTTTTAACTGGGGGCAAAAGCATAATTTTATTTTGAACTAAAGGTAAAAACGTAATTTTAAACTGATGGCAAAATCATAATTTTAAAGCGGGGCAAAATCGTAATTTGACTGAGAAAACAAACAAAACCGATGACAAAAATGTAAATTTAAATTGAGGGCAAAATCATAACTTACCTGAGAGGAAGAAAACAAAACTAGTGGCGAAACTATAAATTTAAACGGGGCAAAATCGTAATTTTGAACAGAGAGCAAAAGTGTAATTTTTCACTGAGGGCAAAAGCGTAATTTTATTTTGAACCGGAGGTAAAAGCGTAATTTTAAACTGATGGCAAAATCGTTATTTTAAAGCGGTACAAAATCGTAAATTGGTTTGACTCTAATTTCACAATTAATGGCATGTAATTTCGATATTTAAAATAATATATATCAACTGTTCATAGTGATCAAGACTAAAGAAAGTATTACACGCTTTCTTCTCGTTTGTGTAGATATTTCACATTTTAGTGACTTGAACAGTAGAATTCATAACTCTCTATTTGTTTCCACTTCGTATCTTATGACCAAGTCACATATCTTATTACTAGAAGTCACATATCTTATTACTAGAAGCACTAGGTTTTTTTGCCACTTAGGCTTTGCCTAGTGATCAAGACTCAAAAGAAATTACGTCTTGTGAGGAACCAAGATTCAATGTTTAAGAGGAGTAATTATGTGACAACCCGAACTTTCGGGAGTAGCGTCTTTCAGTCTTGCGATTCCGATTTCCCCATTATTTATCTTTACACGTTCCTTGCTTTAATTAACCTGTTAAACGCTTGTAACTTTAACAAACTTGTTAAACATAAATGTTATGGGGTGGGATTAGAGGTGTATTGGATAATCATTTCATATTTAAAACGTGAACCCGTTATTCGTATATTGATAGTCATTGCATGTATTATTAGTCTCTTGGACTGGGCCGCGAACCCATTCGTATCACACTTCATGACTGTCGGGGTCTCTCTCTCTCGTCTGGCCCACATAGTACATCCGGCCCGAAACCACTATACGTATGGGGACGGGTATTTGGGTTAGGTGATCATTAGAAGGGCAGCCCAAATAGCACTTGTAGCCCACCCCTAAAAACCGTGATTCGATGTGAATGGGCTTAAGCCCAATCCGGTTATAATGTGACCGCCCAAAACAATTGTTCTATTAGGTTGTGTGTTAGATTGTTGGTTACCACAAAACTTAAGCCAACCCTAGCTCTCAAATTACGTACGGCAGCAGGTCTACCCCCCCCCCCCCCCCCTCCCCTCTCGAGGCTTTCTACCTGGATCAAATCATTCGGTCAGTGTAATCACTTACATATTGTTTCCTATGTGATGCTCTTATTTATGTGATCATGTTGTGCTAGTTATAATAGAAATCTTGATGAGTAATGATGGGAAACAAACTGTTAGGAGTGATTAACCACATATATAGTTGTTCATGCATGGAACTAGAGTTTAATAAGTTAGTGATTGGTTGATGAGTATGTGATACCTGTGGCTGCCATGTTAATTAGTTGAAATTGATTAGAATAGTGATGTTATGATACGGAACTTTATATGATGATGATTTATGTGATAGAATGTGTTGTTAACAATTTGGTTTATGTTTGATGCATGAAAACCGAGTGGAATGATGATGTGTTTGATATGAGGGTTCCTATAATCTTGAGCTAGTAATAGATGTGTTGACAATTGTGAATGAAACATAAAGTGAGTGGCCGACAACTGAGATTAGACAATCTCTTTCATTTGACCATTTGATTTTTGGGTTTTGTTTCAAGTTTTGGGCTGAACAAAAAGGGATCTCGGGCTGTGTGGTTGAACATGTGGACTAGGCCAGCCGCACATAGGGTAAGAGGGTACACTAAATTCACAAAATTCAAGTAAATGGATTATGATATATCATAGTCTGACAAATTGGATGACCTTGAATAAAAGGGGTGGCCAAGTGTAGTCTTGATCTAATCAAGCACATGGGTATTTTTAATGGGGTTGTCAGGTGATAGCCTAGGGAACAACGAACATTTTTGCTATGATGGTTTGTGAATCTGCATGTGAATCGCATGAATGATGAGTGAATATATGATGACTTTAGGCTGGTGTATTAGCGAGATGTAGCATGGACTTCATGTGTGTGCAAGTATTAAAGGTAGAGTATGTGATAACTTATATATTAACTAAACATGATTTGAACTACGTGCATGTATTACTTGTATATTAAATGTGGGGTATGTGAACTAGGAATACATGAGTTAACCGTACGTAAAATATGTAGGTTATGTGTACATGAAACTGATTGTTGTCGATAACCATGATAGGGCGTGTTTGAGCAACTATTAATCGAGTAACTAATCTTACCGAGCAAACCAAAGGTGAGTTCACTACATTCGAGCATGCGTCCCAGTGGTTGTGGACAGTCAGTGGTCTGGGTAAAAACGGGTATATTGGTTAATATTCTCACCTATCATTTTTGTAAGTCCCTTATTATGTTACCTGGAGGGTAACGAGTATTAGTTGGTAGCGCTACTTAGGTTTGGCACCCTCACACCGCTCCTAGATAGGACGGATGTGAACTAATGACCCAGTCGGGGCCCAGTACTAGATAGGAGTATGTGGGAAGGGCAGTCATGTATTTCAGGAGCCGTCTTGTTCGGAATTGAGATATTAACAATATTACTTGCATTTGTCAATGAACTGTTTTGCATACAACTGGTAATAAAACGTTTTCTTAAACTGTGAACTCGCCAGCTTTGTCTGATACATTTGTTGCATGCTCGCAGGTCGTTAGGTACTGTGGATTTGGAAACTTGCTGTCTGGAGGAGCAAGAGTGGTCATGGGTCGACTGAAGAGGCTCACGTGATGATTTGTTTATTATTGCACATTGGTTTTTGAACAACTTAGTTATGGTTTATTATTTGCTTCCGCTGGACTTATTGGTTTTCGTATAAACTCAGGATGGGATTTTATTAATAATTTGAGAACTTTATTTTGAAACTTGTGTGTTCAATGTAATTAGTGGCTCATTGTCAGTTCGTCACATGCCTATCGGGGACACTCCCTAGGTGGTATTTTGGGGTGTGACAGTTTGGTATCAGAGCCACTGGTTATAGTGAACTTGGTTTTAAAACGATTTCTATAAAACCAGACTATAACTGAACTGATCCGAAATCGACCATGACACTCAGCTCCAGACTGCAAGGTTCGTCTCTCGTATACTCATTGTAAAGCATAACTAGTGAATACATACATATGATATTGCATGTGATTGCACGTTTAGCACAACAGAATAAATTCGTGTATTACTTGCATGTGTTATGTGACTGATAGGGTGGTATTTCCCTAAACATTCATGACTTACGTTTCGTGATGCTCTTTGTTTGCTACTTGAGATTGAGGAACCATTTGACATGAGTTAGGAGGAGCTGAGATGAGCATGCAAATCACAATATTATTGTGGGTGCACACATAATAATAATGTGGGGTGCATGCGAGTCCCAGTGAGGCTTAACAAGTGAAAAAGGGGTTCTGTTCCGTTATTTGATCAATGTGAAATACAACAGTCTATAGGAGTCGTGGTAGTGATAATCTCCCACTTGAACGTGATCTTTTCACTCTTCTCTGAATCCTTTCGAACCTCGATGCTATCGAATAGTACCTGAACACCCACCTGAACGCCTAGCGAACTGTGTAGAATGTTAGGTGCTTGTACGAACATCCTTGAGTTGGATGTTGCAACGACAATGATTGGTCTATACCTTTCTCACTTTTCTTCGTTTGCTAGAACTTAACGTATTGACGTCTTAAATCCCGAAGTGCGATCACTTCTACAACACTCTCGCGACATACCGTGTATTACTCAATCAACTTGCAAGAATGATGGACAAGAGGGTAAACGTAGTACCTTACCGACTTCAGTATTTGAACGACCCTAGTTACCGGCAACGAACAACAGCGAATTGACTCCAATCGAATCCTTAACCCCAGCCAACGACTCATGGGAGTCGACTCTTACGAACCAATCGGGACAAAATCGATGACGATTGACTGTAGAGCAGATTGTGTAACCGCCCGCACCATGAGTAGTGCCTTAGGACGTGGCATGGAATGTGAAAAGATGGTCCTTGTTGGTGAAAGAACGCAGGAAACCATTTCAGGCAACAATATTAGAGGCGACAGTCGTGGCAACATCAAGGTACTCATGATCGTAGCTCACAGTATGGAGACGAAGGTGACCTCGACAAGGATTGACTGTGTTAAGTCAAGGTGACGACAACCAAGGGAACGACGGCAGTACTAGAAATTCTCGTGACGAAAACAACACTGGAAATGAAGCTCATGGAAGGACATTTAGTATTAGCATAGGCTATACCAAGCGTAATAGCAACACGACAGCTTAGATGGGTAGCTATTCGCTTCGTCTCTGTTTTGTTTAACCCTGATGCTTCTTGAAACCGAACCTGTTGTGGAGTCGGCTGATGCAAGTCAATTGAAGCCTTATATGTTCGCTGGGATGCAAACTCGACCTTGGGAGACAGGTGTTCGACATCGACCTTCCTTCCACTACCCTTGATGGTTGCAATACAGTAGTTAGTGTGGATTGGTTGTCCAGAGATCGCGCAGTTACACCAGTGAGGAGAAAATTTTGTGTGGAGAATTGTTACTTGTTCTAAAGCGTCAGAGTGGTGCAAAGATTAGCGCCAGTCCAGCTATGAGGGCCCAGAAGTGTCTACGGAGGGATGACCCCGCTATGTTAGCAACCGTTTCTGATGATAAGGCTAAGGAAAATAGGATCGAGGATCCACCAATTGTTTATGACTCATCTCAGTGTGCTACTCGCGGAACTTTCAGGTTTACTTCCACAACTGTTATTCGGAATCGCGGTTGATCTCACGCCAGAGGCAGCTCCGAATACTCGTACTTTTACCGTCTTGCACCAGGAGGGTTACAAGAACTGTATAAGCTACTACGAGAACTGTTGGACAGGAGTTTTGGAGGACCTAGTTTTCGCTTTGGGAAGCCCCAGTTATATCCGTGAAGATAAGTCTTTTTGTGGGTGTACTGATTATCGAGAACACATCAAGGTGACAGTTGAGAACCGTTTGCCTCGGCCACGTACTGACAACCTGTCGACTAGTTGCAAGGGACGAGCTTTCATTCGAGGATTGATTTGCGAGCGAACTAGTATCAGATGGAAGTCCAAGGGGAGAATGTTTTTAAAGAGGCTTATCTGATGCAATTCGGCTATTGGATGACGTTTTGAATCCTTTCCGGGAGAAGAGAACATCAGGGACAGCTTTATATCTCATTTAAGAGCTCCTGAGGGAGGAGCCACACCGCGCGAAGTCTTGATAAATGTAACATCTGGATTCAAGGGATACATTTTGGTCATGTACTCAACGAAGTGGGAATACAAGTGGAACTCGCTGAGACCCGTTTTGTTAGGAACTGATCAACACCAAAGATCCCTGTGGGGATGCAACAATTTCTGGTTTTCGCTTGTTACTATCGCAGATTCATCGTGGGATTTTCGAAGATTGCGCAGCTTTAACCTCTTTAGCACAGCGGGGTGCTATGAATTCTTGGGAGACAAAACAGGAGAACGTCTTTTCAGCTTTTGAAATCCAATGCTACAATGCATTGAGCATCGTATTTGCCCGAGGGTACGAGTGATCTAGCGGTATACCATGATGCTCCGAATCAGAGTCCCAGTTACACGCCGATGCAACACGAGAGAGTGATGACTTACGTAATGGAGTTACGAGGAGGAACTGCACGACATACAATCCGCGGTGGAAACCGTGGTCTTTGGATTTAAGTGGGAAGCATTACTTGGACGGTACCGAATGCACCACTTAGACCGATCACAAGGGCCTCATGTGTACCCTTGTTTCAAGAGAGCTAAACATGTGATGGTAACGCTGGATGGAATTTTTGAATGAATGTGACCGTGAAACCTGGACGTGCACAAGCTTTGCAGCTCGCTATCGACTTTGACATACCTGATCAGCCTCGCCTTATTCAAATTGAGGAACTGAGGGAAGAGATTTCTCAAGTTAAACCCATGCGGAGCATGGAGAAGCAACCTTTGGCAGGTCGGACGATACTCGCTACTTCATGGGACGAATGTGAGCCTCACTATACGGCAACCGTAGGGAAATTGTGTTGAGCAAAGCACACCGGCTTCGATATTCTAGTTGTCTGGGTTTTGATGAGAGATATTAGGACATATAGATCTTGTACTGGTGATCGGGCATGAAGGCCCACCTAGCTATGTATGCGAATGACGATTGACTTGTGGGAGAGTTGAGGTGAAGTATCAGCAACCAGAAACACCCATATGGAAATGAGAACAGACTGCTATGGATTTTGTCACTAGTCTACTTACAACTCAAAACAGAAACATTATCACCTGGGTGATCGTTGATGGACTCAAGTTACCAGCACACTTTCTTGCAATCAAGGAAACTGACGAGTCTTCACAGTTGTGATGTTCCTCTGAGAGAGGCGGCTTTTAGGCATGAGGTGCCAACTCCTGTTACCTCTGAATTTGACCTATGCATGATTTACGACAGGCAATACACAACACCATTGGCTCACGTCAGGACCAGAGCATTGCTTATCGTTGTTGGACAAACGATCAGAGAAAACGAACTCTCCTGGCACTCAAAGACATGCTGCGAGCATGTGTGTGACTGGCTTTGGTGCAAATTGGAAGGACGCTTACCTTTGGTTGAGTTCTACTGCAGCAGTTACCATTCTAGTATTCAGACAACTCTGTTTGAGGCATTGCATGGACGATAATGCTGATCTCCTTGTTGGACTAAGGTGGGTGACAACCTAATCACAGGTCCAGGACTTGTACTTGGAACCTCTGAGAAAAATTGTTTAGATCGGGAATCGTATGGCGGTAATGCGTGACCGTCAGGAAAGCTGATAAGCTTAGGAAACGCTGGGAGTTCGCTGAAGGCGAACGTGTCATGATTGAAAATCTCACCCTGGGAGGGTGTGGTACACTTTGGGAAGCGCAGCAAGCTTAATTTATGTTGCGTTGGGGGCATTCAAAACTCTGGAAAGAATCGGTAGCGTGACCTTCAAATTCGGGTTACCCGACGAATGGGGTAACGTGCACAATGTCATTTATGTCTCAATTCTAAGGCAGTGTTTGTCCGATGAAATACTAGTGATACCTTTACTAGACAAGTTGCAGTTGTTGGGGAACCTGTTGAAATCATGGATCAGGAAGTCAAGATTCATTAACATAGTCGAATTCCAATCGCGAGAGTTCGTGGCACGCAAGACGTGGACCGGAGTTCACGTGAGAACGCAAAGATTTGATAAGGCTCTAGTATCCTTAATTGTTCGGACGGTTGAATCAACTATTGCTGTCATTGGCGGATTTCGGGACGAAATTCCCTTTCAAGTTGGGGATGATGTGGTACCCGGGGAAAATCCACAGTCATCCTGATCTAACACCTTGCTGCTTTGGATTACTTGTCTTGGATTTGCTTATCAAATTTCGGGACGAAATTTCTTTCAAGTTGGGGATGATGTGACAACCCGAACTTTCGGGAGTAGCGTCTTTCAGTCTTGCGATTCCGATTTCCCCATTATTTATCTTTACACGTTCCTTGCTTTAATTAACCTGTTAAACGCTTGTAACTTTAACAAACTTGTTAAACATAAATGTTATGGGGTGGGATTAGAGGTGTATTGGATAATCATTTCATATTTAAAACGTGAACCCGTTATTCGTATATTGATAGTCATTGCATGTATTATTAGTCTCTTGGACTGGGCCGCGAACCCATTCGTATCACACTTCATGACTGTCGGGGTCTCTCTCTCTCGTCTGGCCCACATAGTACATCCGGCCCGAAACCACTATACGTATGGGGACGGGTATTTGGGTTAGGTGATCATTAGAAGGGCAGCCCAAATAGCACTTGTAGCCCACCCCTAAAAACCGTGATTCGATGTGAATGGGCTTAAGCCCAATCCGGTTATAATGTGACCGCCCAAAACAATTGTTCTATTAGGTTGTGTGTTAGATTGTTGGTTACCACAAAACTTAAGCCAACCCTAGCTCTCAAATTACGTACGGCAGCAGGTCTACCCCCCCTCCCCTCTCGAGGCTTTCTACCTGGATCAAATCATTCGGTCAGTGTAATCACTTACATATTGTTTCCTATGTGATGCTCTTATTTATGTGATCATGTTGTGCTAGTTATAATAGAAATCTTGATGAGTAATGATGGGAAACAAACTGTTAGGAGTGATTAACCACATATATAGTTGTTCATGCATGGAACTAGAGTTTAATAAGTTAGTGATTGGTTGATGAGTATGTGATACCTGTGGCTGCCATGTTAATTAGTTGAAATTGATTAGAATAGTGATGTTATGATACGGAACTTTATATGATGATGATTTATGTGATAGAATGTGTTGTTAACAATTTGGTTTATGTTTGATGCATGAAAACCGAGTGGAATGATGATGTGTTTGATATGAGGGTTCCTATAATCTTGAGCTAGTAATAGATGTGTTGACAATTGTGAATGAAACATAAAGTGAGTGGCCGACAACTGAGATTAGACAATCTCTTTCATTTGACCATTTGATTTTTGGGTTTTGTTTCAAGTTTTGGGCTGAACAAAAAGGGATCTCGGGCTGTGTGGTTGAACATGTGGACTAGGCCAGCCGCACATAGGGTAAGAGGGTACACTAAATTCACAAAATTCAAGTAAATGGATTATGATATATCATAGTCTGACAAATTGGATGACCTTGAATAAAAGGGGTGGCCAAGTGTAGTCTTGATCTAATCAAGCACATGGGTATTTTTAATGGGGTTGTCAGGTGATAGCCTAGGGAACAACGAACATTTTTGCTATGATGGTTTGTGAATCTGCATGTGAATCGCATGAATGATGAGTGAATATATGATGACTTTAGGCTGGTGTATTAGCGAGATGTAGCATGGACTTCATGTGTGTGCAAGTATTAAAGGTAGAGTATGTGATAACTTATATATTAACTAAACATGATTTGAACTACGTGCATGTATTACTTGTATATTAAATGTGGGGTATGTGAACTAGGAATACATGAGTTAACCGTACGTAAAATATGTAGGTTATGTGTACATGAAACTGATTGTTGTCGATAACCATGATAGGGCGTGTTTGAGCAACTATTAATCGAGTAACTAATCTTACCGAGCAAACCAAAGGTGAGTTCACTACATTCGAGCATGCGTCCCAGTGGTTGGGGACAGTCAGTGGTCTGGGTAAAAACGGGTATATTGGTTAATATTCTCACCTATCATTTTTGTAAGTCCCTTATTATGTTACCTGGAGGGTAACGGGTATTAGTTGGTAGCGCTACTTAGGTTTGGCACCCTCACACCGCTCCTAGATAGGACGGATGTGAACTAATGACCCAGTCGGGGCCCAGTACTAGATAGGAGTACGTGGGAAGGGCAGTCATGTATTTCAGGAGCCGTCTTGTTCGGAATTGAGATATTAACAATATTACTTGCATTTGTCAATGAACTGTTTTGCATACAACTGGTAATAAAACGTTTTCTTAAACTGTGAACTCGCCAGCTTTGTCTGATACATTTGTTGCATGCTCGCAGGTCGTTAGGTACTGTGGATTTGGAAACTTGCTGTCTGGAGGAGCAAGAGTGGTCATGGGTCGACTGAAGAGGCTCACGTGATGATTTGTTTATTATTGCACATTGGTTTTTGAACAACTTAGTTATGGTTTATTATTTGCTTCCGCTGGACTTATTGGTTTTCGTATAAACTCAGGACGGGATTTTATTAATAATTTGAGAACTTTATTTTGAAACTTGTGTGTTCAATGTAATTAGTGGCTCATTGTCAGTTCGTCACATGCCTATCGGGGACACTCCCTAGGTGGTATTTTTGGGTGTGACAAATTACATAGTATTTAAAGGAAAAAAAAGCTTAGGGGCTGTTTTTTACCTCTTAATGGGACTCTTAATGGTTCAGACCTCTTATTGGTTTAGCACTTAATGGTTCAGACTGTTTGTTTCGCGAGCACATGTCTGAATGATTCAAACATTTGTCTCTGAATGATTAAGCATTATACTAGTTGTTCAATAAAAAAACGTATTTTTTTATTAACATGCATATAAAGATACAACGATCCCAAAAATGTAAGTTGATATTCTCATTCATATATCCTAAATCTCCAAAAATGTAAGTTAATGACATTCGTATATCCTAAATCCCTCTAAATACAAGATTATAAACTTTTTTAGTATCATTTGGTATATCCCTCTAAATATAAGATTATAAACTTTTCTAGTATCATTTGGTATAGGAGTAATAATTTAAATAACTATTAAATTTAACGTAATAAAAGGAAGCCACTTCTATAGCCTAGTAATATAGTCTCTTGTTGATTCAGGTTCGAATTATTTAAGTACCTGATGTTGTATAGAACATGAGATATCTGTACAGGTCAGGGGCGGACTTATTAAGAAAGATTGGGTTCCTAGGAACCCATTCGGTTTTTAATTTTTAGTGTAAATATATATAACAAACTGAAAAGGAACCCATAAGTAAAATTTATAGGGAACCCATAAACAAAAAACTTTAGTTGTTTACTGGATAGTCCGCGTTTTTCTACTCTCGACACCCGGGTTCGAATCCCGTTTTGAGACAATTATTAATTTTTTGTTCCGTTTTTTTATTTTCTCTTTTTATTTTTATTTTTTCCTTTAATGAAAAACCAGGGTTACAACAATACAATCTCATAAAAAAAAACAGCGGCACTCTACGAGCATCTGAACAACAGCGGCGCCTCCAACCTCACCCTGCCTCCTCCTCCTTTAGCGACCACCTCTGCTCCGGCCGTCCTCCTCCAGCCGACAACCGTCCTCCTCTGGTAAAATCTCTACGAACAACCGAACCACAACCACCCCAAAATCAACAGCCTCTTTTGAGGTAAAGTCTCTATTTCTTTCAATCGCTTTCTCTCGTGTTTTGTTGAATACTTAAACATGTATGATTTTGTTTTGAATCTGTGATTTGTGAATATGAATTTGTGATTTTAGTTCTTTTAAAACTAGAATTTTAGGGGCTATGGAATGATTATTGAAAAGAAAGATACATTGTTTTTTGTTGACTCTTTGTGATAATCTTGAATCTTGTAATGCATTAACCAGTTATCAAAGCTAATAAGAATTGACTGGATTGAGTGCTTACCATTCAACTGTGTAGTGATGTATTATTCTTATTTGTAAATGGTAGTCTATAAGCAACAGTTAGCTGGAAGTTCTTGAATAACATGGATTCACTAATTAAAGGGACACTTTTAGAGTTTTGTACTTCTTTTATCAAAAGGAAAATAATAGTCAACAATTTTCAAAATGGGAAACTATCTAAAAACAAGCTCTTCCATGACAGTTTTGCAATAATATGGATTATGAGCAAACTGAATATAAGGGTTCAATAAGAGTTGCATAACGCCTAGCAGATTTTACCTGCTCACAAACAATTTGAACCTGGTCATATCTATCACTAACCAAAACACGTAAATTTCACCTGGTTCATGTTGAAGAGGACTACTACATGGGCGCCATGGGTTATAGACAAACTAAGAGTTGAGTTGTTCGCTGTCAATATTACTTTAGACACAAAGCATCAACAAATCAAATAAGATAGCTGGTAGAGATAAAAATAATTTTCTACTTGCATCATGATATCATATAATTTCCCCTGACCGATCCAACCCGACCCGAATATCTTAACATTTGGTTGTAGAAAATCTGACCACCGAAAAAAGTGAACCCATAGGAAAAAAATCCTAGATCCGCCACTGGTACAGGTGCATTCACGATATGCGATCTAAATCCATATTTAACAGTTGTGATAAGTGACCGAATTAGAAGAAATATCTAGGGGTATCCCAATTTTTTTACTGTACATTTATAAAACGGAATTTTTTTACCTACATTACGGGGTGGGGTCGATCCTGAAAATTTAAGTGCTCTGGACGAGCCAAAAAAAGGCCCATAGGCTTTACCGAATTAAATCTTATAAACTAGTTTTTTTAATGTTAGTAGTATTTAGGTTAACGAATCAATATTTCTTTTGGGCTAAAGTTTTTTTTTTTTTTTTTTTTTTTTTTTTTTTTTTTTTTTTTTTTTTGTCAGGGGTATCCTCCAGTAGAGAACCAGAAAAGTTTAGTTGGAGGCAGTGGCAGAGCTAACCCACTAATTTAGAGTTATCCCGAATTTTTTTTACCGTTCAATCATACAATAAAAAAATGATAATCAATAAAGTAGAACAAATACCTAATAGATTTGTCATCTTCTTCTTTTCATAGATTGAAATCGTTCCATTACATCGTCGTTGTCGTCTTTTGCTTTATCAAAAGTTTCTTTTTCAACCGCACAAACCATAACATTGTTCAAATATTCCGGGCTGATTCGATTGCGTAAATCCGTCTTAACAAGCTTCAATTTAGAAAAAAAAAACATCTTTCAACGGTTGCGGTTGCAACCGGTAAAACCAAAGCTAGCTTCACTACCCGATAAACCAAACGACAAGAACTATGTGTTCCGGTTTCCACTATAAAATGAGCAAGAGCACTTATTCAATTATAATATTGTTTTGGGTCTTACCCTCACTTTATCAATTATATTTAGGGCCTTCTTTTAATTCTATTATTGTTAATTCGGGCTTATTTTATCATTCGAGCTTAATTATTATACAAGTTTTCGGGTTGTAAAATATTTGGGCTTATAAAAAATGAGATTTTAGTAATATCAAGTATCATATTTTTTTTGTTAGGAGTATCCTCATATTTTTTAGGGGTATCATTTGTATAAAACCAGAAAAAAGCACTACAAATACGAGGTTCATCCGTAGCCCGTGCTATAGCTCCTAACATTGTGGTTCCGCCCATGGTTGGAGGGTAACATTATTTTTTTTACATTCACTATTGTATATAAATTATTTTTTGCAATGTAATAGAAGCTTGAGAACAACTATGCATTTATGAAAATCAATTTTTTAGACTTCAAGTTGGTATATACAACTTTTAAAATTTTATCTTGAAATAGTTATAAATTTGTTCTATTTTCATAAAATTGTAACACTAATTAAAATAAATCTGTGAATAACTGATTTGATTTATGATAATCAACAGTTCCAATGTATAATCTGTTGAAAGTTGAACCATATGAAAATATTATAAAATAATAATAAGCTTGTCGTATTATTGGAGTGAAGTTTTAAGGGCCCACCATATAAATGTTTTCTCCTTCTTCTTTCAGCCGGCGGAAATACCATCGGAGTTTTTCTGATAACGTTCCCTACTTTATGGGTGATAATGAGGGGTGAAACTAACAAAAAAACGACCACATATGAGGCGTGACTTATAGAAAACTAACTGAGTATTTGGTCACCGGAGGGTCGCCGAAGAGTCAAAGGAAAAAAAATACACTACCGATATGAAGTTGAGACGTAGCACCCATTCCGCCCCTGGTTGTGATATTTCACTTCAGGTCCCTACTCTAAATCCAATAACTAACCAAACTTCTTTACATAATTACTTAAATGTATAGCAGTCTCAAAGGATTTAAGTGACTCAGTCGAGCCAGAATCGGGCCCTTTGGCCTAACGAATTATTAAAAGAATTATTGTAAACAACGTTTAACGTTATTACAATAAACATAGAAAAATAGAGGGTTGCTAAATTCATTGATTTGTATTTTATCAAATAACTTCAACTTCATACAAAGTTCATTAGCATCAATGTCCGATCTTTAGTTTTTTGTTTTTTTAGTTCTTTTTAAACTTTTAATTATTGATTACACTGATATATGTTTAGATAATGGATATGAATCAAAACAAGACTAATGAGCCCAATATCTTATAAGATTTTAGGCCCAATGAGCTGTAAGATTAAATTATATAGAGAGTCCAATAAATTATATTAGATATATGTTTGGATGACGGATATGGATCAAAATATAACTAAAGTCTAAAGAGCCTAATACATTATAAGATTTTAGATATTGATAAAAATAAAATTATTTATGCCTAATACGTTGTAAGATTAATTTTTTTATAGAGAGTGTCCAATAAGTTTTTCAGTTTCACCTTTTAAAATGTGTGTGTGTGTGTAGGACGAGGATCATTACAAAACAATAATTATTGCGAGAACAAAAATAACAACTCTAAATTACTAAATTTTGGGATTTAAGGTTCATAGTTTTCAGATTTTATGTTTTTACAATCATATATGTATTATATATACGTGTATATATATATATATATATATATATAGGGGACCGCTAAAATGAGAACCACCTCGAGTTGTAAGAACCGTGAGAACTACACCGTACGGGGCGAGGGTGACCAAATTTTTTTTTCATAAACGTAGTTGCGTGTATTATAAACACATTTGTAAAAAAAATTCAAAAAAAATGTCGTGTGTGTAGTTTTGAGCCCCACAAGTTTGTGTTTACGGGTACCGTAAATCTAACCGGAAAATTTACGGTACCCGTAAACACAAACTTGTGGTGCTCAAAACTACACACACGACATTTTTTTGAATTTTTTTTTTTACAAATGTGTTTATAATACATGCATCTACGTTTGTGAAAAAAAAAATTTGGTCCACCTCGCCCCGGGTCAAAAAGTTCTCACGGTTCTTACAACTCGAGGTGGTTCTTATTTTAGCGCAATTCTTTATATATATATATATATATAGAGAGAGAGAGAGAGAGAGAGAGTAAGGTTCATTTGAGAACCACCCTTATTGCGAGAACCGCGAGAACCAATGTGAACACAAAAAAAACCTAAAAAATCCAAAAAACCCACAAATTTTTTTTTAGTATTTTTCTAATAAAAATCTCTATATTTTGTTACAAAAAAAAAACGTTTTTTTCGAGTAACAGTTATGGATGCACATGTGCATATGTATCATTTCTTGAACAAATTGCATAATATATTACTAGTAGTAGAAAAATGCACTTTCATTTACACTACCATATGTAATACATTACTTTTTATATTACCAATATTAGAAATGCACATGTGCATCTATATGTATCAACACGAAATAAGGTGTTTTGGTACAAAAAGTTTGTGATTTAAAGTTTGTGATTTTAAATGATGAAGTAGGCCCATATACATGTGTTTTGGTTAGTTATATCTAGTGGTTGATGGTTTGATTATATTTGTCACTTTATGATGTAATATGTTGTTTGGATGATATAAAAGGTGTTGATGTACATATAATAAAGTGAAATATTGGTAATAATATTGTATTATGGATGGTAAAAAGCAATGGTATTGTATTACGGATGGTAGGAGGTAATGGTAGTGTAGTATGGATGGTATGATAGATGAAAGGGAATGTGTATTCAAAGTTGTGTACTAAAACACGTTATAACATGTTTATATATATAGATGCACATGTGCATTTCTAGTGTTGTTAATGTTATAACAAGTTCATAGATATAGATGTACATGTGCATTTCTATTATTGTTAATGTAAAAGTAGTGTATTATGAATGGTAGTGTAAATGAAAGTGCAATTGTCTGATATTTGTAATGAATTACGGAATTTGTCAAAGAAATGATACAAATGCACATGTGCATGGATAACTGTTACTCGAAAAAAAAATTTGAATTTTTTTTATTATTGACGAAATATAGCGATTTTTCCAAAAAAAATAGTAAAAAAAAAAATTTGGGGTGTTTTTTAGGTGTTTTTTGGTTGTGTTCACATTGGTTCTCGCAATAAATGGTGGTTCCTAATGGATCCTTCTCCTATATATATATATATATATATATATAGGAAGGTTAACGTACATTACAGCTTAACGTACATCACGTACGACAGGTAATGACGCACGTTCATTTTAAAATCACGCACGTTATAACTCAAAAATCCAAAATCACGCATGTTGAAACACAATAATCACTCATATTGAAAATCTTAATCACGCATGTTATAGAACAAATAACGCACGTTGTCGTACGTGAAGTACGTTAAGCCGTAATGTACAATATACTTTTTCTATATATATATATGGTAGGGTTATTGTAAAAAATGTATGTTTTGTGAGAAGTGTAGGAATGAATTTACACCATTTGATCTATAATCTAATGGTTGAGATTATAATGGAAAAATTGTAAATAGTCTTTACCATTAAAATAATTAATTTTTTATATTAAGGGTATAAAAGTAAATTTAATATTTTTAAATTCAAAAACTCACATGCAATGCACATGCAAGTTCCCCCCGTTTTTTAAACGTCAATAACTTTTTATAAGTAACTTTTAAAAAAAAAAATTACACTATTATAACGAGTGTTTCTTTTTATCTTTAATATGAGTACCATATTACTATACTTATATAGAGAAAAAAATTTACGTATCGATCAGATATTTTAGGTCATGGTGTTTTGTCTATTTTGTTTTAATTGTATAGTGATTCAAGGTGTTGTGTTTTACAGTAAAACACCATGAACGTATATAAGACACCATAACATTGCAAATACCATTAAATTCAACAAACTAGTTATTAGTAAAACACCATGAACGTATATAAGACACCATGATATTGCAAATACCATTGAATTCAGCAAGCTACCATTTTCTTATATAGAAACACCATGAAACTAAAATAAAACGCCATAGAAAATAAGACACCATACAAGTATACAAACACACAATTCCATTAACAATAAAAAATATCATTATATACAACGAATTTTTTTTTACAAGACACCATAATCTGTTTTGAATTCCTAAAATAAAACACCACATAAAACAAGATTAAAAGATTGAATGCAAATGGTATTTGCAATGTTATGGTGTCTTATATACGTTCAAGGTGTTTTAATTTAAAACACAACGTTTTGAATAACTATACAATTAAAACAACATAAACAAAACACCATGGACTAAAACATCCGATCGAAAATTATTTTTTTCTCTATATAAGTATAGCGATGTGGTACTCATCTTAAAGATATTTTTTTAAAAAGGTTACGTATAAAAAGTTATTGACGTTTAAAAAGACGGGGGAACATGCATGTGCATTGTATGTGGGTTTTTGAATTTTATCTTTAATTATGTTTTTTTATTAAATTACTTAATTTCCCTTATCCTAATAAATTAATAATAACATGTGTCCTCATCATGTTCTTTCTTATCTTTCTCACAAATTTCATCTTTTTTACAAGATCTTAAATATATATATATATATATATATATATATATATATATAGGGGAAGGTTCTATATAGAACACTAAATCACTCATTTTTTAATCATAAAAACCTAAAAGTAAATGAAAATGTTACAAATGTAAGATTTATTGTTTCTCACACTAGAATTCAAAAGAAAATATGAAAAATTTTCAATTTTTATATAGCCTACACATATGTAGGTTAAATTATCTACATGTATGTAGGCTATGTGTAGGTAAAATATATGGTTTTTAAATATATATATATATATATATATATATATATATATATATATATGTAATACACATATGAATGTAAGAAACATAAAATTTAAAAAAATAACCTTAAATACCAAAATTTAATGATTTAGAGTTGTTCTTTTTGTTCTCGCAATAATTAGTGTTCTGTAATGATCCTCATCATATATATATATATATATAGGTTTGGCTACAAAGTCAAAATATATGGTTTTTCAATATATATATATATATATAGGTTTTAGTAATCTTCACTTTGTTATTTGTGGGTTTTGAGTGTGTTTTATGGTTGACATTATGGTGTTTTATGACTTTTTACACTTTGTAGGAAAAATGGACTTTGTAGCCAACTCGCACCATATATATATATATATATATATATATATATAGGGGACGGTTAAAATGAAAACCACCCTCTGTTGCGAGAACCGCGAGAACTGATTTTGACCAATGAGAAGCTGCCATGTCATTTATCCACATGTGTGTTTGGAAGGGTATTTATGTAAATTTGCTATATGGCACCTTTTCAATCAAACATCAGCAGCCTTTTTTCAACCCTGTCATGCATACTTCAAGAGAGGAGAGAGTGATTTATTTTGCACTGTAGACATTCACAATCCCAATATTAACTCCTCCCAACCCATTTTTATACAAACCCTGCACCCTCCTGCTTATTTTCATTCCAAACCACAAATCTCTTGTCCCCATTCCCCACATCATGGAGTTTAGGCACAGACAAACTGATTATGAATAAGGCTTCAATCACCGACGGCGAAGGCGATCTCACCAGCACACTCCCATAGTTACCAAATATTCAGCTGACAGTAGGGTTCCGACAGGATTCACTGAACACCGATGTTGGAGATATCGCCGGGGGTACTCTGTTTTCAGGGCAGAATCATTTGTCTGGTTCATTGGTCGGAGACATTATACTAGACACCATCCAAGTATCCCATGAAGCACCACCCACCGGGTTTGTTGATTGTGGATCATCTTCGGCCCTTTCCAGACTCCAGCGATACCGACGACTCAAGTGACCGACAATAGTAACGTTTCGTTTCTCCCACATCTTGGTGATCACTGTTTTTTTTTTGCCATCAGTATCAAGTTTTTATATGTGGTTGAGTTTTTGGCATACCTCCCCATATGTTATTTGTATACTGGTTTTAGAATTTGATGCTGGTTGAGTCTCTAATTTTATTGTTCAGTTTTTATACACACCATATGTATACAACACCCCCCCCCCCAATGTGCAAATGGGGACACATAAACCAAGTATTCGGACTGTCGAGGTATACCCCAAGCCCATAGTTTGTTTCACAGACGACACACCATCGTATGCTATGAGTTTGGTTAGTCGTTTGTTATGTTTCTTATTTATATGTATTTTTTGGTTGTTTTGGCACATAGACCGCGAAACGGATTCTGAGGAGGAATGCTTTTCGTGGTTCACTCCGAACGGGACGCGCTACTGGTGCCTGTCTGTTCCGGATCACCTTAAACCAAAACTTGAAACCATGTTCCACCAATGGGAGGACGTGGTCGAGATGTATGATCTGTATGCAGAGCACTGTGGGTTTTCGACTAGGCTTGGAACCATTAAGAGGAAGAAAGGAGCCATCATGCATCGTTACATTGTCTGTTCCAACCACGGCAAGCCGCAACTTAATAGAAAGTTCGACACGCTTGATGAGACATCGCTAAAGATAAGGTAGTCCACTTTCCGGGTCTGTGACTTCAAAGCCTGTATACGTGTCAAGTTCAATCAGACGTCGCGCAGTTGGGTTTTGTATCATCTCGAAGAAAACCATAACCATCCAATGGTCCCAATGCACAATAGAGATCTCACAAAAAAACGGCGCAGGCTTGATTTTTTTACCAAAGAATTCATCCACCGAGCTAGCCTTAACAAGGTTGGCCTGTCGGTGGCCCATAGACTCCAAGTAAGCCTTAAGGGTGGGCACCACAACGTGAAGGGTACCGCAGAAGACTTCAAGAATTTCGCAAGCAAGGTTCGCATGTTCATTGGCAACAGGGACGCGCAGTTGGTGATCGAGAAGATGAAAGACTGGGTCGAACAATTACTGAACTACACTTTTAGATATAGCATGGAAAACAGCAAGATCCGACACATGTTCTGGGTAGATGAAGTTTCCAAGATCAACTATCAAGCTTTTGGTGATGTCCTCACATTCGACGCAACTTACCAAACTAACAAGTAAAGCTCACTGCCAATTTAACAAAAGATTGTTTTTTTGTTTATATTTTGTATGCTAAACAACCTTAAACCCTTTGTTTGGTAATGCTGCTCGTGCAGGTACAATCTCATTTTTGTTCCGTTCACCGGGGTCGACAACAACAAACGGTGCGTCACTTTTGGAGCCGGCCTTTTGTTTTGCGAGACAATTGAGGCTTACACATGGCACCTAACCTCTTTTCTCGAAGCGCACAACAAGCAGCCGACCCTTGTGCTGACTGCCCAAGACCCAGCCTTGCGACTAGCCGTTGGCGCTGTTTTCAATCAGCCTCTTCATCGTTTGTGCAT
This sequence comes from Helianthus tuberosus, assembly GCA_030545235.1. Taxonomy (NCBI): domain Eukaryota; kingdom Viridiplantae; phylum Streptophyta; class Magnoliopsida; order Asterales; family Asteraceae; genus Helianthus; species Helianthus tuberosus. The sequence continues at coordinate 80,744,448 of CM060393.1, read as the reverse complement.
GTGGCACATCATGAAGAAATTACCGTCAATGGTCAAACTCACCGCCTTGATATCTTTTCATTATTCTTTTTGCAGCGCATGTGTAAAATTTTTTAGGGATGATGTGGTGGTTTGGCACGAGGAAATGAACTTTCACTAAAAAACTATGCTTTTTTCCTCATTTTTGGTGGACATGCCCCCGCTAAAATTTTTGGATGTAAAATCTGTTTTTATATATTAAAGCGACTTGTTTTTTTTTTTTGCCTAAATTGGTATTTTTCCCAGATTGTAGGTGACGTCGAAGATACCTCTCAAGTCAGGGCTGCCATACATAAGCTTGTATGAAACATTTGCATAAAACTAGCGACATTCGAGCGGAGGTGGGCAAAGCTTCTATAGAAGTACGGGCTCGAAAACAACGACTGGCTGAGAGATATGTACAACAAAAAGGAGTTATGGGTCACGGCGTATTTCAGAGAAATCCCGATGTCTTGTTTGATGATGACCACCTCTCGATGTGAGAGTTCGAACTCGGTGTTTAAGGTAAATTCCTCCTGGGCGAACACCTTTGTCCAGTTTTTATTGTGTTACGATGCCACAGTGGAGTCCCAAAGATACAGGCAGAGGGTTGTGGACTTTAAGGCAGAAGACCGCGCACAAGAGTTCAAGTTCGGACTGGCAGTAGAGAAGCACTGTGCGTTATTGTATTCCCCGGCCATTTTCATTGAGGTTTGCAAAGAGATTCTGAAGGGACTGCTTTACTGTTACACCACGAATGTCGAAGAAGTCGACGGGACGAAGATATACACTGTTACGCACTTGGACAAGAGATCTGATGTCGTCAACGATTTGACGGTAATGCCCCCTGCCCCTGCCCCTGCTCCATTGCTTTTTTTTCAACATATTTTATCGTAACTTTTTTTTCACTGGCGTGTTTTTGATACCCGATACAGGTTAAAGTTGACACAGGAGAAGACGCCACAACATTCTCCTGTAACCTGTGGTGACGTATCGGATATCTTTACAGGCATATTTTCTGCGTCTTCAGGCAAACAAAGGTGGATGAAATACCGGGGAAGTATGTGGTTAATTGTTGGGGACGTCACGTGTTGCCGAATTCTATTTTCCGTGTCGAATGCAGGTATGGTGTAGATCTGTCCCTACTTTCGTTTACCAGGAACAACCTAGTCGATTGTTTCTTTGAGGCACTAGAGGAGGTGGTGGGTGACTGGGCAGCAATGGAGGGTTTCATTGAGAAAATCAAGGCCTGGAAGAAAGAAAGAATTGATTGATGCTCGTCGCGGTAAAGTAATCGCGGAGGCGACAGAAACACAAGTCATGGCTGATATGCTAGGAGTTGTTGTGCAAGGTGACAGTAGCACCCCGGTTTCCTGCTCAAACCCTCAAGGCGTACGCAATAAAGGAAGCGGCACCAACAAACGTCTCATTGGGCCCGGGGAGAAGTCTGTCCAGAATCAACAGAAGCCCCCCGATTATGTAGGACATGCAACCGGTATGTAACCGGGCATGACTCGCACAACTACTCGGAGAAGCGGAAGCAGCCAGAACCTTAGAACTAGGGCTTCTACGAGGGTGGTGTGCCGGGGGGCGTTTTTTGGATGGGGGCTAATCGCTTAAAGTGGAAGGTGCACGCTGGTTTGACGTTTTTTTGACGCCTATGGCTGTGTTTGGACAAGGTAATACTTTTGGTATATTTTTATCTTTTATTGGTAGAAAACTGTGTGTAAACTAACCCCCCCCCCCTTTTGTGGTATGTGTAATGTTACTTTGTTAAGTTTTGCTATCCCGGTGGATGAATGTTAGGTTGTCTAGTATCAGTTTATCACGTATCCCGATCTTTTTGCATGCCATTTTTTTGTGCCACGGTTGACAATGGATATCGCCAAAAACATGCATAATCTTAACTGTCGTTTTTACATAATGTATAGAATGCCCCTTTCTACATAATGTATAGAATTCCTTTTATTTACATTATGTAAAGGGTTTTCGTGAATGGCGGACAAAAAAGACGCCATGCGGCCTTTTTATTTTTTATAAGAATTTTATCCCGTAAAACGTCAAACCTAAAACCTTACGTAAAAAAATTTCATCCCGTAAAATGTAAAGCGTTACGTAAAATTTTTTATCCTGAAAAACAAAAAACTTTCTCATGTAAAACGTGAAACATAAACTTTTATGTAAAAAAATTTATCCCGTAAAAGCAAAACGTAAAACGTAAACTTTTGTGTAAAAAAATTATCACACTAAAAACGTAAAACGCAAAATGTAAAATTTTATGTAAGCGTAAAACATTTTAAAGTAAAACGTAAAACATAAAAATTTGATGTAACGTAAAACATAAAACTTTACGTAAAAATTTTAACGTAAAATGTAAAACTTAAAAAGTAAAAATTTTAACGTAAAACGTAAAATTTTAAAGATTTTACATAAAACATCAAACGTAAAACTTTAAAAATTTAAAGTAAAATGTAAAACGTTACGTACAAATTTTTATCTCGTAAAAGGTAAAGCGTAAAACTTTACGTAATTTTTAAAACGTATAACGTGAAACATTTTTATGCAAAACGTAAAACGTAAAACTTTTCTATGTAAAATCTAAAAAGTAAAACTTATTTTGTAAATTGTAAAACGTGAAATGTAAAACTTTTTTATGTAAAACGTAAAACTTTTTATGTAATTTGTAAAACGCAAAATGTAAAACTTTTTAATGTAAAGCGTAAACTTTTATCTTAACTATTACCCCTGTAAAAAGTAAAACGTGAAACTTTACGTAAACATTTTTATCCCGTAAAACGTAAAAGTATGCAAAATGTAAAACATAAAACGTCAAACGTAAAACTTTACTTAAAAAAATTTTATCTCGTAAAACATAAAACTTTACGTAAATTGTATACCGTACAACGTAAAACATTTTTACGCAAAACGTAAAACGCAAAATTTTTTTTTTATGTAAATTGTAACGTAAAACGTAAAACTAAAAACTTTTTAACGTAAAATATGAAACGTAAACTTTTATGTAAAATATTTCACTCTGTAAAAAGTAAAACGTGAATTTTTACGCAAAAATTTCTATCTCGTCAGACGTAAAACTTTTTTTTATGTAAAACTTAAAACCTTTTTATGTAAAACGTAAAATGTAAACTTTTTATGTACAAAACTTTATCCCGAAAAACGTAAAACGTAAAACTATTATATGTAAAACGTAAAACATAAAACTTTTTTTATGTAAAACGTAAAACTTTTTTCTATGTAAATGTAAAACGTAAAACGTAAAATTTTTAACGTAAAACGTAAAATGGAAACTTTATGTAAAACTTTTTAACACAAAACGTAAAATGTAAACTTTTACGGACTAAATTTTTACGTAAGGTATTACGTAAAACATTGGGCGACACCGTATTTTTTACGTTTTTACATGATAATATTTTTGCGTAAAATAAAAATATTTTTTACGTCCATCAAAAAGTTTCTATTTTTTTATTTTTTTTATTTATTTTTTAGGTGATTAAAATATTTACGTAAACTTTTGCGTTTTTACTATTTACCGGGGGGATTTTTTACATAAAATTTTAACGTTTTACGTTTTATGGGATAGAAATTTGTGCGTAAAGTTTTGTATGTTTTTACGTTTTACGGGATAAAAAAATGTTGCGCAAACACCGTATTTTTTACGTTTTACGTGATAAATTTTTTTGCGTTGGCTAATAAACAAATATTTATGTAAAGTTTGGCGGTTTTTACGTTTTCCGGGATAAAATTATCTAGGTAAAGTTTTACGTTTTACAATTTAAGTTTTACGGTAGTAAATTTTTTGCATAAAAGTTTACGTTTTAGTGGATAGAATTTTTTACGTTTTACAGCAATAATTTTTTACATAATCTTTTTTGCATAAAAAGTTTACGTTTTACATTTTGCGGGATAAATTTTTTTGCATAAAAGTTTACGTTTTATGGGGATAAAATTTACGTTTTACGGGGATAAATTTTTTTACAGAAAAGTTTACGTTTTACGTTTTATGGGATATATTTTTTTACGTTTTACGGCAATACATTTTTACATAAACATTTTTGCATAGAAAGTTAATGTTTTACGTTATAAAGTTTTATGATTTACGTTTTTACAATTTACATAAAAAAAGTTTTACGTTTTACGTTTTACAATTTACATAAAAAATTTTCCGTTCTTAAGTTTTGCATAAAAATCTTTATCTCGTAAAACATAAATCGTAAAAAAATTTATTGGACGTAAAGATTGTTTTATTTTACGTACCAAATTTTATCCCGTAAAGGTAATTTCCCAACGCACGTAAATATAAAAAATGCCATAAATTTTTTTCCTAACGTAACGAATACGGTGTTTTTTAGGTAACCATAAAAAAAACTACAAAACGTATATGTAATAACAGCCACAGAACATATATAAGTTTACGGCTCCAAACAAAAAAACAAAAATAACCTTTTTTATACCTTTTTTAGGGGATTTTTTTCCACCACATATAAGTTTACGGCTTCAAACATATATAAGTTTACGGCTTCAAAACACACGACATATGAATTGTTTTTTAAGCATGCCCTACTGGTTTTTTATACGCAATCAACTACTGGTGTCCAAGTGACCCCCCTGCGAACATACATACGAACATCCCAAGACATTGTCTAAACATACAAACAGCCCAAAAAAAGCCCAACCTACAGACGCCCAACCCAAAAACATTGTTGAAGGGGTATGGTCCCAAAAACCTCACGCAGACACATAGGACCAGACCACGAATTCATTATGATAAGCTTCTTTAAGGGAACCTTGCGTGGCTGCATAACGGTCCTAAAAAGAAAACCCTAGAAGAAGCAGTCTTCCACATCCGCGCGCCAAACGAAATTAATAACACATCCTTGCGCGGGCTCGTGCAAAGGAACAGTTGGGAATAAAATCCTAAAAAAATCTCCGCGAAAATACCACCCAGACTTAAACAGAAAGTAACCTTTCTGTTACTACAAAATTAACATGAGGTTGAAGCATAGAGGATTACAGCTGTAAATCTTCTAGAAGACCCCATCGTGCACAACCATTCGGTTATAACCGAATGGCCACTTGGCATCATCCTAAACTCCCATCAAGGTCACGATGATGGCACCAAATTGGAGAAAGACCCACACTTACCCACTTTCCACGTGGCATCTCCCCAGCCGTTGATCACGCCCACGATCTGTGTGTATACACCTCGTTAGTGATTAACGGTGAAGAAAATAACCGCTTACGAAAAATGCTTTCCGTTACTTCCTCCGTCAACAAACTTTCCAGCCCAAAATTCGATTATAAATAAGACAATTCAGGTACAATCTCCCAAGTTACACTCACTTCACTTTCACTATTACTTCTTCTTCTTCATTGAAACCTGTACTTATTCTCACGCCGGAGGGTGGTCACGGAGAGAACCCCCATTCTCCCCGTGGCGAGTCTAACGGCTGTTCGTTTTGCAATTTTTGTTCGAAGAAGGAGCTTAACCAAACCCCAAATTAAACGAGAGGACTCACCCTTTTATGCAGAACTAAACCCCTGGTTCGTTGATTCCAGTCATTCGAACCACTGTTACTTCAATTGTCTACACAAAATCCAGCCGACGTTGCACCACATCACAATATCTGTTCACGGGCGACAGGAGTATCTCAGCTGCATACCTTTTCCGTAGGTAATTGCACTGGGCTTTTTTTCGCGACCCGTGCGCGCTGAAACCACAGAAGAAGTTGCGCCTTGCACCAAAAACTGTTCCATGTGGCTCAATGCAAATACGCCGGAGTCAACAAACGGTGAAGCATTTCTCTAGGTTGTTGACCAAGGAAGGTTCTCTCTCCTGATGACACGCGATCGCATGACTCTAGGTTGTTAACCAAGTTGCTTTACGATGGCTCACCATCATCAGATACTCCACAAAATGTCTTTCTGCATCCCAATAAAGAACAATGGTAAGCGAGCTAAGCATTGTTTACACTTAAAAAAATTACAGCAATTAACATGCATCACATACCACTTTAAACGGTGTTGTCTTCAAGATATAGTTTTCATTATCCCTTAGAAGAACACCAGACTCGCGGTCACCCAAATGATCAATGAGGTATATGCACTCTTCTTCCAAATCAAACACAACGAGGTGGTAGTGGTCCCCCTCAAGCACGGGCACGAAGACCATATCCAAGTCATGTAGATCTACCGGATGATGTCGACTGTTGAGGCTGCTCTTAAGTCCATATTCAAAAGCGGACAAGCGACTTCCGGTAGGGTCAGAATCCAGGGACAACATCCAATCAACCTGTGGGCAAATCAAACTTTGCATGAAAAATGTTTTCAAAGACAAACTGAATACGAAACACAGAGAAAGCACAGGCATTTTTTACCACTGTTATGTGGACGCAAAACAGGCGTCTAGGCATCCACGACAATGAGTAATTCGGGTCGTCGTTGAGGACTTGCGCCCATGCATCCACCACCGACCCAGATACATTGTTGCCAATCGCCAGGGACTGGAATGTATACGCTTCCGTACGTGCCCCAAACGTATCCTTAAACATCACATATCTGGGGAAAAAATAATAATAAACAAAGAATAAAAAAAAGTTTTACCGGTTAACCGTAAAGTTTCAGATTTTTATTTATCTTTTTGTGCCACAACCGGAAAAAAATAAAGGAGGGTTTCTCTGGATATACGACCCATAAAACAATTTTTATATGTTGTTTTTTGTTGGCCCACTTACGGGAACTCATCAGACGCTTCATCGAGAATGACCTCTGTCCCTGGATCCCTGCGCAGTACAAACAAAATCCTGCGTCAATGGAAAAACAAAACAGCAATAAAATCAATTAAGATTTAGTTCGGTGGCGACACGTGCACAATCTAAAGGTGGTTCCTTTTTATCGCTTCTTACCTCAGTCGCATTTCCATAATTGTTTACCTCAACCACCCATCCTTGGTCCTGTTCCAGAAAATGAACCTCCACATTAAACGTTTCTTCCTGGTAGATTGTTTTGGTTCTATCTCAATGTCTCCCGGGCTGGTGACTAAGTGGGGCTTCTCATAGAACGATTGAATTGGTCTCGCTCGAATGACCTCCGTTGGTCGGGGGTCCTCATCGTCAATAGTGTTCTCGCTGCCCTCCTCCGTGTCTACAGGCCTACGGGTTTCAACGGGCACCCAAAAATCAAAGCTTAGAGGGCTTGTCACTGGACTAGCAACGGTGGCCGGCGCCCCTGATGCATCCGAAGGTCCAGCTTCGGCCGCACCCACCTCACCTGCTGCTGGGGTATCACATATATTAAAAAAAGAAAAAGAAACATAATAATCAAAGGTTTGTTGTTTAATAAAAAAATAAAAATAATAAAAAAACATGAAAACCATACGCTTTTTTGAATGATAGTTGTACGTACCAGACGTTTTTTCGTTCGGTTCAGGACCAGACGCCACCTCCTAAGAGATCCCCAGGCTAAAACTCGGCTGGCTATGCATCCCAACATCATGCTTGCCCATGACATCACCTACAGTTGATAAATAGTTAACTCAAAAGGCCACAATCTTTTATAAACCCCCCATAATGCTAAACACTAAATGGAAAAAATAGAATGCGACTTTGTTGGTCCCAGTTTGGATTTAAAAACTTCTTTTCACGTAATATGGTAATTGATTTCAGTAGATGTGAAAAAGATGTGAGGAAATGGAAATCAGACTTTCAAGAAACAAGACCTACAGAATTATCAAGTTTATATCACTTTGAAACAAAATAGTTTACACGGTGATTGTAAGATTATTATCTAATACAAACGAATCTTGAATTCTGTGGGTGAGAGGGCAATGGAGTTTTGTAGTATGTATGAATGCTAAGCTTAACTCATCGTCTTCTGCTTGGTGAGCCTTCTATTTATAGAAGGCTTGGTACATGAATAAACAATTGTTTATTCATGCAATAAGTCCTGCATAAAGTAACCATTTGACATATTCATTGAATCCAACAGTCAAGTTGCCTTTGTAATCATGATATCCAATAATGTCAAGTTGCTTCGGTTATTGTGGCAGGATAGAGCTGATTTTTAGACAAGTGGGGTATTCATCAGAATTTCTGATAAACCACTTCATCAGAAATTCTGGTGAACAAATCATCAGAAAATCTGATGATCAGAATCGTCAGAAACTGATGATATTTCATCAGAAATATCATCAGATCCATCAGAAATGACCTTCTCTGATAATCTTCTTCATCTCTTGATCAACTTGTGATTCTTTGAAGTAGATGTTGTTCATTTCAGTTGTCTTATCCGATCTTCTTCTTCTTGTTGTGATCTTCAGGACTGTTGTCTTCTTCAGAGACTAAGTTGAATCTGATTTTCTTCAATAGTTACAAATAAAGTTTCCTAACAGTTTCCCCCTAAGTATTGTAAGAAAATGAACTATCTCTATGTCTAACATAAACAACTTTCAACTAATCCTTGAAAAGAAAAAAAACTAAGTTCAGAAACATAAAACGTAATCAAACCAATCATTGTTCAAAATAGTCAGAAAAAAAAAATTATTCTCAAAAACAAAAATTTAATCTCATCAATTCATTAATTGATCTTCACTCCACTTCTGTATTTGTCTCCTGTTTTCAGTCTTTTCTTGTGATCAATTGCCTTTTGAGTTTCCTTATACAGTTCTTTGTACCAACCTCTGGATTCCATCCATTTATCAATGCAATCTTCAATTGTTTTTCTCAGCTGTTCATTGTTCTTTCCCTTCTTTTTGAGCTGCTCTTGTTTCTCATTCTTGCAGTTCTTTATGTATTTCAGAGTTTGATTTGAATACCTGCATATTTCACTGATTCTGAACATAGCTTTCTCATCTTGAGCATCTTTGAAGACTACATATATTTCTGGTTTGTCAAAGATTGCTACAGTTCTCACTAGTTTAGAAGGAATTTCAGCTGGAATTGCGTTGTTAGGAGGAGGTAACAACACCTTGTTGCTATACTCAAAATTGATACACAGATCAAAGTCTGCTAGTGCAACCCTTTTATATAACTTTGCTCCTGCACTTTTGATGCTGTCAAGGGCACTTCTAATCACAACTGAACCATTTTTCTCTTTATCAATGATATTCTTCATTTTGACTATGCCTATTGGGTGAATATCATCAGCCAGATTTCCATCAGTAACCTTTTGTTCACTGTTATCTTTTCTGATCAAGGTGTATTTGTTCTGACTTTCATTACCTAAGATACCTCCTCCAGTTGTTAAAGTATCGATTCTTTCAATAAATACTATTGGATTGGTCATTTGTTTGTGCAGTATTTCCCAGTTTCCATTATTCCTGACTTCAACAATATTTTTGCTTATTGGAGAGAGTGGCCTTGCTGGGTTGTCTTCTTTACCTTTCCAGTAGTAATGCTTCAGGTGTTCTTTAGGGTACATGACTGTGTGTAAATCACCTTTCAGCACTTCTATTTCTTTGATGTTTCCATCTGAATCTTCTCACATCACTTTTCTTGGCCTTTTTGAGGAGGTCACTTCATGTTCCATTCTTCTCTTTTCTTTTGTATCCATCTTTATGCTGAACTCTGTTTCTCCTGTGAGAGCTGTGGAAGATGACTGAACTGGAACATGTTCTTTCTGCTAGACCCTTGAAGTATCTGGCTTTGGGACGTTTGGTGGAGGACCCATGAGTAACTTTGACCTAATAGGAGGGGGACCCATGGGCTGCTTCTGTTTTTGAGTTGTTGAAGTTTCTGATTGTTTGGTTTGATCTTGTTGAATGGTTTCTGGTTGTTGTTGAGGAGTTTCTGACTCTCGTGCTTGTCTCTCTTGTGGAATTAGGGCTTTCAGTTCATGAAGATCAACTTTTGCCAGCCTGGCAACATTATACTGCAACCTCTTTACTAATCGATGAACATTAGCAAGAGTTTGAGTATTTGTTTCTTCATTTTCTGAAACTCCAGATTTTCTTGATTTTTCTGTGCAGTTAATTCCACCATCAGCTTCTCAAAAGCCTCAGCCATGCTGCTGTTGTTGGCTCTGAGGAACTGTATTTCTTCTAGAATTCTTCCTGAACTTGAGCTTTCTCCTGCAGTTGCAACCTCAGCCATCTGTTTCTTGATCTCTTGCAGTTTTTGAGAGCTTTCTTTTTCAGGTTGGTAATATTTATAGGTGAAAGTGATAGTTGTTCCATAAGTATTATTGACAGCCAAAGTTCCAAAGAATTTCATTTCCATTTCAATCTCTTCAATTAAGACGATATCTGTTGCAGTGAGAATATGACAGTCTACAAAGCCCCTATATGTGAGTAAGCATTGAATAGTTAGGCGGCTACTTTCATAGCTCCTAATCATTTTAGTTCCTACGTGTCTCTTAAACTTCTTATGAAAAAATGACGTTGCATGCATTGGTAGTGTAAGAAAAATTCAATAATCTGCAAAAATTTCTTGTGACGGTTGATTTTCTCTGCTGTATTGAATTTTATCTTGATGCATGTTACTTTCCCCCCATTTTTGTTTTTTTTTTAATTTTAAATGAAAGAAAAAAAATACAAAAACAGACTATACACAGTTATGAATTTATACAAATGTGGGATATGCATGAAGATGGAATAATATGATGATTACTGATCATTCTGATGTTTCAACAAAGTTTCTGATTTTATATCAGAATTTCTGATGATTTCACCAGATTTTCTGATATTTCTTCAGATTTTCTGATATTTCTTCAGATTTTCTGATAAATCATCATTCATTGATGATTCATCAGATCTTCTGATGTTCCATCAGATTGATGGATTACTTTGTCAGAAACCAGTTGAATTGTTCTTTGATTATCAGAACTTTGATGTTCATCAATTTGGTTTTCAATTTGTGTCCTTGTGTTTTCTGAAAAATCTTCATCTTTTATATTAACCATGCCAAGTTTGCTGATCAAAAAATTATGTCTCTTTTCATCAAGATGTTTTGTAAAGATATCAGCAATTTGGTTTTCAGTTGGAACAAAATACATTTCTATGTTACCTTTCTCCACATGATCTTTTATGAAGTGATATCTGACATCTATGTGTTTGGTTCTTGAGTGATGAACTGGATTTCTGTTATTGCAATTGCACTCTTTGAATCACATAGGATTGGTATTTTTGTCAAATTTACTCCATAATCTCTCAGTTGAGTTTGCATCCGCAACACTTGTGAACAACAACTTGCTGCTGCTACATATTCTGATTCTGCTGTTGATGTGGCAACACATTTTTTTTCTTGCTTGCCCAACATACCAATTTTTCTCCCAAGATTTGACAAGCACCAGATGTGCTTTTTCTGTCAATTTTGCACCCTGCATAATCTGCATCTGTGTATGCAATTAATTCAATGTTTGTATCCTTAGGATACCAGAGACCAAGTTCTGATGTGCCTTTTAGATATTTGAAAACCCCTTTTACAGCTTTTAGGTGGGATTCTTTAGGATGACATTGATATCTGGCCAGAAAGCTTGTTGCAAACATAATATCTGGTCTGCTTGCAGTTAAATATAGCAATGATCCTATCATCCCCCTATAGGTTTTAATATCTACACTTATTCCATCTTTATCAGAATCCAATTTGTTCCCTGTTGCCATGGGAGTTTTTGAAACAGAGCAGTTTTGAAGTGAGTATTTTTGTAGAATTGTTTTCACATATTTTGATTGACTAAAAAATATTCCATCAATTCTTTGTTTTACTTGTAAACCCAAGAAAAAGGTTAACTCACCCATCATACTCATTTCAAAGTGGCTGGTCATTAACTTTTGAATCTTTTTACAGAATTTTTCATTTGTTGATCCAAATATAATGTCATCAACATATATCTGGACCAACAAAGTATGACCTTTGTGTGTTTTGAGGAAAAGTGTTGTGTCAATAGTACCTTTAGTAAACCCAGAATTGAGTAAGAAGTTTGATAGTGTTTCATACCAGGCTCTAGGAGCTTGCTTCAAACCATACAAGGCTTTGTTTAATCTGTAAACATGATTTTGAAATTTTGGATCAACAAAGCCTTCTGGTTGCTGCACATAAACTTCTTCCTCAATTTTACCATTCAGGAAAGCTGATTTTACATCCATTTGATAAACTTTGAAATCCTTGGATGCAACATATGTCACACCCCGATATTTCCACGTTTGACCGGTGGGCCCGGTGGGGGAGTATCGTGACGTGGTTGGCAACATTACAGTCAAAAAACACAATATTTAATATGCACAGCGGAAGCAAATGAAAGATATATTTCAACCGAATGTAATATTGTAATATCAGTATCATAAATAGTTGAAATTTAATCCACAGGTGGATAAAAATAAAATAGGAAACAGTAGTTCAACAGACTTTAGGCATCTTAAGCTTGCGAGACTCTTTTGATGCTAAGGAGAAATCCAGCCTATTACGAGTAGTACCTGCACTTAATCTTTTTGGGAAAATACGTCAGTTTACACTGGTAAATACAATTAACCGACTCATTTTTAAAATGATTAAAAATTGATTTGGATGCACATGGCACAAACATTTTATAACTTGGGATAATTATTTAAATATATAATCTCGTAAAAGAATTACATGTTCCTTATGTGTTCAGTAGCCCGGATCGTGCCGGGTTAAAGATCAATAGACACACCACATTATTTATTTTGGCACTGACGAGTGTACGCCTACACTCCGCGCTTAGGTCGTGGCCATTTCGTAAAATGATGCCAAGGATATCCGGGACATGGTCATTAACCTCCCAAAGGCTTTAAGCAAACAAAACAATTTAAACAGGCCGATCAATATCAATTAACCACCATACGATAGAAGATTTAATGCCCGACCAAGCGGTATTTTATATACCGTACCCCAAGCCCGTATAGGGAAAATAAGTTAAAAGTATTTACCTTTGCAAGTAAAATTCACAATTAGCAAATGCGGGTAGCTTTTACCGGTTCTCCTATTCTAGAACAAAGGTTTATAATAACTTATTAGAATCCTAACGGTCTTTAGTTAAGCTTAAGCTTAAACCGAATAGTTTTAAGGAATGATACGGTTCGAACGCGTGATTAAGCGAAGACCGGGATAGAATGTGATTTAGACCCGACAAGTTTGAAGACTTGTCTTATATGGGTAATCTAAACACATTCTGGATTTTGAGATAAAAATGATAAGGTTTGACCCGTTTCGGCTAGTTTATGCAAACTAGTTACATAAACCGAACCGAACGCGTAAGAGGCGTAATGGGTAACCATAAGAGCCATATACAGGTTTACTAAGTTAACACACCTCAAATATGTTGTGACATCGGTAAGATATCTTTTATTATGCCCGAAATGAATTTAAACTCCAACTATGCCCCGTAGGGGTATTTTGGTCATTTATAAGGTTATAAAAGAGTCTAAGTATTAACCTGAGTTACAGGTCTGATATAATCAGCAAAAATACTTAATTTGATAAGTTATAACAGTAGGGTATTGCATATATGTGAAATTTATCAATTATAACCAAACTATGCACCGTAGGGGCATTTTGGTAATTTCACATAAGCTTAAAAGCTCAAAACTGAAGTCTGAGTTAAACAACTTCTGCTTACTGTTAAAATATTATAATTTACTTAAAATATCAGTAGGTATCAACCCTTGTATGTTTAAAATAGTTTTAGTACATACTATGCGTTAAAAACGCTTAAAAAGGCGATTAGAAGCCGTTTCCGGGTTCTATATAGAAGGCTGATATTTTTATTATTCCAGAAGGTTTAAAATAATTTATTTATCATATAAATTCAGTAGCAAAAGGTTTGGGGTCAAAAGGATATGCAAAACTCATTTTATAGCCCGAAAGGCAAAACCGACAACTACCGACTTAAGCTTATAACTCTAAGTTATGCTCAGCCTAAAATTAATTAAAAATCTTCAAAAATCCCAAAATAATATATTACATCAGTGGGTAAAAAGTTTGATATCAAAAAGTGGGTTTAATTAGGCTATATGCTAATTACGCCGTTAAATCGCTAAAAAGCTTTCTAATTACGCTAATGAGCATAACTCTCAATCTATACCTCAAACTGATGTCAAATTTTGGGTACAAGTTTATATATCAGTAACTAAGGTTTCTACTCCTTTACATTTTCAAAAATCACGTTTTATGGTAAAAAGGGCATAATGGTCAACATATGAGTAATTAACGGAATCATGCATATTAATTGGATAACTATTGAACCAAGGTGTATAATCACAGAGGGTTATACTAGCATGTAACCTGGTCCAATTAAAGCTCTAAGGAATTTCTAAAACATGCTTAAACGGGTCAGAACTGAAAGTCAAAGCAAAAGTCAATTTATGTGACCTTCGGTTCTGAACCGGGTCTCTACTGAAAATTGTCGGGTTGAACATGTTTAGACATGTTCTTACACTAATTACCAAGTTATAATAATGATCAAATAGGTTGTATGGGTTCTACATTGCTAATTATGTATTAATTTGAAATTAAGCATTCTGTTGACTTTTACTAATCAACTTTGACCCGACAAATGGTCTAGTTAGAGTGGGAATCAGAGGGTGCCCTTTTAAGGGTTTAATGCCCACATAATTACCAACCTATAACTACTTTCAATTCGACTAATCACTGGACCATCAATGATTAATCGCTAAGTCAACCGTTAATTACGACGGTTTGACTTTTAAGCTAAAACTAAGTAAAAACTCAACTAAGAAAGGTTAAGCATACTTACAGAAATCCTATGCACGATTAGTGATCACTTGAGTCTGCTTTGGAGCTCCAGAAATGATCAGAAATGCAGATGGAAGGTGTGGTTACAAAGTTGCAACACAAGGCCCTTTTATAGTGCTTTAATCACCTTAGATCATTGACAACAAGTGCTACAACTGGTAATGGATCGTCCACAGGTGTCCCTAAGAGTCTAGGAGTCACTTAGGGGTCACCCATGTAGTGGAAATACCTGTTTAAAGTCGGTTATGCGCGAAAACAGGCTGCTGTCTAAAGTTTCTGTAACTGGGGATCTCACGTGGCCCGTATGAGGCTTTGGCAAAGCCTACGCGGCCCGCCTGGAGCCTGACTTCAGGTTTAAACTTTTTCAAGTTGTTATCTTGTCCCTTGGCCTTTCGAAAGGTCAACCAAGCTTTTATTTTGCACTTTGAACCCTCCCAAATTACCTATAAGGGCTTCAAGACTTATACCCATTTTATTAAGTCCTTGGTCACTTTATGTTTACCCGAAAGGTCATAATTTTCAACGTTGACGCTTTAACCCCTCGCTTACGAATTTGATCATAACTTTCTCATACGATAACGAAACTTTATGAAATTTTTATCGTGCATTCTAGTGAGCATAATTAATCATTACAAAGCTTCGGGTTTTGTTAAAAGGTCACTCAGAGGTATAACTTAAACATGTTGACACATTTAACCCCTGTAGTTTGTAATCTTTCACATTCTTTCATATTTAGCTTCGTATGATCCATGATTTTTTGTTTGAAGGTATGAGCATCATGTAGGGTTATTTTAAAGTGTATTTATTCACTGTTGACATTTTGAACCCTTATATTCACATACTTTCCATGTTTGTCAACTTTAGTCCTTTCAGAACATTCTTTCACACGTTCAAACCTATGACACCTGTCAATACATTATAGGACGTAAATTTTCGAGGTGTTACATCCTCACCCCCTTAAAAGAAATCTCGACCTCGAGATTTATTGAAACAAATGAGGGTACTTTTCTTTCATTGTGGATTCAACCTCCCACGTATACTCGGGACCTCTACGGGCATCCCATTTCACCTTTACCATAGGTACATGCTTCCTTACAAGCTTCTTAACCTGTCGATCCTTGATCGACACAGGTTTTTCAACAAACTTTAAGCTCTCTTCTATGTGCACATCTGTATGAGGTATAACTAGTGATTCGTCAGCGAAACACTTCTTCAGGTTGCAGATGTGGAACACATTGTGAATACTACTGAGCTCTTCAAGTAAGTTTAACTTATAGGCAACTGATCCAACACGTTAGATGACCTCGAAAGGTCCTATGTACCTTGGGCTTAGCTTGCCTTTCTTACCAAATCGCATCACTCCCTTCCAGGGTGATACTTTAAGCAACACTTTTTCACCTACCTCAAATTTCATAGGTTTACGCTTTAAATCTGTGTAGCTTTTCTGTCTATCCCTGGTAGCTTTCAGGCGGTCATGAATCTGGACAATCTTGTCCGTTGTTTCAAAGACTATTTTCGGACCTGACAGTTGGACATCTCCAACTTCCGCCCAACAAACGGGCGTCCTGCATTTTCTACCGTATAGGGCCTCGAAGGGCGCAGCATTAATGCTGGTATGGTAGCTATTGTTATACGAGAACTCGATTAATGGCAGGTGGTTATCCCAACTACCACCCAAGTCAATCACACATGCACGAAGCATGTCTTCCAATGTTTGGATGGTACGCTCACTCTGTTCGTCAGTCTGAGGGTGGTAAGCCGTACTAAAATTTAAGCGCGTGCCCAGAGATTGTTGGAAACTTTTCCAAAAATTCGACGTGTATCTAGTATCCCTGTCAGAGATAATAGCCACAGGTACGCCATGTAGAGATACAATCTTGTCTACGTATAATTGGGCTAACATGTCGGAGCTATAAGTCTCCTTGATGGGTAGGAAATGTGCTGACTTAGTCAGTCTATCCACTATCACCCATATCGTATAATTTCCTTTCCTGGTCTTGGGCAACTTGGTGATGAAATTCATCGTCACCATTTCCCACTTCCAAGTGGGAAGTTCAGGCTGTTGTAGCAAACCTGACGGTTTTTAATGTTCTGCCTTGACTTGCGCACACGTCAAGCATTTAACTACATAGGTGGCTATAGACTTCTTCAAGCCTATCCACCAAAAATTTACCTTCAGATCCTGGTACATCTTATCAGCTCCAGGATGAACGGAATATTTAGAGCTGTGGGCTTCCTGGAGGATAACATCTCGAAGTCCTCCATAAACTGGAACCCATATCCTTCCATCACAGCTTCCTTCTGCGCAGCTAACAACCTTTCATTCAAACTGTTCTTTATCTCAATGCTCTTGGCATTGATTCGGATGGGTTTCACCCTTTCCTTTCGACTCAAGGCATCGGCGACTACATTCGCTTTGCCAGGATGGTATCTTATTTCACAATCATAATCATTTAAGGTTTCCATCCAACGTCGTTGCCTCATGTTCAAATCCTTTTGGTTGAACAGGTGCTGGAGGCTCTTGTGATCACAAACTTGATTCCATACAAATAGTGCCTCCATAGCTTCAGTGCAAATACAACGGCACCCAACTCCAAGTCATGGGTGGTGTAATTCTTTTCATGCACTTTTACCTGTCGTGAAGCGTAGGCAATAACTTTGCCTCTCTGCATAAGCACACATCCCATGCCAGTGTGTGATGCGTGGCAGTAAACCACGAATTCTTCGGTACCTTCAGGTAACGTCAGTACAGGAGCGTTGCTCAACTTCTGCTTCAAGATATCAAAAGATTCTTGCTGCTTAGGCCCCTAATCGAACTTAACCTTCTTCTTAGTCAAAGAAGTTAGGGGTGCAGCAATCCTTTAAAATTTTTCAATAAAATGCCTATAATATCCTGCCAAGCCTAGGAAGCTACGAATCTCGGTAGGTGTCTTTGGCTCTTGCCAATTCATGACAGCTTCAACCTTAGCGGGATCTACTTGGATTCCGCGTTCGCTAACCACATGTCTAAGAAATTGGACTTCACGAAGCCAGAATTCACATTTAGATAATTTGGCATAGAGCTTCTCCTGCTGAAGTAATGAAAGAATACATCGAAGATGCTTCTCATGATCAGCCTTGTTCTTCGAGTAGATGAGGATGTCGTCTATGAAGACGATGACAAATTTATCCAAGTAGGGCTTGCAGACGCGATTCATGAGATCCATGAATGCGGCAGGTGCATTAGTGAGCCCAAAAGGCATCACTAGGAACTCGTAATGACCATAACGAGTCCTAAATGCAGTCTTGTGCACATCTTCATCTTTAACCTTCAATTGATGATAACCTGACCTTAAGTCAATCTTGGAGAAGTAACTTGCCCCTTGGAGCAGATCGAACAGATCGTCGATCCTGGGCAATGGATACCTATTCTTGATAGTGACCTTATTAAGCTCTCTGTAATCGATGCACATACGCATCGATCCATCCTTCTTCTTGACAAATAAGATTGGTGCTCCCCAAGGAGACAAACTAGGTCTAATGAAACCTTTGGCTAGCAATTCATCTAGTTGCGTTCTTAATTCCTTCATCTCCGTTGGTGCCAACCTATAAGGTGCTCTAGCAACTGGTGCTGCTCCAGGGATGATGTCAATTCTGAATTCCACTTGTCTATCTGGTGGTAAACCAGGTAGTTCTTCAGGAAAAACTTCAGGGTATTCAGAAATGACAAGGATATCCTCAATCTTGGGCTTCGGCTCATCAATGGTCACTTGTGCCATGTAGATGACACAACCCTTCTTTAAACACTTAGAGTCCTTGAGCATAGTCACTTGCTCAGGTAGTCCATAACGGGTATCTCCCCGAATGGTAAATGATTCGCCAGACGGAGTCTTGATCACTACTTGCTTCTTATTGCAGACAATCTGGGCTTGGTTATGAGATAACCAGTCCATTCCCAAAACTATGTCAAAACCGGCTAACTTCAAAGGAAGTAGGGACAAAGGAAAAGAGTGGTTCTTAATGGATATAACACATCCATCTAATACGTTTGAGACGGTTTCTATGGTGCCATCTGCTAATTCCACCTGGTACTTCACACTTAAGGTTTTAACAGGTAAGTTCAGCAATTTACAAAACTTATTATCTACAAACGATTTATCAGCGCCTGAATTAAAAAGTACTCTCGCATAAACATCATTTACAAGGAAGGTACCTCTTATCACATTGTCGTCTTGCACGGCTTCCTTCGCATCCATCCTGAAGACCCTAGCATTGGTCTTCTTTCCCTCATCGGCTTTCTTTGCATATTTTGGGCAGTTTGTCTTAATGTGCCCCTTTTCGTTGCAACTGTAGCACGTTGCATCTTTCAGCTTCTTGCAATCCAAGGTCTTGTGTTCCTTGGACTTGCATATCCCACATGCAAAGGTTCTCGACTGTGTCTGCGAGTTTGAATCATATCGGCACTTCCCGAAGTGCTGTCTCTTGCAGATCTTACACTTGGGCTTATCACCAGATTGATGCCCATCCTTCTTAGATTCAGACCCCTTCCTATGGTCATTGTTTCCTCGGTGCTTCTTGTTTGACCTTCGTGAATTGTCATCTTCACGCTTTCTTTTCTCGACATCCGTGTTCCTCGACGATCTCTGTCGGACCGCGTCCAGTGTGAGGGACAAGGATATATCAGTTACCGATCTGAAAGTAGTTGGCCGAGAGGCCTTCACGCTTGCCTTAATCTCTGGGGCTAAACCCCCAATGAAACGAGCTATTCTTTTGGGTTCCGGGGTCACCAGATACGGAACCAATCTTGACAAGGTATTAAAGCTCGTAAGGTAAGCCTGGCAGTCAAGGTTCTTCATAACCAACGATAGGAAGTCAGACTCAATCTTTTCAACCTCATGTTGAGGGCAGTAGTTTTCCCTGATGAGAGCAACAAATTGTTCCCATGTCATGTTGTACAATGGGATCTTCCCGGTAGCTTGAATCAACGATCTCCACCAGGCTAAGGCCTCACCTTTAAATGATTGAGACACAAACTTTACCACATCCTTCTCAGCGCATCCGCTGATATCAACCACGGTATCCATCTCATCCAGCCATGTCATACAGTCTATGGCCCCTTTTCCCCAGTGAAATCCCTGGGTTTACATGAAACAAAGTATTTGTAGGAGCAACCCTTATCACAGGGTCCTTGATTCAGCATTATCTTTTGAGATGGATCACTTTGATGATTTGAAGAGTGACGATCGTCATCTTCTTTTCTGGGTTCATCCTTCTTGGAGGGTGGCTTTGAATGCGGTGTAGATAGGGTCCTACTTCGAGTCCCACTATATTCTTCATACTGCCGCTCTAAGGCCTTTGTAACAACGTCGTCTACTAACGCTTTCAGTTCAGCACCCGTTATATTAATTCGGGCGTTATCATTATTCCCCTTTGGGTGACTATTAATTTCATCCGAGCCAGCCATTTTAATTTGAACTGTTGCATAAGACAATGACAATAGTTTATTTGGGAGTTTATTATGGAATTGTCTCTTAGGGCAATTCATTAACCATGGTAACACAAGCCATATTTGGTTAATTTGTTAATCATACTTATTTAGGATTTTTATTATAATTTATCCTAATTATAAAAACAATAACAGTTTTATTAGTGGCACAACAGGCCTAGTCACAAGGACATTTTTAAATTATAAGCTATGATTTCAGAGAATCAAGGCTTTAAGGTTTGAACATAGTTCTTTACCTTTTTCGGACAGGGAGTCATAGCTACCACTGTCTTTTGGCTCATGTAGAAATGAGCAAGGCCCGTGGGCACTATATTACCAATGTATGGTCAAAATATGATCACCTTAACCGATGATTTAAACCCATGATTCATAGATCATTAAGTTGGGTTAGGAATCTTTTGAAGAATCCAATAAGAAGAATGACGTGTGATTTTAACGAATCACGTCTGCCAGGAGTGTTAACATATTTTTAGATGTTAACAGGGATCTGGATCTTTCAAACAGGTCTTACCATCTTGGCCAGGTCTTTACAATGACACTCAGGCTAGGTTTCACTCTTAAGATTCTTATTCAATATTTAATAGGCAGATTATTATTAAAAAGGAATGATTTTGATTTATTTATTTCATATATAATATTTATGCATATAATGGCAAAAATGAAATTTATAAACTTGACATTCCATTAATTATTAAAAGATTACATACTGCCCTAAACGGGACTTTTTAACATACAACCTACCCACGCAGGGGTCACACTGAAATACTAGTCCACGCAGGGACTTAAACAAACAACATACCCTCGAAGCGGTCAACAGAAAGATAGGCCCACGCAGGGGCTCAAAAGACAACCATACCCACGCAGGGGTCAAAACAGCAAAACAGGCCCACGCAGGGGCTCAACTGAAACAAGGAAAATACAATCTATAATTGAAGGATTCAATGGTCCTTCTTGCTCTTCCCTTTTATTAAACTTGTCAATCCCTGGAAGAAACTTTGTCGCTCCCTGCGATCTCTGTGAAAGTCTCGTTCGACTTGGTCCAATCTCTAAAGAATTTCTTCCCGTTCTGGGGGAGAAAACCGTGGCGGCTGCGATTGTTGCCGAATTATAGGTCTAGCAGGTATTTGGTACCCATGAGTTGGGTACCCTACTCCCCAAGGAGCTCCATACGGTCCTTCCGGGTGAAGGGCGTTGTAATTGGCCGCTACCAAGTATGGGTCGGCTTCAGCGTAATTATAGTTGGTGTGAGCCTACTGCTCAAACGGGTTGTACGCCATTGAACCTGTATATGCTGGAATCGGGTTATCAAAACCCATCGGTGGTGGCTGCGGTGCAACTGGGTTTGAAGTCCCACCCATTTGAGGGTCTTCATGTAGTGGCGGATAATGACTGCCACTTGAGTATTGAGGGGTGCTGAAGTGAAAATCCCCTCCACGTGCGGATATTCGCGCGCCTGTCGTCCTACGCCTCGGCGGTTCTGGAGGTGCTTGATTAACTGGCGGCGGAGGAGGCGGTGGCGTGACAGCCACGAAACGTGAATCCCCAGAGGGATCCTGCTGCTGCTGGTGAGGCGACGAATGATGCGAGGGTGTAAAATACCATTCGCACTGGTCAAACCGTGCCTGGTAACTGTCTGGACCACGGTAGGGTGATCCATGAAAAGACGAACCATCTGAGACCTCTATAGGATGGTTGGGGGTCCCGGTTGCAGGCTCGACGGGATCCGTGTCCTCGTCCATGTCTTTTGCATGATCGCCGGAGAAATGATCCTCTGGCCCCAATGGGTTAAAACCCACTGGTTCTTGTATGTAGTTTGCCGGGTTAAACCGGCCTTGAAAGACGGGAGTGGGGTCTCCAAAGGAATGGTTCGATAGGGATCGCTGTAGAGGTATATAAGAAGGTTGTGGGTTATTGGGCTCGTTTTCCAACTGTGGCCCATAGGAGTTTTGAAAAGGAGGCGTGGAACTATGTGAAACAGACCGTCTAGCGGGCTCCACATTGGTCCTCCAGTTCTCTCGAGGATCAGCACTCGCAGTGACAGAAGGAGCTCGCCTGTGCGAAGGCCCGGCTTCATGATCATTGGGGGCGGTGATTGGCCCCTTGCCTCGTCCTCTTTGTCTGAAAAATCTTGGCGGCATATTTAGACCTGTCAATATATCATAAGATAACAACAAGAATATATAAAATAAAAGACAAAGTTAAAATAAATTGAAACAATTTAGATTGTTCCTAGGTTCTTTCTCTAGACTCGAAAGTTTTGGAATGTGCAATTGTGTAACTGAGATTAAACACAAAAGGCTAGTGTTTAATTCACTCAGCGTTGGCTCTGATACCAACCTGTCACACCCCGATATTTCCACGTTTGACCGGTGGGCCCGGTGGGGGAGTATCGTGACGTGGTTGGCAACATTACAGTCAAACAACACAATATTTAATATGCACAGCGGAAGCAAATGAAAGATATATTTCAACCGAATGTAATATTGTAATATCAGTATCACAAATAGTTGAAATTTAATCCACAGGTGGATAAAAATAAAATAGGAAACAGTAGTTTAACAGACTTTAGGCATCTTAAGCTTGCGAGACTCTTTTGATGCTAAGGAGAAATCCAGCCTATTACGAGTAGTACCATGAGGGGTAAAATAGGAAGATCCAAACAAATGTGCACATATTAATCACATGCCATTTTCCCCCATCATATTTAAACGACAATAACTTTTTTATACATGATTATTTTTCAAAAAAAATTACGCCATAAAACTTAGCGTTTTTTATCTTTCCAACGAGTATACTATTGATATACTTTTCGAAAAAAAATTAACTGGGTTTTATGGCGTTTTTCTGAACTGGGTGTTTTATGACGTTTTAGACTAGGTATTTTCATGACGTTTTTCTGAACTAGGTGTTTTTATGGCGTTTTAACTAGGTATTTTCATGGCGTTTTTTCTGGACTGAGTGTTTTATGGCGTTTTCAACTTAGTTTTTTCATGGCGTTTTTCTAAACTGGGTGTTTTATGGTGTTTTATGGTGTTTTATGGCGTTTTACACTAGTACAAATTATGATTTTTCTGAGCTCAAAAAATATTAATTTAGCCGGTTAGACACATTAAAAAATGTTTTTTTGAGCTATTGTAAATTATAGCTCAAAAATAGCTTTTTTGTGCGTGCATAACAATAGCTTTTTTGAGTGTTTTATGGCGTTTTAACTGGGTATTTTCATGGCGTTTTTCTGAATTGTGTGTTTTTATGGCGTTTTATTTGAACATCCAGTTCATTTGAGTGAGTTTTTTGACAATATTACCCCTTAGTATAATTTTACATCAATGCCACATGTCACCACCAAAATCGTTCTCACATTTTTCACCGTTCTCTCTAAATTCTGACCCTATTAATATATATATATATTGCAGAAAATTAAATATTGTGAGAACATGCAGAATAAAATGAATCACCTATATGTGTATACATATATATATATATATATATATATATATATATATAGGGTAGGGTTCATTCGAGAACCACGAGAACCAATGTAAACACAATAAAATAAACCCACTTAGTTAACTAATGCATGTGGTTAAACACTAGCTAGAATCTCACTTCATAGATTTTTATTGGGAGGGAGGGATAACTTCTTAAGGTTCTATAATAAGGTCCAAGATATACTAGAAAGTTTATTTTGGCTAGAATGGTTAGGAATTAATCTTGACTATCAATTGATTAATCAAGGGTTTGGATTAAATGTGTATAATCGATAAAAAAGGAGGCGTGTGAGTTTATGTAGAGGTATTCTAGTCAATACAAAGCAATAATTTCTCTCTCCTTCAATTCACCCCGTTGTTTAAAGGCCAATTGGATTTTAACACCTCAAACTTTGAAGAATTGGCCGATAACACCCGCAACTAACACTTTGATCTGTGACACCCCAAACTTTTAATTTTGTTTGTCATTTCACCACTCAGTTAAAAAATGACTAACTGAGTTAGTCTTCCATCCTAGCTAGCATCATTAATCCTACATGGCACCCATGACGTGGCAAACACCTCTGTTAATCACCATCTCCTCCGGCCACCATACCCATCGTCATCTCCGACAACACTCCGATAATTTCCGTCATCCTCTATCACCTCCGCCTGCTATCACCGTCGTTCTTTATCTCCGGTCACCCTCTCCGACGATCATCACAAACACCACCGTTTCACACTTCTCCATCTCCGCCGTTCTCCGATCACTCCTCCGACATACTCCGTTCATCTTCTCAATCAATCATCATCTCCGACAAACCACTAACAGCTTCATCATCATCGTTTACCATTATCACCGTATCACCATCTTATCCCTAGCCACCACCTGTCGTCACACTCTCCGTCGTAACACTCCGGACATCGCCTCAACTTCGTCCACCCCATTCTTCGGCGACCCACGACACCGTCGTTCTTTATCATACATCACGTCTGAACACCACCGCCGTTCTCCGTCCATCTTTCCCAACTCCGGTCACCTGCAACTGTCTCCTCCGGCTATTCACCGACGCAATCTACCTCTCACCACCACAGCACCAGTCACCTCCGACGTTCTGCATCATCACCATCACCTCCGATAACCTCATCAGTAACCTCCATTCACCGTCGTTCTTTCCGTTCATCGTTCATCGTCATCATCGTACTTACAATTGTTACTGGCGAGTGTTTAGAAATTAGGGTTTTATACCCATGAATGTGCCACATCGTCAAAAATAGTCCACGTAGGATGCCAGCTAGGATGGAAGACTAACTCAGTTAGTCATTTTTTAACTGAGTGGTGAAATGACAAACAAAATTAAAAGTTTGGGGTGTCACGGATCAAAGTGTTAGTTGCGGGTGTTATCGGCCAATTCTTCAAAGTTTGAGGTGTTAAAATCCAATTGGCCTTGTTTAAACGTTAATAAGTTTTTCATACGACATTATTTTTTTTATAAAAACTACCCAAAAAACGAGCGTCTTTTATCTTTAAAATGTGTATACTATTGCTATATTTTTGAAAAAAAAGTTCGAAAACCCAGATGCGTAAAACGCAATGGACAAAAAGCATAAAAATGACTTTTTTCTAAAACGACAAAAAACCCAAATAAATACCTTCTTTCTAAAACGCAAAAGACAAAAAACACAAAAAATATATTTTTTCTAAAACGCCATGGCCATCAAACACAAAAAATGTCTTTTTTTCTAAAATGCAATGACAAGAAAACACCAAGAAATGTCATTTTTTTCTAAAACGCAATGACATGAAAACAAAAAGAAATGTCTTTTTTTCTAAAACGCAATGGCTAGAAAACACAAAAAATGTCTTTTTTCTAAAACGCAATGGATAGAAAACACATAAAATGTGTTTTACCTAAAATACAGTGGACTAAAAACACAATAAAATGTGTTGTTTTTAAAATGCAATAGATTGAAAATACAAAAAAACGTGTTTTTTCATTCCTTTGTAAAACGCAATGACTTAATTCAAAAATACAGATCGTAAAAATGCAATTCAAAATTTTCTTACATAGACCGAAGCCGATTCTTCAAACTTTTTCAACGATTGACAAAATTTGAATTTTAGAAACAGTTATCAGTGATTGAATCAAGTGATTCGCTTCAAAATCATGGGAAAAAATGAGATATTCTGTGAAATTAAACTGGGTTTCTTTAAAAGAGTTGAAGAAGACGTTGATTGGGTGTTTGAATTATTGATTGGTGTCCAAAATCACACTATAATGTAGCGATTATTGAGATAGAAAATGAAGAAAAGGTTCAAGATAGTGGGTTTTGAAGTTGCAGGTAGAGAAGAATTGAGAAGATTGAATAAAATTGACTAAAATACTCCTTCTCTTTATTTTTAAATTTTCACACATGTCATAACCCTATTGCTTTCTATCATTCTTAGCCAAACTAAACTTCCTATTCGATTCCCTCCCTCTATAATAATTGTATATTTGATTTCGTTTTATGTTGTCTCTGTTTTCTTGACTAACTAAAAGAAAATTCCGTTTTTATGCTTGTCAATGACTTTTTGCTATTTTACTAGTTTATTTAAATTACACTATTGCTTTGTTATTATTAACCAGAAGGGTGCCAACGTGATGCGACAAAAACACATATATTGTCAGGGCGTGTATGGTTTGGTCAGTTTGGTTTTTATCCTTAACCGAAGCTAACCGAAGTCATCGGTTATTCAATATTATTAACTAACCGGTTTTCAGTTAATCAACTTGGTTTATTCGGTTAGATTGACAGTTTTTGGTTTGATTCTTTTAATTTCGTTTAATAGCCAAAATCAAATTTGAGTTAAAACTTTTGCTTAGAAATACATGAAATTAAGGTATAAACTTCATGTATGTAATAAATATATGAATGGAAGTATAAATGCATGAAATAGAGATATAAAAAGGAAAAACATGAAAATATGAATGGTTCGATTTGTATATGTGGTATCGTGCAGCGAGTGGTCGGGTCGGTCCATGGGAAATCGCTCTCGTTTCATTCTCTTTGGATTTTGTGTTTTGTTTTTTTTTTCCGTATGTTTCTCACGTCTAGTTCTATTCTTGTGTTTTTCGTATGTTTCTCACGTCTAGTTCTAGCAGGGTTGTTTTTAATATAATTGTTGTTCATAAAAATTGAACTAATAATCAAATTTTGCAAAGTGCTACAATACTTGCTCACAGTTGATTGTAGTGTTATTTGCATAGTATATGAATATGTAATTATATAGTTTATGATGTTAAATATGGCAAATTATGAATTTTTACTATCGATATTATGAGGGAAAACTATTTTTCATATATGAGTGTTAGATGCTATGCTATATTACATATACATGATTTTGAAACAATTTATTGTAAGTCCTATATTTAGATATGAATATATAAGATAGTCTCAAAATAAACCAATTTTTTTTTTCAATTTAACATGTGTTTATACCATTTGTTGTTGATACATTTGGTTTCCTAGTCTCGGAGGTTGTGAAATTCCTAAATAGAGCAGGTCGTGAATAGTAATTTCTCGACCTCTGAGAGTTGATTCGTCTTTAGTAGGATCAGTTTTGCAATTTAAAAGGTGGTTGCGTCACAGGTTGTTGCTGTTTACTTGCCATTTTGTTTGTAATTTATTGTTTTGGCATTTTAATAAGAATTTATCTGATCTTATACTATTCAACACTGATCATCCAAAACATAATGTTACATGCTGAGTTTTATAGAGGCGGTGATGCACAACAGGTGTTAGACTCAAAAACAATAGAGGAGAGGCGTGTGTCCATAAAATACTAAATAGTCATACAATTTTCTAAAATCACCCCAATAATGTAAAAAGCAAACCGCGTTAGGTGATAAAAAGCTTAAAACAATTAACTAATCTGAATAAAGAAACAAAGTCGTATACAGGTCATAAGTGATAAATAATAGTAAGTGGAGATTCGAAACTCGCACTGTCTTCTTATATCAGAAAGCAATGTGAAAGGCCATGATTTTCTAAACGAGCAGAATGATATGAGATTTTGAATGATGTAGATCCAATATCATATCATCATCATCAGTAAATTCCAATAATAGCAAAGTTAAGGTAGGGTCCGAGGAGGGTAAGATTTAAACAGCCTTACCTCTACCCTGTAAGAATAGAGAGGTTGTTTCCAGTGAGACCCCCCGACTCGATAGTAGTTTTGTATCAAACCTTGGACATAAGGCACATAACACTCGGCAATTAAGACAAAGGCCAATTAGTGCATCTACTCATTTGTCTTTCGGCTATCAACGTCACCACATGATACATGATCAACCATCCCCTCTTTTAACATTATTTTCACGAAATTAGTAAAATAACGTTAAAATTAGTTCACTTTCACTTTTGCCCCCCCAAACGCTCACACATATATACATTATATGCGCATACCGCAAGCGGGACGTTATATCCAATATCATATATCATATATAACTAGTATATAATACTGAAGGATTTGGAGACAAGCAATAGTGGCTATGACATTAGTGGCATGGGGAACAAAGTCACAAACAGTGAAACAGATAATTTTGGACACGAAGAGTAACGGAGTCAACAAGGGAGCTAGTGACGGTTCACCATTTGGCACGTGCATGTGGGTCATGCATGATGGATTTCGACTTACCTTGGTGCTTTCTATTCAGAGAACATGTGGGAAACGCGTTAGGATGAAAACGAGTTGATGAGAGAAGAAATGAGTTTTAACTAAGAAAAGTATTAAAGTAAATCTCAATTTTCATCCAGGTGGGGTAATGCATAAAAATTAATTTGTACGTCTCTAAGGAAAGTAGTATGAACACCTGCCTCATTTACGTTTTCATTCTTCATCAGTTTGTACCATTCCGTCAATTCACCATGTGTTTGACTGTTAGAAAAGTGGTAAAATGACCTTTTT